>CM060953.1:21031686-21576686 GCA_030765055.1 Mantis religiosa | reverse complement strand
GAGGGCTGTTCAATAAAGAATGATAATCATTTTTTTGGTCATAATTTTTCGCACTAAAATTCAATCTTATTATATTCTGTTAGCTTAATGTGAAACAAACACGCCGTAGTAGTTTCATTGTTGGTACTCCTGGTTCCCGCCTGTGAGAACCAGGCAAGTTTAGACATGTTCAGTATCGCCTACCGCTGCAATGGAGATAACACGTGAGGAACAATATGCGGCTTTGAAATTCTGCTTTCGTCTCAACAAATCTTCAATTGAGGCCTATACAATGTTACAGTGATACGATTTAATGCTGGGTGGCGCACAGTTCCACTTTCCGCTACAGTTTGAAGCAATAATATTGGCGAGCAAAGAGTTCTACGTTGGCACTACACTTTGATACAATAATGTTTAGCTCAGGGTAAAGCAATGAGGTTTCTCACAGGGTATACGTGGATATGTATGAGAAGGATTGTTTTAATGACACTGGAATGCCCGTTTCAAACTGGATTAATGACTGCTTAATTAATGATAAATATATGCAAACAAAACAAATCTCTCTCCGAAGTTGCCAAAATCATTAACAGAAGCAAAACTAAAGTGTTCTGCATAATTCAACGCTACAAACAGACAAATACTGTTGTAAATAAACTTACAAATGGCGCTCCTTCTAAACTCACCACCAGAGAAAAGAGGCAAATAATAAAAATGGTGAAGCAGAATCCGAGAACCACTACATCTGAGATTAGAGGATGCCTTGAGCAATATTCTGGCACTGTGGTTCACACCAGAACAGTTGAACGGGTTTTAAATAGTACAGGGTACAATGCTCGCGTTCCTAGCAAGAAACCATATGTTAATAAGGTGAATAAGAAAAGGCGTATAGAATGTGCTAAACAGTATGTGGTGAAACCAACAGAATTCTGGGATAAGGTTCACTGGTCGGACGAGAGCAAATTCTGCTTGGACGTCTTAAAGTGTGGAGACTGCCAAATACAGAACGGGAACCTAAGAACATGGTAGCTACAGTGAAACATGGTGGCAGTGGTTTGATGGTATGGGGCTGTACAGCTTCATCTGGCTTTGGGGAACTGGTGTTTATAGATGAGATCATGAACAAATTTGAATACAAGAGCATTCTTGAAAAAAAAATCTTAAAAAGAGTGCAGAGAAGCTGGAATTAGGGCATGACTATTACTTCCAGCAGGACAATAATCCGAAGCATACTGCTGAAATTGTAAGACTTTTTATCGTGTACAACACTGCTCACACTTTGAAGACACTGCCCCAGTCTCCAGATTTAAATGCTATAAAGAACATCTGGAAGGAACTCGAGGAGCGTGTGAGAAAGCTTCACATTAGATGCAAAGACAATCTGAAAGAACTTCTTCAGAGTGGAGAAATATGGACTCTGCTGTCACTAAACAACACATACAGACAATGCCCAAACAATTATCAGTAGTAATTCAAAGAAAGGAGATGATAACTATACAGTAGCTGTTCTCTGTTCGAATACTTATGTCCAGATATAAAGTAAACGTTTTATTTCTCCTTGTAGTGCAGATTAGTTTCAGTTGCTATTTATGAGTTTATATGTTTAATGGAGGACTCAAGTTTATTTTGTACCAGTTGTATTTATGTATGCTTACTCTGCGTAGCTTTAAAATAATATAAGTAATAAATATGATTACGTTCGAATACTTATGTCGGTCTCTGTAGTTAAATACTGTTTGGTATAGTTAAAACATTTCTCTCTTCGGTGGTCGTGACCTTCACCAACTAAGTTAACATACATGTTCTGTTTTTCTCTCAGGAGGCGATTTAAACATTTACATATTCAGATACTGTGTTAAGCGTACTCACATTTAAAAACTCCAAAAGACATAAAGCTTTTAAATAATGCGAATGTTATTAACAATTTGCCAAATGAAATAGACTGAGACTTAATTGACTTTCAACGAAAACTTTCATGCAACAGAAAATTTGTCGCAAAAGGCGTGATGGAAGATGCTAATTAGTTTCTCACCTTTAGGTGACGATCTAGTACAAATCTTGTAGATTCCACGGCAGCTCTGGAACAATGAATCTTTCCTCTGCTCGTAGTCTCTTTTAAATATTGTGGGATTTATTCCACAAAACAATTAGTGAATTCTGCTACAATTTTAAATAACGTAGATGCTGTCCTTCCACAAACAATTCTCGTTTGATCGATTAACTAAACATCTCTTGCACACGCCACACAAATGCATTCACAACTAAACGTTTCCTGCACAATCACAGAGCGACACAAAAACACGTCTTACTATCAAGACTATCGTCTGCAGTAAGACGCAAGCTCTATGTTCATTTTGGGTTCCCTAAACTCTATGTTTCTAGAACAACTAAATTATTGTATGCCCACGACAAGAAGGCTAGAAGGGAATGAAGGGCAGAGGGGTTTGAACTGTTTATCTGCTCTGTTAGTGGATCTGTTTACTATGAAATGAGTGTATGAGAGTACATATGGTTCACCCATGCTGTCAGATCTAATGCTCGTTTCAGTAACTGCAGTGATAGGTATTATGTACTGTCTACCCACTACAAGAAGACAAGCGGGGCATGAAGAGAGAGAGGGGCTTGAACTGTTTATCTGCTCTGTTAGTAGATCTGTTTACTACGAAATGAGTGTATGAGAGTACATATGAGTCACCTATGCTGCCAGATCTAATGCTCGTTTCAGTAACTGCAGTGATAGGTATTATGTACTGTCTACCCACCACAAGAAGACAAGCGGGGCATGAAGAGAGAGAGGGGCTTGAACTGTTTATCTGCTCTGTTAGTGGATCTGTTTACTACGAAATGAGTGTATGAGAGTACATATGAGTCACCCATGCTGTCAGATCTAATGCTCGTTTCAGTAACTGCAGTGATAGGTATTATGTACTGTCTACCCACCACAAGAAGACAAGCGGGGCATGAAGAGAGAGAGGGGCTTGAACTGTTTATCTGCTCTGTTAGTGGATCTGTTTACTACGAAATGAGTGTATGAGAGTACATATGAGTCACCCATGCTGTCAGATCTAATGCTCGTTTCAGTAACTGCAGTGATAGGTATTATGTACTGTCTACCCACCACAAGAAGACAAGCGGGGCATGAAGAGAGAGAGGGGCTTGAACTGTTTATCTGCTCTGTTAGTGGATCTGTTTACTACGAAATGAGTGTATGAGAGTACATATGAGTCACCCATGCTGCCAGATCTAATGCTCGTTTCAGTAACTGCGGTGATAGGTATTATGTACTGTCTGCCCACCACAAGAAGACAAACGGGGCATGAAGAGAGAGAGAGGGGCTTGAACTGTTTATCTGCTCTGTTAGTGGATCTGTTTACTACGAAATGAGTGTATGAGAGTACATATGAGTCACCCATGCTGCCAGATCTAATGCTCGTTTCAGTAACTGCAGTGATAGGTATTATGTACTGTCTACCCACCACAAGAAGACAAGCGGGGCATGAAGAGAGAGAGGGGCTTGAACTGTTTATCTGCTCTGTTAGTGGATCTGTTTACTACGAAATGAGTGTATGAGAGTACATATGAGTCACCCATGCTGCCAGATCTAATGCTCGTTTCAGTAACTGCAGTGATAGGTATTATGTACTGTCTACCCACCACAAGAAGACAAGCGGGGCATGAAGAGAGAGAGGGGCTTGAACTGTTTATCTGCTCTGGTAGTGGATCTGTTTACTACGAAATGAGTGTATGAGAGTACATATGAGTCACCTATGCTGCCAGATCTAATGCTCGTTTCAGTAACTGCAGTGATAGGTATTATGTACTGTCTACCCACCACAAGAAGACAAGCGGGGAATGAAGAGGGAGAGGAGCTTGAACTGTTTATCTGCTCTGTTAGTGGATCTGTTTACTACGAAATGAGTGTATGAGAGTACATATGAGTCACCTATGCTGCCAGATCTAATGCTCGTTTCAGTAACTGCAGTGATAGGTATTATGTACTGTCTGCCCACCACAAGAAGACAAACGGGGCATGAAGAGGGAGAGGAGCTTGAACTGTTTATCTGCTCTGTTAGTGGATCTGTTTACTACGAAATGAGTGTATGAGAGTACATATGAGTCACCCATGCTGAGAGATCTAATGCTCGTTTCGGTAACTGCAGTGATAGGTATTAGGTACTGTCTACCCACCACAAGAAGGCAAGCGGGGCATGAAGAGGGAGAGGGGCTTGAACTGTTTATCTGCTCTGGTAGTGGAACTGTTTACTACGAAATGAGTGTATGAGAATATGTAAGAGTCACCCATGCTGTCAGATCTAATGCTCGTTTCGGTAACTGCAGTGATAGGTATTACGTACTGTCTACCCACCACAAGAAGGCAAGCGGGGCATGTAGAGGGAGAGGAATTTGAACTGTTTATCTGCTCTGGTACTGGATCTGTTTACTACGAAATGAGTGTATGAGAGTACATATGAGTCACCCATGCTGTCAGATCTAATGGTCGTTTCAGTAACTGTAGTGATAGATATTATGTGCTGTCTACCCAAGGCAACTAGAGTACTCAGGTAGGCCATTCCGGAGAGTCGTGTTGCCATTGGCTAACGCGCATGACGTCACTGAGAATACAGTTCAGCCGCAAGAGTTAAACACTAGGCCCTGAGTATGTGCTATTTAAGCTGTGCTACGTGTAAAATCGGAAGAAATAAACACCCACTTGTGTATTATAATGAAGGTTCCTTCTAGCAGTTAGTATTAAGAGTTTAAGACATGTTACTATTCATATGTCCTTACTCACTGTAGCTCAAGAAGATGACGAAGCAACCCATTGAAGATTTTTCTTTGCTGCAAGTTTCGTGATCATTTCTGCCTTCGCTCTTTTGTTTAAGTGACTAATTCTAATGAAGGTTCTTGTCCTCACATAAAGAGACATCACTTTGTGAAGAATTTCGGGAAACTTGGAACTTATAAACCTTGTTCTGCCGTTTCAAAACACTGTTTTCTTTCTTCAGGGCTTGCATCTGAGTCTTTAGTCTAATTATTTCCTCTTCAGCAGCAACAGAGTGGTCAGGACCTACCTCTGTGCTGGTCGACTGGTCATTTTTTTTTGGGGGGGGGGGAGTTAAAGATGCTATAATAGACAGCGCTCTCTTTCGCACGGTCCTAACTTCGCACCGGCGATCTCTTGCTGATATTGCCTATTAATAAAAATAGTTTATTATTATTATTATTATTATTATTATTATTATTATTATTATTATTATTATTATTATTATTATTATTATTATTATTATTATTATTATTATTATTATTATTATTATTATTATTATTATTATTATTATTATTATTATTATTATTATTATTATTATTATTATTATTATTATTATTATTATTATTATTATTATTATTATTATTATTATTATTATTATTATTATTATTATTATTATTATTATTATTATTATTATTATTATTATTATTATTATTATTATTATTATTATTATTATTATTATTATTATTATTATTATTATTATTATTATTATTATTATTATTATTATTGTCATTATTAATATTATTATTGTCATTATTATTATTATTATCATTATTATTATTATTATTATTATTATTATTATTATTATTATTATTATTATTATTATTATTATTATTATTATTATTATTATTATTATTATTATTATTATTATTACTATTATTATTATTATTATTATTATTATTATTATTATTATTATTATTATTATTATTATTATTATTATTATTATTATTATTATTATTATTATTATTATTATTATTATTATTATTATTATTATTATTATTATTATTCTACGCATCAAACTTTTCTTATAAAAAGAGCGAATAAACTCAGTGTACACATAGAAACAAATACATAAATAGAATGTGTATCTGATAATTACCTGCAAATGGTTTTGCTGGTACTTGCTACTACTGCCTCATATGCATCCCCATGCCAATTAGGAATTTTCTGTGACGGTACAGCGTCGCCCTTTAGTTTTCTTTTCAGCGGCAACCCTGGCAGCTCGTTTTCTAAATCCCGTTCATAGTCTTCGTGCAGGAAGTGATCGGAACAAATCATTGCATTATTCACATTTACCGAATCAGCCCTTTTACAGCGTAAAACCCGCTTGCGCTGTAGTTCTCGATATTTAGGCAAACAATGGAAAATCACATTCTTAGTTTTATACAGCGCAATGGTTTCTGCTTTTGCTCATAATGTTACGACAAAAGACACAGCCAATAACTTGCTCATAAGCAACTGCATCTCGTTTATTTCTCAGAAGGATTGTGGAATTTGCATGCATCAGCGCCTTATCTTATCTTACAATGTGCAATCATAATATTGCATTACGCACATTCACGTGTAAGCGCTCTTGCGTTGTATTCTCAGTGACGTCACGCCCCTCAGTCAGCAGTGACAGTGTTTTGCGCGGGAAGGCAGGGAATGGCCTGCCCTTACTGTCTACCCACCACAAGAAGACAAGTGGGGCCTGAAGAGGGAGAGGAGCTTGAACTGTTTATCTGCTCTGTTAGTGGATCTGTTTACTACGAAATGAGTGTATGAGAGTACATATGAGTCACCCATACTGTTAGATCTAATGCTCGTTTCAGTAACTGCAGTGATAGGTATTTTGTACTGTCTACCCACTACAAGAAGACAAGCGGGGCATGAAGAGGGAGAGGAGCTTGGAACTGTTTATCTGCTCTGTTAGTGGATCTGTTTACTACGAAATGAGTGTATGAGAGTACATATGAGTCACCCATACTGTCAGATCTAATGCTCGTTTCAGTAACTGCAGTGATAGGTATTATGTACTGTCTACCCATTACAAGAAGAGAAGCGGGGCATGAAGAGGGAGAGGAGCTTGGAACTGTTTATCTGCTCTGTTAGTGGATCTGTTTACTACGAAATGAGTGTATGAGAGTACATATGAGTCAACCATGCTGTCAGATCTAATGCTCGTTTCAGTAACTGCAGTGATAGGTATTATGTACTGTCTACCCACTACAAGAAGAGAAGCGGGGCATGAAGAGGGAGAGGAGCTTGGAACTGTTTATCTGCTCTGTTAGTGGATCTGTTTACTACGAAATGAGTGTATGAGAGTACATATGAGTCAACCATGCTGTCAGATCTAATGCTCGTTTCACAGTGATAGGTATTATGTACTGTCTACCCACTACAAGAAGAGAAGCGGGGCATGAAGAGGGAGAGGAGCTTGGAACTGTTTATCTGCTCTGTTAGTGGATCTGTTTACTACGAAATGAGTGTATGAGAGTACATATGAGTCAACCATGCTGTCAGATCTAATGCTCGTTTCAGTAACTGCAGTGATAGGTATTTTGTACTGTCTACCCACTACAAGAAGACAAGCGGGGCATGAAGAGGGAGAGGAGCTTGGAGCTGTTTATCTGCTCTGTTAGTGGATCTGTTTACTACGAAATGAGTGTTTGAGAGTACATATGAGTCACCCATGCTGCCAGATCTAAGGCTCGTTTCAGTAACTGCAGTGATAGGTATTATGCATGGGTTACTTGTGTGACAACACTTGTGTATTTTAAACGAACCTTCTACCCTTGTCATTCTCGGAAGGGGAGAATATGCACCGTACAGACAGCAGAAGTGGTTATGCTACACATTCCTCTAGCTTGCCTTCTTGTCCTGGGCAAACTAAACTTCTCTTTTATTGGTCCACGTCACCACATTACGTAATTGTATTATTGCAATTACCAAGAATAACAATATTATGTAAAATTTAACTTGTGTTGTATCACTCCGTGGCCTAGCCATTTCACATTTCCTGTTTTGTACAAATCACTTTTTCCAGAACAATTCAGAACAAATTCTTAAATATGTTAAAAACATGAAATAACCATTGCACATTCCTTGATTTCCGAAACCTGACATTTACAATTTGATAGAATGCAAGTATTGTGTTTGTGTATCCTTATGCCGATATCTTCTTAATCTATGAATATAAAATATCTCATAAAATAATTTTAGTTTTTCAAAGTGTTATGAACTAAAGCATTTTGTTGAATGTTAATTTTATTTCTTTTTACAGGAAAATCTTTAGTTATA
This sequence comes from Mantis religiosa, assembly GCA_030765055.1. NCBI lineage: Eukaryota > Metazoa > Arthropoda > Insecta > Mantodea > Mantidae > Mantis > Mantis religiosa. Next base: position 21,568,609 of record CM060953.1, on the reverse strand, counting down.
ACGTGGCTCTGATTTATTCGAGCATTCTGCTCTACGTAAATCCATATTAGGGAATGCATTTTTAAGTGGTAAAATCTTAAAATGTTTATTTTTATGTGCTAAAATGTTACGAATATTTCATAAAACTGTCTAAATATTTGATAAAAATGTTAAAATATTTTACTTAAATTAGCATACATGAGAGAAAATTACTAATTTAAAGGAAAATCTAACAGACACCTTAAATTAAACTATTGTTTACCTTCTATGACTGAAACCACTCTGCACAGTTTTTGAAGTACATTGTTCTTCTCAAACAAATTTTTAAGTTTATCTTTTAATACTTTTAGTACTGGTAAAGAATTAAAGTTCATTTCAGCAGCCCTCACCTCCTTTAGTGTTTCACTCTACAGATTTGCTCAAGTCTCCAATTTTTGTATGTAGTTACAAAGTTTAAGATTTGTAGGTATGAATTCCAAATCATTTTTAATTGGCCATATTTTAATAAAGTCTGAATTATTTCAACAGATTCTTGTCCAACTCATTTACAATATTCAAAATTTGTGCCATGGTATAAAACTGCACTTAGCCAACCATCCCGGTGCTGGGAAGAAGAGGATTGGGACTTTGAAGTGATCATACCTCAATGGTGATTTTAGAAATATGTCTCCGCATTTCATGCAAGCCATTCCACGTTGGGATACAGCGGTTCGATAGATTTGCATAATCTATGAAGAGCACGAACTACACAAATGGCAATAATCAATTTAGGAAAACTCAGGGGAAGGACTTCGCCTGCAATATCTCATGCATATTTCATTCAATAACGTCACAATCGTTATATTATTTAATGCAGATAGTTCTTTAGACGCCACCAAATATGACTGCTCCTTCATATTTCATTACACCGACGACATTTTCTGTTTTTCTGAAACTTGATTCTTGAGTTTCATAAATACTTCATTTTCACTTGCTGCCCTAATTTTATTGTAAATTTTCACCATAGAAGAGACTATTTAGTCAAAAAGTTCCTAAGTTGAACGTTATGTACTTTTGGTAAAGATGTATTATCATGGCGTAAGTTATGTTGTCATGGAATGACGTCACAGAAACATGTTGCCAACTGCGGAGCTCTGAATACGCGAATATAGAGAAACGTTGCCAATACATTTTCTTTTTCTAGCGATACTGTAATGGGAATAGTGCGTAGTAAGCTTAATTATTATTAGTGAGAAGAAGAAGCATTTTTTTTTTAAATTTACGTCCTCCAAAGTTAAGTCATATCGGACGTTGAATAGAATGGGTGAAACGATGCTCACTGAGCCCAGGGTGCATAAAGCTTAGAGTTACCCGACATTCGTCTTTTAGGATAAGGGAAAACCCCGGAAAAACCTTATCAGGTAACTCGCGCTGACCGAGATTCGAAATCGGGACCTCTTGAACGTGAGGCAAACATGCTACCATCTATGCTAGTCAGGCGGGCAGTGATAATAGTGATGATCATAAACAACAACAACAATAATAATAATAATAATAATAATAATAATAATAATAATAATAATAATAATAATAATAATAATAATAATAATAATAATAATAATAATAATAATAATAATAATAATAATAATAATAATAATAATAATAATAATAATAATAATAATAATAATAATAATAATAGTAATAGTAATAGTAATAGTAATAATAATAGTAATAATAATAATAATAATAATAATAATAATAGTAATAATAATAATAATAATAATAATAATAATAATAATAATAATAATAATAATAATAATAATAATAATAATAATAATAATAATAATAATAATAATAATAATAATAATAATAATAATAATAATAATAATAATAATAATAATAATAATAATAATAATAATAATAATAATAATAATAATAATAATAATAATAATAATAATAATAATAATAATAATAATAATAATAATAATAATAATAATAATAATAATAATAATAATAATAATAATAATAATAATAATAATAATAATAATAATAATAATAATAATAATAATAATAATAATAATAATAATAATAATAATAATAATAATAATAATAATAATAATAATAATGCTTTTTTTAATTTTACGTCCTCCAACGTTGTCATATCGGACGATGACTGAAATGGGTGAAATGATGCTCAAATGTGCCCAGGTCCATAGAGCTTAGAGGTACCCGACATTCGTCTTTCAGGATAAGGGAAAACCCCGAAGAAAACCTTATCCAGGTAACTCACCCTGACCGAGATTCGAACTCGGGACCTCTTGAACGTAAGGCAGACATGCTACCTCCACGCTACCGAGGCGGGTCAGTCGGCGAGAGTCTCGAGCTGCATGGCATAGTGATATGATCTTAATGAACACCTTCGTCCTCCGGTAGGATAGACTCCTAGCTTGCCTAGTGGACTGTTTCGGGCCACGGTAAGTGGGATGCCGGTTGTACTGTTTGCAAGCTAAAGGAATGTGTAACGTAATGACTTCTGCTGGCCGTACGGTGTTTATGCTTACCTTCCCAGTATGCCAAAAATGCTAAATTCCTTTAAAATTTACAGTGTTGTCACATAACTCACCCATACATAATACCCATCACTACAGTTACTGAAACGAGCATTAGATCTTTTTTTTTGTGTGTGTGTAATTTACGTTCTCCAACATTTAGTCATATCGGACGATGACTGAAATGGGTGAAATGATGCTCGATGCGTCCGAGTTCCATGAAGCTTAGAGTTACCCGACATTCGTCTCTAAGGATAAGGGAAAACCCCGGAAAAACCTTATCCAGGTAACTCACCCTGACCGGGATTCGAACTCGAGACCTCTTGAACGTAAGGCAGACATGCTACCATCTACGCTACCGAGGCGGGCGAGCATTAGATCTGGCAGCATGGGTGACTCATATGTATAACTCGACAGAGCGTTGAGACGTATTGACCTTCAGGTGACCAGCGCTGTGATCGTCTCTTATCGGGTCGATTAGAAGAGTGAAATATTAGTAAGTTGATGTACAGTAAGTTACGAAACACAAATAGAACGATTAGAAGCTGCGTGTGTCTATATGATATGTTTTCTCGCGCCTGCCGATGTATGACACATTGCTGTCCAGAAGACATGATTATATCTGAACAGAGTATATTGTTATGTTCTGGACTTATGAACTCTGAAAGGAATGCGTTCACTACAGACAAACAGACGTAAAGACAAGGTGACGTAATGATATACGAGTCACTCACAGATAGAAACGCTGTGAAGATAACATGCAGCCTACTTATTACACAAGCGGCAGGCTGTTGTGTAGCTTCTGACACTGGATATGAATATTGTTTTTTCAAAGCTTTATCATATTTATCTATAATGCTACTCATAATTTCACGCCCTTCCGAATGCACAACCTTAAATTTCTTAAGAACTTCAGACATGGTGAGAAGACTAGCAAATCTTACTGCACTGAACTAGTTCTGCATCTTGCTACGCAAGACTTTGTGCAGGTGATTGCTGAATGTTCACTGTATTGTTCACTCGCTGCGTAACCGGACAACGGTTCTCCTCTCCCCCACACCTCATCCCGCGGAGGTCATGGGTCCAGAACACATCTATACCTATATATACACTGGACTCGCCTTGTATTTGTGATAAGCTGAGGTAAACATCTCTGTGTTGCGAATTTTTGTGGATACGCTTTCTCGCTTTGCCATGTAGTACTCTCATACACTCATTTCGTAGTAAACATATCCACTAACAGAGCAGAAAAGCAGTTCAAGCCCTTCTCTCTCTTCATTCGCCTCTTGCCTTCTGTGTTGGTAGACAGTACTGGGCTGCCGCGGATTTTCAAAGTGGCAAACTGATAAGTGGTAGGAACTCTTGCCTTCTGCATAGTCCTCACTCCTAGGGGTTGACCGCCCTGTCTCCTATTACCTCATCCTTCCTCCCTTATAGTACAATACAGCTCATTCGTAAATATATCGTACACATTTATAATAGCGCAAATTTAATATATGAATAATAAAAAAAATCAAAGTTTATTCCAAATTTATGATTTTAAGGGAGATTATATTAAATAATGTGTTTACATGATTTGTTTCTTCAAAACATACCTATTTGTTTTTTCGTAGTTTTACAAAAACTTTCATGATCTTTAAAAATGTGTAAATTTATTTATTTATAGGTTTTCCACTTGGCAGCAGTTCACCCGTAGTTCCTGCTTTCCAGAGATTCCTGTCGCTGCATTGTCCAGTCCCGTTCTTTATATGGCCATATACTTCCTCGTGCCACATTGTTCTGTAAATATAAATGTATTTTTAACGTTTATCTGTAGCGGCTAAACTTTTGTGAGAACAGTTTATAGAAAACTGAGTAAAGAAAATGTATGAATAATATAACATCGGCTCCTCTTCTCTCTCTCTCTCTCTCTCTCTCTCTCTCTCTCTCTCTCTCTCTCTCTCTCTCTCTCTCTCTCTCTCTCTCTCTCTCTCTCTCTCTCGCGATTATCCAAAAGGAAAGGAATTTTTACTTAACCTCGTTGCGAACAAACGTTTGTTGACCTTGAACACAGCTGTTGCCCACAATAGAAATAGGTGGAACCTTTAAGGACCCTCGTCGTAAGCACAGGATTACCTTGCCTCCTTTCAACATGTTGGTTAGTGAGTTACCAACAACAAAATATGATCGATTCTTCCCCTAAAAAACTTACACTGAGACAACTGAGGACATTTTTGTGAGAAACCTCACCGTATCTCTGCCGCACTAACCTCAGACGTCAGATGTCGCCATCACCGCACTCAAACTGTGCTAAAGAATCGGTTCCTTCACCATTTAATTCATTTATAAATAGTTCAAATCAAAAGGCGTGTTTTTTTTTTATTAATTTAGGTCCTCCAACGTCAAGTCACATCATGAATGAAATGATGTTCAAATAAGTACAGGCTCCATAGAGCTTAGAGTTACCAGATATTCATCAGGATAAGGGAAAACCTGGTCTAGATAACTATTCAAACTCGGGACTCCTTGAACCTGTGCCAGACACGCTAACGGCATGCTACAGAGGCGGGGACATCATGCTGTGCAGATCATACTGTCGGATGTCCTTAATTCAAGACATTTAGTAGTGGCGAAGTGTGCAATGAAGGGCTCGACGCGTCGTTTCCCCCAAGAATTTGAGAAGAAAAAGAAGAATAACACAAAATGCATGCCAAACAATATTTTATTTGCTCTAGGTACATTTGGAAAATGTATTCGCAAACAATTGACAGTGACCAGTTCCAGACGCTCATTCAATACTGAATATTTCTGTATTCATGAATTTGTAACCTTGAATACTTGCTTCCCAGCTTTCCTCACGACTCTTTGATAATTAGGAAGCGCTTGACAGATTTTATCACGTAAACCCTCTACAGTGTGTAAAGAAAAGTTTATTTGTTTTGTTTTATGTGCTGCTTTTAAATACAACTCTAAGTACATTTCAAGAACATTAGCTATTTACATGGTATTTACGCAGATTGGTATTTAATGGTGATAAATAGGAAATTCCTTTGAATTTTTAGTACGTTATTAACAAAAGTGTGTGTATTGCATATTTTTTCCATGTTACATTAACAACTCACGCAGTGTGGCTCAGCTGTAGGAAAAATTGGAATGGCTGAGTAGAGAGGGGAAGCAGGAATATGTCAGCTTGTAGTTTGAGTAGTCTTGCAATGCAACAAGGGCCTACGTGTGACTGAGAGTACTGAAGAGTAGCCTTAGTTCTTTGAGTAATGAGATAAAACTAAATATAATTAAAAGTGACAAGCCAAAAAGAAAAGAACTTCTTAATAATGATATCGGCATGCAAAGCAAAGATGTTAAAACATTTATGCGCCTTCAATAAAATATATATGATACCTACAGTTCCCCCGTGTGGGACCTTGTAACCCATATCGGGCGCGTCCCTCCGGCTGCGGATGAGGGATCCCACCAGATATGGTGGGGTGGTCCGAATACTTCAGAATAAGGACCCGTGGACCAACAAGGAGCCCAGTTCCTGGGTGCTTTAAAATGCTGGGACACCCTCTCTTCAGGGGATATAAATATGGAGGGCCCTGCCCAGGTTTAAGGGTGAAGAACGGACAGAGAAGGTCCGATAGCTAAGTGAAGGCAGCTTCTCTACGGGAGAAAACTTCAATTAAAAATCCTGCAAGTCTGAAGGCAGTAAAGTGGCAACCCCACTATCAGACTGTGCTTGCATAGGGCTTGTACCTCTATCAAGCAAGATTTTCTTACTACAAAGCTTAAAGGTAATGAGCCAGATGAACAACAACTAAGAAACGATGGTCAGACATGTCATGGCATTGCCTAGCCCTTGGAGTGAAGAAGAAGAAGAAGGAGAAGAAGGAGAAGAAGGAGAAGGAGGAGAAGGAGGAGAGGAAGGAGAGGGAGGAGAGGGAGGAGATGGAGGAGAGGGAGGAGATGGAGGAGAGGGAGGAGATGGAGGAGAGGGAGGAGATGGAGGAGAGGGAGGAGATGGAGGAGAGGGAGGAGGGGGAGGAGGGGAGGAGGAGGAGAAGGAGGAGGAGGAGAAGGAGGAGAAGGAGAAGGAGGAGAAGGAGAAGGAGGAGAAGGAGAAGGAGGAGAAGGAGGAGAAGGAGGAGAAGGAGAAGAAGGAGAAGAAGGAGAAGAAGGAGAAGAAGGAGAAGAAGGAGAAGAAGGAGAAGAAGGAGAAGAAGGAGAAGAAGGAGAAGAAGGAGAAGAAGGAGAAGAAGGAGAAGAAGAAGGAGAAGGAGAAGAAGGAGAAGAAGGAGAAGAAGGAGAAGAAGGAGAAGAAGGAGAAGAAGGAGAAGAAGAAGCAGAAGGAGAAGAAGAAGAAGAAGAAGAAGAAGAAGAAGAAGAAGAAGAAGAAGAAGAAGAAGAAGAAGAAGAAGAAGAAGAAGAAGAAGAAGAAGAAGAAGAAGAAGAAGAAGAAGAAGAAGAAGAAGAAGAAGAAGAAGAAGAAGAAGAAGAAGAAGAAGAAGAAGAAGAAGAAGAAGAAGAAGAAGAAGAAGAAGAAGAAGAAGAAGAAGAAGAAGAAGAAGAAGAAGAAGAAGAAGAAGAAGAAGAAGAAGAAGAAGAAGAAGAAGAAGAAGAAGAAGAAGAAGAAGAAGAAGAAGAAGAAGAAGAAGAAGAAGAAGAAGAAGAAGAAGAAGAAGAAGAAGAAGAAGAAGAAGAAGAAGAAGAAGAAGAAGAAGAAGAAGAAGAAGAAGAAGAAGAAGAAGAAGAAGAAGAAGAAGAAGAAGAAGAAGAAGAAGAAGAAGAAGAAGAAGAAGAAGAAGACCTACAATTCCATGTTTATGCGGGTGTCATGGACTGAAAATTGTTTTGTTGGCCATGCTTGCTATTTTAGATGACTGTGCATATATCAAATTTACTGAAGGCATATTTTGATAGCTGATAAAGTGTCACTCATTTATAGCTGGTTTGATTAGCTGAACTGGTTAAAAATTAATATGTATTTAATGCCTCATAGAATATAAGTTTTTTTTTTTTTTTTTTTTTTTGTAATGTTCTTTGCTACTATTATTTCTTTAGTTATAGTGAATGTTTGTATCTTTGTTTCATATATGTTATTTTTGTACGGTAATTCATTCCTACTATAAAAATGTAATATAGTATTGTCAAGGGCTGTTTGCCATCATTTTATATATATTTTTGTACTGCTCCCTAGCATGAGTTACGGCTCTGGGAACCTTTTCAGGTAACAATAAATAAATAAGTAAATAAATAAGTAAAAAAATACATAAATAAATACATTTCTCTCTTATTTTAATAAAAAATTATTACTTGGAGCTTCGCTGACTTTGGAAGTTGTTACCTGACTATTTTGTTAATCATAATTTTGTTTATGGAGGCACCACCACAAAACTAAGCCATGTAATACTTTTCTTATGTATGTTTTTGGTTGTCTTGGTTCATTTGACCACAAAGACATATGCCTCCTTTTCAGTTGCACAACTTCCAAAAGTGTGATGCTGATTTTGCTTTGATTGAACAATCCTGTCGAACACTACCCAAGTTTAAAATCCATTTCTAGAAATTCCAATGCTAGAGTCAGATTTTCTGTAGCCGATCAATTAATTTGCAACAAGGAAACATTTCTAAGGCGTGTTGCAGTAGAGTTTCTGTGGAACTGGAGCATTGCATATTATTAAAGTGCTCAAACTCATAGAGGATACCAACATTATTTCAAATTAAAAATACAAAATAGGGAAATTATTAGGAAAAGAAGAAAGATCTGCTAGCAGCGATTACTTAGTTGCCAAATAACAAGCATAGGATTTCCTAGTCAGATATGTGAGTGAGTAATTGTTGCTCTAGTATAAGAAAAAATAATGATATTGGAACCAACAAATATTGCAACTTGCCTCTTGTCTAAACTGGAAACTGGTGGCAGATTAAATGGTACAAAATATTGGAAAAATGCAATTTTAGTTATTGTGTAGTCTAATTGATTGGAATTTTAAAATATTATTTGTAGGCACAACACTTTTAAAAACATATCATTTATGGCCTTTACTGTTGTGAATTCTGCATCATTTTGTAGAATAACGATAGTACCTCCTACATTGAAGTAAAGCTATTGTCCCGAATCCGATCGTGATAAGACGGCTTGGCACACAAAGGAACTGATAGGTTTCACGTAGATAACGAGCTTGCATACGCAGATAAACATAGCGTTTGATATAAAAGACTTACCGAAACAAACAAACTGAGATAAATGGAAATTTCTGCTAATATCTTGATTATTCGGTTTCTTTATTCTTCTGGAAGAGTCTCGAATTACGAATTACGTATTTAAGGACGTGACGACTCGCAAAGTGAGAAGTTGTAAACGGAGTAAGTTGTAGTTGTGTAAACAAGAGTTGTTGTTGTAAAGACATGTAACGAGAATGTTGTCAACAATGGAAGTTGAGTAAGCTGTTTGTTACTGTCATCGACAATGGCGTTGTATATGTGATATAATGTTGTTACGTGAGAACTGAACAGTGTATTTCTACGAAAATAAAGGAGATTTTAATTTCTGCAACTACGAACCCACAAAGTAACAATATGAGCTTAAGCTGCAAAAATTTTCTTTAAATTGGAACTACTATGGCAAAGCATGTGATTTCCTTCTTTACAAATACATACAAGTTCATAGAAAACAATTATTTTATTACTAAAAGTTTTGTACACTTATGGTTATTTTTCAACATAATCACCGAAAAGATCGAGACATTCATCGTACCTGTGGACAAGCTTTGCAAAAAATGTTGCCGCCAATGATTTGACATTGTTTTGAAGATGCATCCATTGTTATGAATGTCATTTTGTTTCTGGTGTGTCGTATTGGATCCAAGTTTTATCTCCAGTAACAAATGATTTCAAAAAGTTCTATCCGTCATCGTGATAACGGTGACAAAACGACAATAATAATAATAATAATAATAATAATAATAATAATAATAATAATAATAATAATAATAATAATAATAATAATAATAATAATAATAATAATAATAATAATAATAATAATAATAATAATAATAATAATAATAATAATAATAATAATAATAATAATAGTAATAGTAATAATAGTAATAATAATAATAATAATAATAGTAATAATAGTAATAATAGTAATAATAATAATAATAATAATAATAATAATAATAATAATAATAATAATAATAATAATAATAATAATAATAATAATAATAATAATAATAATAATAATAATAATAATAATAATAATAATAATAATAATAATAATAGTAATAGTAATAGTAATAGTAATAGTAATAGTAATAGTAATAGTAATAGTAATAGTAATAGTAATAGTAATAGTAATAGTAATAATAATAATAATAATAATAATAATAATAATAATAATAATAATAATAATAATAATAATAATAATAATAATAATAATAATAATAATAATAATAATAATAATAATAATAATAATAATAATAATAATAATAATAATAATAATAATAATAATAATAATAATAATAATAATAATAATAATAATAATAATAATAATAATAATAATGGATGCATCTTCAAAACAATGTCAAGGCTTATTTGAAATCATTGGCGGCAACATTTTTTGAAGAGGGTATTACAGGTACGATATGTATCTCAATCTTTTTGGTGATTATGTTGAAAAGTAACTTTTGGTGATAAAATAATTGTGTTCTATGAACTTGTCTTTTATTGATAGCGTACCGGAGGTTGAAAAAATAAATGACCCTCGTAGTTTCCCCACTTCTGCTTTGAACAACGTTTTCTGTGAATATTTAAGGGCATACTGCGGTGGTTATTGCATTTTCTCAAGAATGTTATAAAAGCTGTAATTATTATCATCTGTAGAGAATTAGCTTTGTCTTGGAAAAATAGAACAAATAAAATTGCAGACATTACCATAAATAAGTTTTGTTATGTTGCTGCAGCTTTGAATCACACATAAGAAGATCCCTGAAAGGAATGCACCCCCTTACACAGTGGGACATGGACAGCGAATGTGTGTGACAGAGAACGCATGTTACACAAGGAGTAGAACCGTTAAAAAAAACATGCACCATATTCACTCTGTACACTAGAACAAAGAAGATTCATTCACAAAAGTAGAAGATGTCAGAATGTTTTGAATGGTCTGTAATTGCACTGACATGGGGTGTCATAAAGTACAGAGGGAGGGTGTAGGAAACTTTTCCAACCCCCTGTGTCTCGTCCCTGGGAGACTTTCTTTCCTGTGGTATACTATACAATCTCTTGGATAGGGGAAAAATGTCTACAATTACTCTAAAAATCTCTGTTATATTATAATATTGACTAAAATTATAAAGATTTATGTTAATAAAAGTTAAGTTTTAATATCAACATCAATAATCCGACAACTAACACTGTTTGGATGTTTGTTTTGCATAATTTCAGAAAACTGAACTTATTTCTTACTTCTTTCCAGTAGATAAGCATTATAATGTGTTACCAACAGTCTTAAATACAGTTTACAAAGTTTCAAAATTATTGTCTAGTTTTCTACAAACTTAAGAGATTTTGTTAAGTTCCTAACCTGAATGTGCTAGGAACTAGTGGAAAATTTATGTCTAAGAATCAAAACAAGGGAATAGCTAGAATTCACAGCTGAGTACAAAAGCTATTCGATAAGTATTGGATAAGTCTTTGGAAATCAATCTTTTCACTCAGGTATGCAACATGATACCTTGCGCTCAGAGCTATATGAACCCTGGTCCTCTTGGATTGAAGGAAAAAGTGAATAAACAAAAGATGAAGAAATGTGAATAAACTTGTAAATTTTGAGGACAACAGTTAAGACTGCATTTGTAGCATAAAGAAACTTGAAAGTATTTTCATTTTAACTCTAGATAAAAATCAGGAGATAAAATATAAACTATTTTTGGCATTATTTGATATTTTTACAAATGACAATGCCATTCTTGTTATTATTTCTTTATTAATGTTTAACAATATTAATACCAACTTGGAATGATTTTCATTGATTCCAAAACGTAAATAAAAAGACAAATATTATGCAGAAGTTGGAGACAGCAAGGCAAATTCTAATTATAAATTATATGAGATGGCAATTCATTTCACTACAATGGACTTCACTTATTTTTAATTAATGAACGACTAGTTGCAATAGTTCTTGGGTTGACTGATCTGGTGTCCTGGATGCTCATGGGAGATGGGCAGAGTTGCCAAATGATTTGATGATGTATTTTTTGAAAATATCTAAAGATGGAATATTGAAGTTCATGGCAGTTTCACTGTATTTTGTAATATAGATGTTCTCCCAAATGGAAAGTTCAGAAAGTTTATTGATATTCTTAAGAAGTTTGGCTTGTGGATTTATATCATGATTGGCAACTGCAGATTTTTCTATTTGTTTTTGTGCTATCTGATGGAAATGTTCTTTACGTCTGGTTTCAGCATTTTTCTTCATCTGTCCTATGTCGTAGTCTGTGCAATTGATCAAATAAATAGCAAGAGCTATCGAAGTAGTCGTTCATCAATTACAAAATAAGAAGTCCAGTGTTCCAACAAGTTATGTAATTTATTTCTAAATAAATAGCTTTTTGTATCCCCTCTCCTTGGCATTGTAAAATATTACTGTGATTGTTATTCTTGCCAGTGATTACAAAATATATGAAATTGTGTATATTTGCTTTTAAAAGTGACAGATGTGATGTCCCTCCTACCTTCATATTCAAGGTTGTTCCTTTGGTTCTATTTTTGTCATCTACGAGAAGGTTTCACAAAATTACATGTTACTGAGTGAAATGTTGAAGGCAGCTTTAGCACTTTAATCATAGTAAGTAAAGGAAGTATTGCATTCCACCTGAAAATTCAGTACCAAGATTTCACAGAAATACAAGTTTTGAGACTTCCTAATTCCTAAACATTTTTAGAAAAGAGTAGTGTGTGTGTGTGTGTGTGTGTGTGTGTGCGCGTGCGTGCGTGCGTGTGTGTGTGTGCATGTGTGTGTGTGTGCGTGCGTGCGTGTGCGCGTGCGCGTGTGTGTGCGTGCGCGTGTGCGTGCGTGCGTGCGTGTGTGTGCATGTGTGTGTGTGTGCGTGTGTGCGTGCGTGCGTGTGTGTGTGTGCGCGTGTGCGTGCATGTGTGTGTGTGTGGAAAGAATAATAAAATTTTTGCATAGGTGCTTGGGCAAAGAAGAAGGGGAAATTATGAAATGATGCATGAGACAGCAAAACAGATTAGTGAACTCAAATAGCTGGTGGGCAGAGATAGGAGGAATTATGGAAAAAATAGGAATGGGAGATATATGGAGATTAGTGGAAAGGAATACAAGCAATGTCGGTAAATTAGTAAAATGCAGAATAGAAGATATAGAAATATGGGGAAGTCTAGAAAATATGAAATCATTACAATTTTACAAACAAATAAAAAGAAATTGGGGACAAGAAGCATATGTAGATTACTGCAATAGGTAAGAGAGAGAAGGGTTAGCTTGGATGAGAACAGGAACAATATTTCTAAGAGAGATAAGAGGTAGGGAAAAGGGAATTTGTGAATTGTGTGAGGGAAAAGAAAGTATAGAACACTATGTAACAAAATACGAGGAGGTCGCAATGTGGGGAAAAAAGGTTTGGGAGGAAAAATGGGAGAAAGTAGAGAAGAGGACAGTAGTTATAAAAATTTTAACAGGAAAGGAGGAAAAGAAGGTAAGAAGTATTGGTGAGTTCTTGCATAAAGTAAAAGAAAAATGGGCCAGAAATGTAAAGAATATAAGAAAAGAAGATGAGGGAAGAAAGGAGCTAATTAGGTAACAAGAGGGCATGGAGGTTAAGAGCTACCTGGCAGAGCAGAAGACCAGAGTGTCATGTAAGCCAAGGTAGCAACAAGGTAATATATATGAAATAGTGTGGGATAGATAAACAATTATAAGGAATAATGGAAAAGAATGTAGAAAAGAAATTGCATGAACAAATTATTCATTCATCCATAAAAGCTAAAAATCAATTAAACAAAAACTCTTTTTTAAAGGATAAAGCTATTTACAGTCAGTTTCTCAGACTATGTCACTTCCATTTTGATGTTTTGAGGGACTGGTTTTGGGAGCTGTTGCTTCCACTTTCAACCTCAAAGTTCTGACTATAATTTGTTGTTGTTTGGTCCTCTCTGGTGATGGAACTATGAAATTCAACAATAGACAACAGTCGGGCCTTTGAAGTTAAAATAAAAACAAGAGTTCCCAAAACTAGTCCCTCAAAACAACATAATGTATGTGATGTATTGTGAAAAATGACTACAAATAGATTTATCAAAAAATTTGGATGTCACTGTTATTAAATTACTCCAAAGATGTGTAATGCTATTTTAAATGGAGCTGCTTCCAAGGATGCAACAAGAGGTGTTTCGGAAAATCTGCAATCCAAATATGTCTTACATGGAACATTTTTTTGTTATTTATTTTCTCAAAAATGGCTCTAAAAATGTTCACCAAAATACAACATGTTTAAGATATTTGCATGAAAAATAAAGTGTACATCTTGAATATTCTGTGAAGACTCTTCCATTTTGAATGACTTTTGTCATTTTATAGCATTAGCCATTTCCACGAATTCTTGTTATTGGTTTCCATTTTTAAATACTTAAGTTCTCTTTAAGTAGTAAGTTGCTGATCTGATGGTCAAACCAGAAACAGTCTGCCTCAATAGCGTAGATGGTAGGTGTCTGCCTCACGTTCAAGAGGTCCCGAGATCGAATCCTGATCAGGGTGAGCTACCTGGATAAGGTTTTTTCCAGGGTTTTCCCTTATCCTTACAGACGAATGTCGGGTAGCCTTAAGCTCCATGGACCCTGGACTCATTTGAGCATCTTTTCACCAATTTTATTCATCACCTGATATGACTTAATGTTGGAGGAAGTAAATAAAATAATAATAAAAAAACAACATATATATATATATATATATAATTTCTAATCCATCACATATAGGTCTGCTTTTCTAAAAATATCACTAATGCCTTAACCTCCATATTCTTCTTATATCTATAGTAAAGTATGTAATGAAAGTTTATCTTGATTAAGACGAATATGATAGAAGAATATGCTTTTACAAGAATAATAAATATTTTCTGTTTTAATAATGCTGTCAATTACTAATATCATATCAGCACTGCATAAGCAGCACTCTGTAGTACAGATCTGCTTCACATTCAAGAGGTCCTGAGTTCAAATCTTGGTCACGGTGCATTTTCTACATAAGGTTTTCCTGGGTTTTCCCTTATGCTGAAAGATGAATGTCTGGTAACTGTAAGCTCTGTATACCTTGGACTTATTTGTATTGTTTGCCCAGGACAAGAAGGCAAGCTAGAGGAATGTATAATGTAATCACTTTTGCTGTCCACACAGTGTATATGCTCCTCTTCCGAGTATGACAAAAATGAAGATTCATTTAAAATACACAAATGTTGTCACATAACTCACCCATACATAATACCTATCGCTGCATTTACTGCAACAAACATTAAATCTGGCAGCATGGGTGACTCAAATACACTCTCATACACTCATTTCCTAGTAAACAGATCTGTTAGCAGAGCAGATGAACAGTTCAAGCTCCTCTACCCTTCATACCCCTCTAGCCTTCTTGTTGTGGGCATACAGTACATCATTTCATTAATCGTCTGATGTCACTTACATTGGAGGACATGAATTTAAAAAAATTTTGCTAAGTATAACTGATCTTTTACACTCCATTCTTAGTGGTACACAGAGTATTAAATTTTGATGATTCATTACTATGTCACTTTGATACAAAAGCACTACTCAACCACTTTGAAAGTTCATTCCCTGCTGCAAAGCCTATTTATTTGCTATTTTTCTATGACAGATTCATGTATAGTCTTGCTGGTGGAACGGTTACCACGGATTTATCCTTCTTAACAGAGACCTCTCAGATAACGCTCTGATTATTCTTGTAAGAGTGAGAGAGGCACTGACGCACCTCCAGCCCCTGTGCTAACCACCAATGAACACTTCAGACATTGAAGTTTGCAGGAATCACAAATGACAGATATAGGTTCACTCCATGTGGAGTAATCAGTGCATTATC
Source organism: Mantis religiosa (assembly GCA_030765055.1). Classification (NCBI taxonomy): domain Eukaryota; kingdom Metazoa; phylum Arthropoda; class Insecta; order Mantodea; family Mantidae; genus Mantis; species Mantis religiosa. The sequence goes on along the minus strand of CM060953.1, from coordinate 21,553,009 downwards.
TGAGAGGTATCTATTACCAAAGATAAATCCATGGTAATAGTGCGACTATACAGTATTCTACAAATAATTTGAAATGTTAGTGGACTGTTCATTCAAGTGAAATATTCCCTTATTTTGCTCACTTTTAATGAATATGCTTGAAATCATTTACTATATGAATTGTTGTTTATTATGGAATTTCAGCTCCAACAAATTGTTAAGTAAATGTGTATCTTGAATATGAGAACTCTAAGTGGTTTACCGGGAAAATATAATGAGTCAATTGGAGAGTTTGGTGTTGCATCGTATGTTGGCCGTGATAGCTCAAGGGGTTAGAATGACTGGACAGAAACCAGGAGATCCGTGGCTCAAATCCTGGGCATAGCATTGAATTTTTCAGTTGACTCTAATTATTCCAATGTGTAAGGAATATTAATTGACTGCAATTAATTAAATTGTTAAGCATTTAATGCAGCATTAGGTGACATAAGCAGATGAAAACAAAATCAAATTGGAGTAACACTCTTTAAGTTTGGGTATGGTATGTCTAATATTGTAAAGGCATACTTAAATGAATACATAAGTATAGGTTTATATGTGGTTTTAATTTGTTTAATTTTAATTTTAGTCATTTTTTAAAAGTAAATTTCCTTTTTACAATATTTTGAGGGTATGGCATCCGTGTTCTATCAGAATTTCCTTAATAGGTTTCTACTCTCTATCTCAGTGTTTTAAAGAATGTACAATAGTTCATATTATTTCCAGTTATCTTGATATGCTTAGTTCCTAAGCTGTGTGGAATTTCCTCTTTGGTCACTTTAAGCAGAAGCGAGATGCTTTGTCAAATAATATTGCGTCCAGATATCTACAGGTCTGTCCACAGTCATTTATAAGTGATTTTTGAAACAAAACCACAAAATAAATGTATTGAGAGTAATTCACACAATCCTATCTTGGATTTTACCAACTTTTGCTGAGTTAGCATTTACTTCCAGCTATGTTATAAGCTCAGAAAGTTTAAACTTGCAGTACACTGAAACAAATGTCCTGCATTTGTTTTCCAGTTGAACCTGCTTTAAAAACATTGGTTTTCACTGGCACTAGTTCTGTGCCTAATACTGTAAAAGGTTTGTTTTGGTTTATATATATAACATTAGTGGAATGAGTACATAAGCTCTGCTCTTAACAAATGAGTAAACAGCAGTATCAGGAGTATATGAAAGCTTGATGGCCTTTGGTAGATACTACATTCTTAAGACTATATAGTTTGGACATGTGGCATGTTTAACAGGGATTTGCTTGCCCTGCACTGCTGCATGTTTCTAACCAGTTGCACTATTCCTCCTTGAGGTGTGCCACCTATTAAGCTGACGGAAAGTCTTATGGCTGTGTATTTCAGCATTATACTGTGGTGTTATAATCCTAAAATATACAGAAATTCTGGTATAAGTGTATTAGAGGGCAGAAAGGGGAATTACTGAATCTTTGCATGAAGCAACAGAAAAGCATTAAGAACACAAACAGTTGGTGGTTGGAATTGGAAAGAATGGTATCGAAGATAGGTATGGGAGATTTATGGAGAGCAGAGGAGATAAATCATAGCAGTTTATGGAAGAAAGTGAGAAACAGAGTACAAGACATAGATAGACAGGAGATATGAGAAAGTATACACGAAAAGAAAAGTTTGAAATTTTATAAACAATTAAAGACAGAATGGGGTAGGGAAAAATATAAAGATCAATGTGACAAAACTGTAAGAGAAGGCATAGCATAGACGAGAGTAGGATAGCATATCTAAAAGGGTTGAGAAGTAATAAGGTAGGTATATGTTAATTTTTTTGGAGATGAAGAGAGCACTAATCGTTACCTGATAGAATGTAAGGAGTAAACAAATTACAGGAGAAAAATATGGGATAAGAAGTGGGACAGTATGAGCAAAGAGGTGGTGACGTTATGCATATTAAGGGGGATGGGAGAAAAGAAAAATAAATGTATAGGAGAATTCTTATATAAGTTAAGAGAAAAGTGGATTAGGATAAAAGAAGCGAAGGACAACAAGAAATGACACCAAGCTGCTCAGGAAAACCAAAGGCTTATGGCCAGCGGACCTGAGTCAGCGAGTAAATCTTAGGTCAGCAGTTTCATGTATTTGTACAGGAGCCATAATAGTGCATGTTCGATGTTAAAGCCATTGTAGTGAAACTATAATGGAAACTGTACAAATAAATATATTTAAATAAATAAATAATCCAAATGTGGAACCTTTACGCATGATTCCTAAATGAGATGGGCTCTTCTTCTGATGAGAAACTGAAATAATTCATTGTATAAAAATCTCTGAATATGGTTGCGCAGGAATTAGGAATTTTGTATCTTGAATTGGAATGCCACAAAACTTGATTATTGTCTATTGATCCACATTTCATTTTTTTATGAATGAAGCTGGGTTTACTTAGATGACCATGAAGATTTAATGAGTTGAAGCAAATTTTCTTTAACATGATGTGTAGCGGCACAAGGATATTATTACCAACATGTTCTGTGATGAAGGTGTGCAGTTATTGTAGTTGTAGTCTGCTTGACTTAAGGAGCCATAAATATCTAACTTTGCCAAAAAAAGGGGAATACATCCCAGTGCCAACAAACGCCCATTTAAACTGGCCACACATCCAAACAAAGGCTCTCTGTCTGTTAAGATGCCACATGTTGAATTTATAAGACCATTTTGCAACTAGGAATGTTAACATATCTCAGAATTGTAATAACTTAATTACATAATCTACTTCATTCATTAGAAGCACTAATGATACAGGTCTGTCCATGTTCAGCCATCAGATGTTAGTTGAGTAAACAGTTCTAAAAAATGAGATGATGGTATTTACAATATGATTGGCGGTACATTGAACATCATACTGGGTTGCCTTTTCCAACATTGTCCAGGTGTTTCTTCATGTCCTCCAGCTGCTGCAGGTCCTCTACTGTAGAGTCACATTTGTACTTGACTAGGCTGTGGTAGAAGTGGACGGCGAAGGCGACAAACACCACAAGCACAGGGATCACGATGATGGTGGCTGCCCACGCGGCAGTAAAGGAATAGTCCCAAAACTTGACCCAACAGAGAATAGCTATCTCCACCAGGAACAGGAACAAGCCTAGCACAGTGGAGAAGGCCCAGGCGAGCTCGATGAAACCCCTCATTCTCTCGTGTGGAGATTCACTAACGAGCTCGTGCACTTGCAGTTTGCTAATGGCATCAATGTTAGGTAAAAGGTAAGTGCTGATCATTAGTGCAAAAATGTGGACGGCAACTAGCACCGTTGTGCACACAGAAAACATGACGAATAGCCATTCTGGAACGTTGGTCGGCTCGTTGATTTGTAGCTCCACCATGGCCACCTGCAACACATCATTGATGTATGTTAGTCACAGATCTTACAACTCGTAACTTGTGGGAAATTGTAATCAACATGTAGCTGAAGACTACGCTCATCTGGCAGTAACAGTACAAGGCTGCCCTCGTGTTGATCAACCATGAGTTTTGGAGTGTTTTAGGAAGTTCATTTCAAACAATTGCTACAAACATTGAACAAAGACAAAATTAATACGATAAAGTATGATTTGCTTAAAATATATGTGGAATGTTAAATATGTTTATTATGACAGGAAAGGTAAGCTATCATGAAGTTATCACCTGTGGCAGCTGAAGCATGAATGCACTGGTACTGCAATCCAGCAATCGAATCGAGTCGTTCAGGTTTACCTGGGCAGGGTGTTTTCTGTCCAGCACCTAGCCACTTAGTGCAGCTTTATCTGGGCAGTAAAGAATGTGTATGTCTCAGGCGATTGTCTTGGGCAATGTTATAACTAGCTATTTTCAGGCGCAATTGCCCGCGTGGGGTGTCCACGCCCAGTGCTGGCTGCATCCTTCTGCCTGCCTGAGAGGCGTCTTGGCACAGTCCTCTTATTGGCTAGGGGGAAAGGAAACAAGGTAAAGGTATAGGTCTTACCAGGCCTATTTCTGGGCTTGGGGGTTACTGGTTTATACGGATAGTAGCCCTATTCAGCCTAGGTCGCCCAGAGCATCTTTGGGCAGCCGGTAGTTAGGTTTTTGGCAAGGAATCCTATGGTCGTAGCGATCAAGGGTGCTCACCAGTTGGTTAGGACTCTCGTATTGATAAGTTGGTAGTAACGCTCTATTTTGTTATCCCTATGTGCATTTCGCATACCAGACACTAGAGGTGACGCGAGAGGAGCAGTACAGCGCATCAAATTCTGTTTTCGTTTAAACCATACAGCCACCGAAACTTATGAAAAGCTGAAGCACTACCTCGTGCAACAGTGTTTAGGTGGTTCAAGAACTTCAAGGAAGGCCGACTTGTCAGTGTTAAGCAAGGTGGGCCTGTTGTTTCGGCTTCTGCTATGACTGAAGTCAACATCAACACAGCTGCTGTGATTGTCCGAGAGGATCAGCGTATAACAATGCAAAGAAACGACCAGAGCTTTCTCGGACTGGGTGACAATGACAATGCACGGCCTCACGTCGAAAATCAAGTCATGCAGTTTCTGGCTCAATTCAACATTACCTGTGAACCACATCCACCTTATAGCCCCGATCTTGCACCCTGTGACATTTTTTATTCCCATCACTAAAGGCAAAGCTTAGGAGTATTCGATTTGAGAACTCTGAAGCAGTGCTCAAGAAAAGTGAGGCGATTCTCTAGGACCTGACAAAGAATGGTCTGCAGCACGTGTTCAAGGACTGGCAGAGACGCTATAAAATGCATTGAAGTAGGAAGGGACTACTTTGAAAAATATCATGTAAACATTGAATTGCATTAATAAACAACTGTGAAAAAAAATCGGTCTCAGTCTTTGTTGATCAGACCTCGTAGTATCTACCGGTCGCGGTAGATCTTTCAGGAATTAGATCCTTCTCGAAACACGAAATTCTTTTGTGTAGTAGCAACCCTTCCGCTCCGCACTCATGACGTCAGCTTGTAACTGGCCTTCAAGGTGTGACTCTCACTCCCAGGCCTACAAGTAACGGGGCGAATCCCCTACTCTCTTCTTCGTGATGGCGTCTAAGTTGCCCAACTCGACTCTTTCACTCCAAAACAGACAAAATGATGACGTCATTTCTCAACAGGCCACGGGAATGCCGATGTGATATTATTTAACTATAGAACTATGTATTCAACTTCATAAAATTACACCTGGAATCATGCAAAGTGGCCGAGGCCATGTAAACGAAGAATCTACAGTTCAAATCCCGTCAGCACAGTCCCTGCTGACTGAGGATTATCCAAATTTCCTTCACTCCTCACGACAAATGCCTCGAACCTTTCATTTCGATCCATTATTACGTTTCATGTATCACCATTGTCACCACCTGTGGTGCCTGGACGTTAAACTACTTTAATACATAAAGATTAAAGCAGTATTACCATTGGTTGATAAAAATTTCATTATTTTTCAAATATCCCCTTCTTTATTGTACAGTTTCAAGTAGGTAAGTCCTTACCATGGCAAATCCTGAGAGAAGTTCCGACGTGGTCGCTGTGGCTTTGAGCTTGGCTCGACTCATGTGTAATCGCCTCCAAGTAAGCCCTTCAGAAGTGACACCACCCTCTTCGTCTATACTCGAACCCTCGCCACTCTGCAAACATACAATCACATTACAACTGTCAGTTCTACAGTAAGTGTTTACAAGACCAAGTATACAAATGTCTAGGGACACTACGTTGAATATTCAGTTTACTTTGTTTCTTGCATACGGTTAGTCTTGTTTTAAAAAAGGCAAAATCACACTCCCTGTCTGTTAATTCTCTGAAAACAGGGTCAACTGCTGACTAAATAACAATTAGATCTATAACTGTTTCTCCGCTAATGGAGAAATGCAAACGTGAACTACGACACGTGATGGATAGTTTCCAAATATGCATGAACAATGGCAGCATCTGCTTTAATAACATGGATAAGTAAAGCTTTTAAAGTTGTTTTAAAAATCTGCGCATTTCTATGATAGTGGCAGACGGCAATGAGCACCGAGGGCGCAGACAGACAAAACATCGTGCAGCCGGTTCGGATATTCTTGGGTCTCTCGGTATACGTTATTATATGGAGTGAATATTAAATGCTATCTATCACGACTAGAGCTTGGTAGTCCATGTGTATATTAACACAATAAGTACACTGCGAACCATATAAACCTGAACCATTTCAATAGGTCATAACTTTCGAACTAATAATAAGACACACGTGCAACTTTGGGAGAATATAATACACAATTGGGAGATTACATTACACTATTTACATCTCAGAGAAAATGTTGGAAATGTCCTCCACCAGCATCTATACATGTTTGCACTCGTCTTACCATATTCTCTCAAGTATCCTCGCCAATGTTACTTATTTCGGTTCGAATGGATTCCTTGAGAACATCAATTGACCGTGGTCTATTCTTGTACACTCTACTTTTAAATACCCCTACATGAAAAAATCCGGTGAGGTTAGGTCAGGGGATCTGGTGGGCCACAGACCTTTTGAGATTATTGGATTATCAAAGAAACTAGTTACAAATTCTATGGTGTCATTAGATGTATGGCACATTGCTCCATATTGCTGGACATAACCTTCTCTCAATTCGTTATCTCCGTAAAACTTCAGAGAATATGGTGAGACGAGTACAAACATGAATAGATGCTGGTGGAGGACACTTCCAACATTTTCTCTGAGATGTAAATAGTGTAATGTAATCTCCCAATTGTGTATTATATTCTCCCAAAGTTGCACGTGTGTCCTATTATTGGTTAAAAAATTATGGCCTATTGAAATTGTCCAGGTTTATATGGATCGCACTAAACAGGTGTCACAGTACACCTCCCCCCCCCCCCCCGATAATAATTTGAATTAGTGTTTCCGTCGGTAACGTTTATGTACATGTTGTAGGATTTGGCTAAAGATCCTAGGAAAATCATGAACAGCCAGCATATGCTCTAACTTCACTATATACATAATCTGAAGTATCTCTAAAAGCTGGCGCATAGCTAAAAGTTAGGTTAGATTATCTAAGTTTAACGATCTCCCTACGAAATGACGGGTTTTAACAACAGCCTGTGATTTATACACGAACTGAAGCTGAGAATGTATCTCCCCACACTTTTAAAATTGATTTTTCATCACGCCAAGCACAGTGTACATAAGTGGAACCATCACCTTCACGTACACATTGTTTCATAATTCGAATCAGATGCATATTCTAAATACATTTCCAAGAGGAATGGAAATCGATTTGAGTCCAATCCCATACCAAATACGATCCTTGTTTCTATAAAAAATTCAGTAAGTATTGAGATCGATTTCGTTGCGTAAGGCTCAGAATAAATAATTCAAGCTGTTGTGTTGGTCAAATTGGTTTATGTTGGCGAACATGGAAAGCATTTATTTTATGTATTTTACACAGTTCTCAGGCTAGCAAATGTTTTTGGGGCAGAATAAACTGGCAAATTACAGAAACAGTTGCGCCAAGAAAACAAAATGACTAACGTGCAGCGTGTTACAACAAACAGAAGATAGCGTGAATCCAAGATTCGATTCGTACTGATTCACCATTTCTATTAGTATTCAATTTGGAATAATTTGAATTGCCTATGGTTGTGAACATTAATGTGAACCACGAACATCTTTAGAAGCGTTCTCTCAGTATGTTTATCATCTTATTTTATTCATTTGCATATTTCCGTGTTGTTTACTGATAGTTTGTTATATCAACATAATTATTTTCTGAAGGTATATTGTGGTATAATATAAACAGCTAAACAAATTTAATAACAATTTATTATTGTTTGACGCTCTATTAAAATATTTATTCGAGATTTATTTTTCCTTTAATGTTTATTTTGCTCACCAGTTAATTTAATAATGCGTAAATCATTTGTTTAACACCCAAAACAGAATTTGAAGTAGCGTCTCACAGCCAACATACAGTCAGAAGTTCAAGGGCCAAGTAACTAAATAAAGCCAAGTCACATACAAAATCATTTTTAAGATAATGCATCTGTGAAATTTGAAAATTCTACATTTTTGAACAGCTCTTTTTGAAACTTTTACCAGTTGTATAGCACTTTAATGTAAGTTAAAGCTCCCAATTTCAAATCTCTTAAGTCAATTATTTTTTAAGAAATTTATTAATGTGTTCTATCAATATGGTATTAAATTATAGTTCTACGATGCAATTTTTAAATTTATTTAATGTAACATAGATTTTTATATTCCCAGTGAGCTAGTAAATTCCTTTAGTTATTCAAATTTTTATCCTTTATCGAACTTTGGAGAAAAAAAGATGAACATTAGTTATTGTGAAAATTGTATTTTATCTAGAATTTGTAATATTAAAAATATATTTTTTTGGAGTAAAGAAGTGGAAAAGAAGAAAATCATGTGATAATTTTCTTTCTTTACGTAGGTTAGAGCTCTGTGGCAAGTTTTACAATAATTGGTGGAAAACTGCATCATAGAGCAGATTTTGAAGTACTGAAAATGTGAAAAAAAGCAAGGCGAGAAAAATCATGTTAAAGTTTTATAACATAATATTTAAATGTTTCTGACCTGCAATTTAATTAAAACTGTCTAGTTTCATAAGTGACACCCTCCTGCTGCTTTTTCCTTGCCTCAACTTGAGTTTGGAGAGGTGCAGGTGCAGTCCTTGAGGACTTTGAAGCTTGTTGACATGAACTTTGAAAATGAGGTTTTCAAATCATTTGCACCACATACTGTCCCTTTATATAATATTATATATAATATCCTGATTGCACTCTGCATTCTCATTGGAAAATATAGACAATTTTCTTGCAGAAGCACACTCAGTACTTTGAGATGCTGATTCACCTCTAAATGATTGGCAATCATCTACTGATGAACTCTGGAACCGATCAGTTTCTGGGTTTGGTGAACCATCACACACAGTTTCTTCCTTTGAAGTATTTCCCTTCCGTCATTTTTGTGCTAAATTGTATCCCTGAGAAGGCCATTTTGAGTTTTTCCTGCCTCTGTTTCGTTTATCAATTAATCTATTCATATTGCAAAAGGTGACCTAATCTAGCTCTGTAATACAAAACGTAAAACTAATCAATAACCCTACTACTAACCTAAAAACTATTTTCTAACTAGTTATGCTCTTTCTACAAAGCACTGAGAAACACTACACCTCCAAAACACACACAAAGAAAAATTTAGAAGAACTGGGAATTTCAGCAACAGCAAAACGTAAATATTCACGAAAAGCGCGGTATAAACACATACTTTCATCTTTGTTCCTTGTTAACAGGCTTGCCAACACACCCAGCTTTCCCTATCACTTGGAATGAGCACTAATTTTGAATCAAGAAATTAGCAATTAGTTTCTAAGCCTTGTATGACCGATGTCGGCATAAGGGGGGGGGGCGTGGCAGCTAAACCGTATGCGCAGAGGGTATTTTATAGTCACGTGACGTCCAGTATATAGGCGCTAGAGTAGAAAGAAATACCATTTTCACTCCCAGATCCCGTACATTGTCGATGTCATTCGCGAGAGGGCACGATCAATGTACGACAAAATCCAAATGCACCCCAACCCTTTAGTGAACTCCCTGGGAAGGTATGACCCGAGAGATCAAATACGCTTGCCGTCCTTCAGACTGCCGAGAGACGTCCTAGGACCCCTTGGGTAACCCAAGGAAAACCCCAGATTTCTCTGGGACCAACTTCTACGCCGAAGGACCAAGCGCTACACAACCCGTACCCAAAACGGAGCAAAAAACTAAATCGTGTCTCCCAAAAAGGAAGAACGATTAAGTGCAGCTGCCCACGACAAGAGGGGCAACCCACTTCAAACACTTCAAAAATTCCAAACATTCAATAATTTCAAACACCCCAGCAGAACATGGAACTACTAGCTCATTTCGCAGGTTAAGCCGCAAAGCGGCTAGGTACTGCGGCATAAGACACCCGGACGGGGATAGCCCCGCCTGACTAGGACTACCTCTGGACCTCTGGAAATATCATTTTATTGAAGTACAAAGTCTAAAGCATTTTATAATACAAAAACTCAAATTTTGGATTTTTAACGATTTTTGGCAAAATTTCACAGATGCATCTCCTTAAGACATCCATTATTATTCTGACAAGAAGTGCAATTCTGACAAGAAGTTTAAAAATCGGCCGTTGGAGTGAGATGTGGAGGATGGTCATTAGCCCAGGGAAGAGCCCCGCTCTACTCCTGGCTAAGGTCCGAGCTAGGCGACCGGATTGGTGGCTGAGGTTGACACAGAGGCATATTCCCTGGGTTCTCTCTACCAAATACCTAGGCGTCCTCCTCGATCGCGACCTCACTTACGCCCCTCACGTTCGGGTCAAAACCGGACAAGGGCATGCTGCACTTAGGCAGTTGTACCCCATCTTTAAATCCACAAAGCCAACACACCTTAAGCTACGCCTATATCGGGCGATAATCACGCCCCTGATTCCGTACGGCTGCGAAGTCTAGGGATCAGCGGCTCTCACCACTATTCGCAGGCTGCAGCGCGTCCAGAACAGGGCGCTGCGAATTATCTACGATACTGGACGTAGATTCCCGTCTCATATCCTCCACACCTACTCCGGAGTCCCATACACTGTACGAGGGTGGGTCAAAATGTAATGCCTCCTACTTTTTTTTTCTCTTTTAATTGCCAAGAAAATTGAATCCAATTTACATAGCTTAAAAACTACAACATTGACGATTAATTTGTCACTATTCAATATAATCTCCGTCCTTTTCCACAGTTTTGGTCCACCTTTTAACTAGGGCATGTATTCCAGTGTGGTAAAACACACGGTCTTGCTTCCTAAGCCATTGACGCACGGACGTTTTCACAGCCTCCTCATTATCAAAATGAATCCCACGATGAGCTTCCTTTAGTGGCCCAAACGGATGGAAGTCTGATGGTGCCAGGTCACGGCTCTATGTGGAGGTGAGGTAAGACTTGCCATCCCAATTTCTCAATTTCTGCAGTGATGTAACGGCTGGTGTGTGTGGTCTTGCACTGTCATGCAAAAGAACAGCCGCCATAGCTTTTGTTGGGCGAACTCGGCGAAGTAGTGCTTTCAGCTTTTTGAGAGCTCTCACGTATTGGACAGAATTTATTGTGCATCTCTGCCCCCAAAAAATCAATTATAAGCACACCCTCTGCATACCAAAACACTGTCGCCATAACTTTCCCTGCCGACCGCTGAGTTTTGAATTCTTTTTTCTGCGGTGACGTTGTGTGATGCCATTTCATTGACTGCCTCTTTGTTTCAGGTTAAAAAAAAATAAAATAAAAATAAAAAAACCAACCCACGTTTCGTCTCCAGTAACAATTTTTCCAGAAACTCCTCTCCCTCCAAATTGAAGCGCTGCAAGTGTTCGGAGGCTATTGTTTTCCTTGTTTCTTTGTTTTGGGTGGTTAACATTCTTGGTACCCAACGTGAACAAACGTTTAAGTAACCCAGTTGTTGAATAATCGTCATCACACTGCCTTTACTGAGGGAGGTAATGCGACACAATTCACCTGTTGTTACCCGGCGATCACCACGAATGATGTCATCGACTCGCTGAATGTTGCACGGAGTCACTGCAGTCACCGACCTGCCGCTTCGCTTCTCATCTGCCAAAGGTGTTTGCCCTTCAGCTTCGTTACAGCGACGAACCCATCGTCTGACAGTGCTGACATCTACCGTTGCATCACCTTACACATTTTTTAGCCTTTCGTGAATGCGAATTGGCGTTTCATCTTCAGCAGTCAAACATCCAATCACAGAACGCTGTCTAATACGAATGTAGATGTCAGCCATTTTGCAAGAGGATGCCTAAACTGAGCAGAGCTACGTTCCCCTGACATTGTACCCCGAAGTCCAAAAATGGGCTTGGTAAAACCCATACCTTAACATTGTTCCTTTCCCTCTAGCCTGTCAAGCGGGCTGTGCTCATATGCTTCTCAGGCAGTGCTGCTTTGACAAGAAGAGCACATTAGCCAAGGTGTACAAAATATATCTGTGAAGAGTTAAGGTACAAAACAAAAGAGTTAATACACATATTCCACAGTATATTTATTTCGTAAACTATCACAACCTTCCCCAACACCAAATTCCACGCCTCCTTACCCTTTCAAAGGCTTCCCAGACTCATTTCAATCAGTTTCATTCATGCCAGCCAAAAAGTGACATTAAAAATTGTAAAATCGACTGTAAACTGAAGTCAACCTTTGGGCCTCCCCTACTGCAAGAGTGGCCATCAATGTGGTCATCTGCGGGGGAATCCTCCCTTACCCGCAACCACAAAGACAGCTGTGTCTTGGAGGGGCACGACATAACCTTGAACACAGCACGTTAACTTTGGAGCACGTATACTAAAAAAAAAAATCTTTGAAATTATTGCAAAAACATTAAAATTAAGATTTCCATATATTTTAAAATATAAAAGCTACATACCTAACAATCCAAAATATATCAAAGTTACATATCGTTATGCAAAATCGTTACATATCTTATTTGATACGTAGCATTTCTTGACACAAATAATTCGAAGACATTAGTTAATATATTCAATATATTATATTGAAGTGTATTGTAGCTGCACACTTTATCTTAACCTTCCGCTTTTTCTTTTAAAAAGATACTCCAAAGTCAAGTCATATCAGACGATGAATGAAATGATGTTCAAATGAGTACAAGGTACATAGAGCTTAGAGTTACCAGACATTCATCTTTCAGGATAAGGGTAAACCTCCAACGTTAAGTCATATCGGACGATGAATGAAATAATGTTCAAATGAGTACAGGGTACATAGAGCTAAGAGTTACCAGACATTCATCTTTCAGGATAAGAGAAAACCTCCAACGTTAAGTCATATGGGACGATGAATGAAATGATGTTCAAATGAGTACAGGGTACATAGAGCTTAGAGTTACCAGGCATTCATCTTTCAGGATAAGAGAAAACCTCCAACGTTAAGTCTAATCGGACGATGAATGAAATGATGTTCAAATGAGTACAGGGTACATAGAGCTTAGAGTTACCAGACATTCATCTTTCAGGATAAGAGAAAACCTCCAACGTTAAGTCATATCGGACGATGAATGAAATAATGTTCAAATGAGTACAGGGTACATAGAGCTTAGAGTTACCAGACATTCATCTTTCAGGATAAGAGAAAACCTCCAATGTTAAGTTTTAACGGACGATGAATGAAATGATGTTCAAGTGAGTACAGGGTACACAGAACTTAAAGTTGCCAAACTTTCATCTTTCAAGATAAGGGAAAAACCTGAAAAAAGCTACAGACAACGTAGCGTGACCGGGATTCAAACTCTGGACTTTTTCAACCTGAAGCAGGCACGCTACCAGCTACGCTACAGACATATAGACATTCTTGAAAGCTGCTGAAATCATGTCCCTCTATGAGTATGTGCAGAACATGGAGATGTGCTCTCAACTGACCTCTTTAAATAAAATTCTCATTTTGCTAACTGACCGTGGGAGGATTTTCTATTCTCATCCTCTCTTTTGTTGGTCATTTTACTGCAGCGGCAAATACATAAATAATGGCCTTTCAGGATTCTCCGTTAGTTTTGGCCCATCTGATCGAATGCGGCTTTCGTGACGTCATGCCACGAGTGGAAATTTAACGTTGGGACTTAGGACATTCAGTGATACATTTTATTTGGTTTTAGTTTAAATGTTTGGTTTCTTTAATAGAAATTTTTGGGTAATCTATACTTTTATGATGGTTATTTTAAAAGCGGATTAAGTGACTAATAAAAAGATTCGCGTGGAAGATAAATTTAAATAAGAACACAACTTCTCAATGAGACGATTCTATATTTTATGTCATTTCTTATTATTTTAAACTACAGCAAATATACTGTCACCGTGTGACATTGTTGTGCTGCTGCCCAGGGCCGGAAAGAGACAGAGGCGCCGGAATGTTCTGCACATTGTTGCTGCCGCGAAAGTTCTCGGAAGGTCTGCGGCCTTCTGGAAACAATTGCTGGGAGGTATAAATACCCCGCAAGGTGTTAGAGCGGCAGTTGCATGTCTGACCTACCCACGGAACCGCGCACTGTTTTGTGTCAGGATGCCGACGACGTGCTCATACTGGCGCAGAACAAGAACGTCCGCTACTGTCTCCCCCCTCTACAGCGTCAGTTCCACGCCATTGGCAGGTGGCGCGAGAAGTGGAGGATGACCATTAGCCCGCAAAAGAGCTCGGCTCTTATGCTGACTAAGACCCGTAGCTGGCGCCCAGAAGGTGACCTGCGGTTACGGCGGAGAAGAATCTCCTGGGTTCGAACCGCCAAATACCTGGGAATCCAACTGGACCGCGGCCTCACTTTCACTCCGCACGTCAGGGCAAAGGCAGGCCTCGGCCACGCTGCACTCAGGCAACTCTATCCGATCTTCAGATCCACAATGCCCATCCGCCTCAAACTGCGGACATACCGTGCGATCGTCCCGCCTCTGATCCTGTACGGATGCGAGGTCTGGGGTTCGGTGTCTCATACCACCCTCCGCAGGCTGCAAGCCGTGCAGAACAGGGCCTTAAGGATGATCTACGGTACCCACCGCAGGTTCCCATCTCACTTCCTGCACACCCAGTCTGGCATACCATACGTCGTAGACGTCGTTCGCGAACGAACACGCACATTGTATGCCAAGATCACTCCCCACCCTAACCAGCTGGTGAATACACTTGGTCAATACGACCACCGTCTCCCCAGGAGACGGAGGAGCTATCGCCTACCCAAGGACACCCTTGGGTGGTAGAGTCTGCCTCTCCTCCCTCCCCTAACAATCACCGCCAGGTCACCTCGCGCCCTCGCCACGGCTGGGCAGGTTAACACCTGCAGTCGTGCCCTGAGACGCGCGCATGACCTGGAAATACCTAACCCAACAACCTAATTTCCATCTGGCCTCTCGCTACTGGTTCCACCACGGCTTGTCGGCTCGCTAGCGACCGCAAAAGCAGGGTGGAACGGGCACTGTTCCCCCAAGGGGGAATATCCCGGCACCAGAAGCATCAGTAGTGGCCAACTGCGCCGTCTTACTAAACGACACGCAAGCTTGCGCAAAAACTTACATCTATCTTACCGCACGGGTAAATCCGCACAGCGGATAGGTACCGTGGCGTGTAACCCTCCGCCTGCACCTGCTCTTGGCTCTCTTGGAGCGGCAGTTGTTTGTTGGTTATTCTAACAGTCGACGAATGAAGTGTAGCGCAGTGATTTCTTTCATTTGTTTTCGTGCAGCAAAACACCGAGTCAGCCTCGAAGAATCTACGTAACCCTCGCAGTCACAATACATAGAATTAATATGTATGCATATATACCAAATCACTATAAACATATACATACGTAAATAAATCGATTAACAATATACAAGAATTAGCGCTTGTGAAATACAGTTTGCAGAATAATGATCGCTGTAGCAGAGTTGTAGGGGGTATATCGGTCTGGGGGCCCGCCTCGGTAGCGTAGATGGTAGCGTGTCTGCCTCACGCTCAAGAGGTCCTGAGTTCGACTCTCAGTCAGGGTGAGTTACCTGGATAAGGCTTTTTCCGGGGTTTTCCCTTATCCTGAAAGATGAATGTTGGGTAATTCTAAGCTCCACGGATTCTGGACTTATTTGAGCACCATTTCACCTACTCCGTTCATCGTCCGATATGACTTAACGTTGGAGGACGTAAATTAAAAAAAAAATCGTTTTGGGGCCTGGACCGTACTGATGGAGGGAATTCGGCCCCAAACGATGCACCAGGTGGGGCCACCCATGGGAGGAAGGATGGAAAAGGCCAGCCGTCCCAAGCCAGAGAGCAGACTTCCTACATTTTACCAGTTAAAAAATTCGTGGCAGGGCAGAACAACGGACACCCTATCCTACAGCGGTCCGGAAACGGCCCCAAGAGACCGGGTTCGGAGGAAGAAGTGTTTACCAGGAGCATATCATCGTGTCATTCACCACCGAGACTCCCGCCGACACTTCTACCCGGAAAGAGACCACCGGATGAGAGATGATATAAAATGATAATGAAGGTGAAATGAAGGTACAGTGATATAATTACCAGCATTCGCCTGGCGACTCAGGAAACCCCCCGATAAAAACCATGGGTCAGGTAGGTCGGCCACGGGAATCGAACTGGAAGCTCCTGAATGTGGGCCACAGACGAAACCGCCTGAACCATCGCGATCGGTCGGTTTAGGGAACGTAGTAGTCATATTTTCAGACTGTGCAATGTAGCGGACGAAATACTTCCTAGCTGTATGCGAGAAACACGTATGCGCTGTATCCACTTTAGCAGTACCGCCCTGTCGCACTGCAACTCCACGTTTGAACTTTCCTGCTGCTTGCAAATCTCGATAAAATGTTCCTCCCTACCTGTCCCTACCCCTTCCCGAATATTGACTTCGCCGCGGTACCGTGTCGTGTGCACCGAACTGTTTCCCAGTTTCCTCGCCAGAGTGCACTCAGCGCTACTGTTTGAGCACGAAATGTGAAATATAGCCAACAGATAGCGCTGCAGTGAAGTCGTCTATGGCAGCGGTTTGAACTGCTATATTCCAGAGAACTTTGTTTATTTCACAATTTTATGGGGATTGCAGAAAAAATACGTGACGTCATACTGCATATTTATGACCATGAGTGTTTGACATTTGCTATGTTCGTTTTCTGATTACATCTCCACGGGAATGATTGGTAGATTGTAATGGAAATTCTATTCTCACCAAAATTAGACATTTTGCAGGATGTAGTTATGTGAGATGGTTAATTGCGTAATTGTAAATTGAAAGGGATATTTTCCAGAATTGTTTTATACAATTTATAAACTATAAACTGCTATATATTACGTACATATCTCTGAAATCATGTGTAAATAGTGGAGCTTTTGCTATTTGGAAACTGCTGGAATTGTTAAAGTGAATTACGTCACAGCATAGAGTATAAAAACGTTCAATGCTTAATAACTGTTGATATGATCTGAATATAGGATTGGTGAATTACTTAAGATTAGACGCTACTAAAATTTCTACAAAATTAATTAAATAATTGTATGAATTCTTTACCATTTTTGGGTCAAATAATAATGGGAAAGTATATGTTATTACAGAGTTGCCATTATATATATTCCTGCAGTGGTGACTCGTGACTTTCAAAGCGAGGGAAGCTCCAAATAATAATTTTCATTAAAATAAGAGAGAATAATGACTCAAAGAACTAATGCTACTCTTCAGTACTCTTTCTATTGTACAGTTACACGCAGGTCCAGTGTCGAGGCGTGACTTTCAGAGCGAGGGAAGCTCCAAATAATAATTTTCATTAAAATAAGAGAGAATAATGACTTAAAGAACTAATGCTACTCTTCAGTACTCTTTCTATTGTACAGTTACACGTAGGTCCAGTGTCGAGGCGTGACTTTCAAAGCGAGGGAAGCTCCAAATAATAATTCTTATTAAAATAAAAGAGAATAATGATCAAAGAATTAATGCTACTCTTCAGTGCTCTTTCTATTGTACAGTTACACGTAGGTCCAGTGTCGAGGCGTGACTTTCAGAGCGAGGTAAGCTCCAAATAATAATTTTCATTAAAATAAGAGAGAATAATGACTCAAAGAACTAATGCTACTCTTCAGTACTCTTTGTATTGTACAGTTACACGTAGGTCCAGTGTCGAAGCGTGACTTTCAGAGCAAGGGAAGTTCCAAATAACAATTTTTATTAAAATAAGAGAGAATAACGACTCAAAGAACTAATGCTACTCTTCAGTACTCTTTGCATTTAAAGTCACATGTAGGTCCAGTGACGAGGCGTGACTATCAAAGCAAGGAAAGCTCCAAATAATAGTTTTTATTAAAATAAGAGAGAATAATGACTGAAAGAACTAATGCTACTCTTTAGTGCTCTTTGTATTGTGCAGTTACACGTAGGTCCAATGTCGAGGCGTGACTTTCAGAGCGAGGGAAGCTCCAAATAATAATTTTTATTAAAATAAGAGAGAATAATGACTCAAAGAACCAATGCTACTCTTTAGTGCTCTTTCTATTGTACAGTCACGCGTAGGTCCAGTGTCGAGGCGTGACTTTCAGATCGAGGGAAGCTCCAAATAATAATTTTTATTAAAATAAGAGAGAATAATGACTCAAAGAACTAATGCTACTCTTCAGTGTTCTTTGTATTGTACAGTTACACGTAGGTCCTTCCTGCATTGCAAGACTGCTCACACTATAAGCAGACAAATTCCTGTTTACCCTCTCCACTCAGACGTTCCAATTTTTCCTACAGCTGGACCACACCGGATGAATTGTCAATGTAACATGTAATTTCATAAAAATTTGTCACCACTAAATACCAATCTACGTAAAATAATATTGCTAATGGTATTGAAATTACTTATAGTTGTATATAAAAGTGCCATATAAAAAAAAGAATGAATTTTTCTTCACACGCAAGAAACTTCACGTGACAAAGTCTGTCAGTGTTTCCAAACTATCGAAGAGTCGCGAATACTTCCGGAAACCTACGAAGAATGGTGTTCAAGGCTACGAATGCGTAAATACAGAAATTATTAGTATTGAACGAGCTCGCGGAACTGGTCACTCGAACTAAGCAGAGCAAATAAAATATTGTTTGGCATGGATTTCTTGTTTTTCTCCTAAAATTCTTGGGAAAGCGGTGTTTCTAGCACTTCACTGCACGCTTCGCCATTGTATTGCGTCATTGGTGTTGGAGAATCTGGATGCCTTCATTGCGTAGATGTTTTATTTTAGGTAAAGGAATGTTTTCTCATTTGTTGTAAATCGAGTGGAATCTCTCTGAAAACGAGCCAAGCTTTGTTAGTATATTTGCCTTTGAATCGGAGTTAGCGATAACAGGATTCAGCTTACAGATAATTCTATAATATCCAACTTTTCTCTCAAAATGTACAACACCCGTTCCCCTAAAATGTCTGACCAGGCTTTGGTAATGCTGTCGAATCGTGTATTACAGATTTGTGTTGTTCGCTGCATGCGTCATCTTACACGGCCATGTTTAAACTGCATAGTCATGAGTTTCTTTGGCATTCATGCCGTTCCTTAACACGTACTATATAAATAACCGCACGAAATTTTCCATATAAACACACGTACACTGTAACAATGCACTCTGTATCTCTGAATCACTGCAGAAATATGTCCACGATGACAGGTTTTTAAAAATAAAACTCCTTGGAAAATGTTGCTGTAATTTGTAATTTAGTTCCAGAACTAAAATAAACAATAAACACTAAACTGACAGCACAGCACCCGTCTGGTCCGTGATGCTGAGAACTGTTTGTCGTATGCTGACTAGAAATGTTATTTATTGGATACCACACCGTGCACAGCAAAAACTCCTGTTATGCTGACTAGAGGTACTGAGAAGGTACTAAACTTCTAGGAGGCTACCCTCAGACATTACATTAACATGAAAATATTGAACCTCAGGGCTTCAAAATGAAGCTAAAAGTGTTCCCATTGCCTGTACTGACACGCTGGTTTAATTCAGTACTTTACATTACCAGGTATTTTGATGCAATTGTTAATTTATTTTCTAAAAAACAAAAGCTCTCAGTTCCTGCGCAAAATTTGTTAAATGATCATATTTGCGATGCCAAGTGCTGCAATATTGTAAAGGTAACACTTCTTTCTGAAAATTGCAGATTGATAATAGATCCAATATTAGAATTTCCATCTAAACAAAAACTATGGCTTACCGAACTAACTCGCTGAGATCCAAATATGAAGTATTGGAGAGTGGTCACTTTGGAAACAGAGTAAGTGCACTTGTAGATCATATGGATCCCAGTGTTAGAAAAGCAGTAGAAGAGAATCTAAAAGTTTGCTGTCGTATGACTTCGTCTAAATTGAACTCCATTACGGCAAAAGAAACTGGTGATATAACCATAAAAGCTTTGGATCATTTGTTTGAGCCCTCTAGGTTAGTTACAAGTATAGGTGATTTAAATCATGTAATGGCAGCATATAAACAACTAAATGCATTTAAAACCAGTAGTATGGCTCGTAATTCTGATTTGCTTCTTTGTTAAAAAGAGCTTTGTGATGTTGTTGAACAACAAAGCCATGATGGTAACGATAACATATTAGATGTAGTAACAGCACTCTTGGCATTGAAGGCAAAAGCTGATTCTTACTGCAATTTCTGTAAAAAGGCCCTTCAATGTCTTTGGTTGCCAATGTCAAACGCTGACAGTGAGAGATTTTTCTCTACATATAACTTAGTTGTAACAGACAAAAGAACAAGTATAAAAAGCGAAAATATCACAGCTTTATGCTGTAGTTTGGCGATGTCTGAAGTGTGATATTTGATTTTATTCATGCTACCTACTGTCTGCTGATTTCAAATAAAATATTTTAATTTGGAATAAAGGGGTTTTAACAGTTGTGCTACTCTAGTTACCTATTACTGTTCATTTGAGCCATGTTATTACAAATTAATTATCCCCGAAAATTTTCACGAAATTAATGAAAATTTATGGTAAAAGACTACAATACACCACCAATTAAAATTATTTATGTGAATTTTATAAATAATTGTCACCACAAAATCTTGCCTCTGGCGATCAGTAATGCAACTAAGTAACACAATGCCTTTTATTTCAATACTACCTCTAATACACAATAGATATAACTATATTTGGTTGTAATAAAGAAAACGTATGAACGTGTGACGTCAGATCAGGGCATTTAGGCAATAAATCTTCTATGATGAAGTATTAAGCAATCCATAAAGTTACGATGCTAGCTGATTTGCACTGAGGTAATAAGTATTCCGGCATGCAAACGGTGATTACACAGCGCTAACTGACGTAGTAATTGGACTAAAAAGATAGTCATGTACATTGCTCATTAATGAGTAACAAGAGTAACCTCCAAAACACATATCAAAAATATGATAGTGGATCTCATAATTCTATAGATTCTGCAAAAATTTAACTCTTTCTTTAAAATACATATCTAAAACTTAACTGTTAGTTTCACGGACTAAACACAGAGTACAATTATTTTTCTGCAAGCTTTCGGCCATCTTGTCTCAGTAACATTCCTTTGTCCTTAACCTTTGTGTAAGAAACAAGCGAGAATCAGACCTCGCAATGCATATAAATTGGTGGCGCTTATATCGGCCAGACAGAGCCGACTATTTCGTCCGTTGGCTGCAAATAAACAAACGCAATGCTAATACAAGAATTTAACAACAGCCATGTTCTTGCCTTTATAAATAAAAACGAAGAATCTAGGATGATTCTTGGGAATGCAGAAAATATGAGTTCTTCAGATTTGGAAAGGCGAAAGTTAGCAAGCATTTTCTAGGCAAAATAACTTCATTTGATTTTACAATATATGAATAATTTCACAAGAATTGCTGATCGATATGTAAATTCTCACAAGCATGATCCATGAAGATGTTAGATATAGTTTACCGACTGAAATCCAGTAATCTACCAATTGAAATAGCTGTTTTTCAGGTCCCATGCGAATCTACCAATCTGGCAAGTCATGTTTGTTTAGAATAGGCTAACAGTTTTGTTAACATTTTGTTATCACATCCTTGGAGGACGCTTTGTGCTTACTTATTATTTACTTTTTTCTTTAATTTACTCCTCCAATGTAAAGTCATGTCGGACGATGAATGAAATGATGCGGGTCCATAGAGCTCAGAGTTAGCCTACATTCACCTTTCAGGATAGGGAAATACCTTATCCAGATAACTCACTCTGACCGAGATTCCAACTCGGGACCTGTTGAATGTCAGGCAGCTACGCTATCACCTACGCTACAGAGGTGGGTAAGACGTTTTGTGATTAATCGGCTATTCATTTCTATTTATGTTGTTCACAGAGATATTAAGGGGAAGGTTTTAGAACGTACCTGTTTAGTTGTTCTGTCCGTACACTGGCACTGACAGCCGCAGCCGCCCCCGTTGCGGATGGTGAGCGACAGCTGGGATGGGCTGTAAGGAAGACCATGTACTGGACGGACCATACTGCTGCTGGGATATCGCCACGGCCGATGTGACCCTCCTCGACCTGGCAGGGTTGGTGGTGGCAGTGGTGGGAGATTATTGCTGGACATGCTTTTGTACAACGGCGGTCGTTGTGATGGGATGCTGTAGTCCGAATGGCTCGGCGTGGGCACTCTACTGCCCCCAAATTCAGACGACGTTTTGAAGTGCGACGGAGCCGGGTTCTGGGAGACGAATGCGAGATCCATTTGGCTTCGACGAGGACACGGGCTCTCCTGGTACATACTGGCTACCAACCTGTACACACAAGCATATGCTTCAACATGTGGCTTCGTGATACAGTACAGAAGACGTACATTTTAAGGCTCAACAAGTCTTACTGGTTAAACAGCTCAACTATTTTCCATTTCCTAGGGGGATAAAAATACATTACTGACACAGGAGCGTATAAGGGTAGGGCCTGCTTAACACTGAATATTTGAAGTATACACGATATAAACCATAATTATAAAAATTTTGTTTCAAACAGTTACATCTTTGGGTTCTGAGGCAAAAAATGAAATAAAGGATAGACAGAAGTGCAACATTTGGTGCTAAGGTTTCTTGCTTCCATAAAGGCATATATTATGAAACTATCAAAGTATTTAAAGTTCTTCCTAATGATCTTGATCATTGCGTCAGGTAAGACGCTGCAATTTACTTTTATTTCATAGTTTCCATCATAAGTCTCAACGACTGGGAGTTCTCAATACACTGGCCCACAGAGCTTTGTCTATCTCTGATCCCAGCCACTTAAAACAAGAATTACAGCAACTGAGACTCACTTTCCGTCAAAACGGCTACTCGGAACACACCGTTGAAGCTCGATCACCAGAGCTAAGAAAGCGAAACCTGTAATACAGTAAGCGTCAGATAAGCCTACTGCTACAGCCTGTATCCCGTTTACCGGTAATCTATCCGGCAGAATCAGCGGAATTCTCGCCAAATACAGCATCAGAACCATCCACAAGCCACCTCCGAAGATTAAACATCTGTTGAGACCAGTGAAAGACAAACTGGACTTCCAAGTTCCGGGTGTGTACCGCATTCCCTGTGAATGTGGGACACCGTATATAGCACAAACAGGAAGGGCAATCGCTATTAGAATAAACGAACATGAACGGAGCATTCGTTTAATGCAACCTGAGAAGTCTGGGCTGGCATGGCATTGTTTTGATAACGACCATAGAGTCAACTTTCGGGAGACGACCATCTTGGCAAAATGCAACAGTTACTGGGAGTAGAGAATTAAGGAGGCTTTGGCGATTTCCTCTGAAAGGAGCACGCTTAATCGTGATGCTGGATTTCAGTTCAGCTCCTCTTGGAAATCCGCCTTAAAAATGGAAATCCGTCGATTTAAGAAGCAAAGATCAATACAGCTTGATAATCAAGTTAAATAGTTACGTTTCTTTGACACAATTTTCTATACTCACGCCATCTCCTGACCTGGCATTTAATTTACTGAAAACAGTCTTTTGTTCAGTAATGCGAATTTTGATAGTGTTTTGTCTTTGTTTATAGTTGTGTTATATCCAGTATTTCATTTGTGGTTGTAACATTTTATAAATATCCTGATGATGGGAGAGATGCACACTCCCGAAACGTTGATATATAATCATCTTTTCACCTGGCTGTCTGACCGAGAAGAAAGTGAGCGTATTTCTCGCCAGGAAAGCTTCAGGTCTTATTGAACTTTTATTTGTTTATTTATTTATGGAGGCTCTTTAACTGTTGAGGTTCTCAGTGTCCCCTTCTATATTGGGCGTGAAAGATCGTTTAATTTTACTCCGAGACCCTTTTTTTTTTTATCAGGTTTGAGCGACTACGACACAAGATCACCGCTTTACTTCTCTTAGTCATGCTAAGGATTTTTAGTCCTGAAAAATTCCTTCACCTTCGTGCGGATTTAAACCCGCGAGCTCGGGAAGCAAAGACCAGCATGTCAGCTGTAGACAAATGAGTTGACAGCAAACACATTGGTTGCCAGTTACACAATGCTACAGGTTTTTTATACGAGGTTCGTTCCTGCACTGCAGAAATCATACGTAGCGTTAGCCTCAGCAATTCCAACAGTTTATGTAACTATTATTTGCATTGGGACTGAAAAACCACAGTTTTAGTTTAATGCATAAACATCACTTTTATTCATGGAAAGGTTTCGAAATCTTATATTCTATTATCTTCCTTTCGTTTTGCTCATCGTTCTTAGTTTGCATAAGAAAATCTGCTTGATGCTGATAATATTTACTTCTGTCAAGGTTTGAGGGTTTTCTAGTTTATTATATGTCCACACCGAATGTTAATTTGTTTCTTAGTGACTGCCAGAAGTGGCTGAGGTGTAAGATGGAGAGCGCCTGCGGTGCCGTATGTAGTAAAAGCGGGCGTTAAACACTACACATTTCATTGTAAGATGGAGAAAATTGAGGCTTGTAGTGTGATCAAGTTCCTACATTTGAAGGGCAAAACTGACCGAGAAATCCATGATGAGATGACGGCTGTTTATGGAAATGATTGCCCATTGTATGACACTATTGTGAGGTGGAAAAGGAATTTTCAAACTGGTCACATGTCCCTGACAGATGAGCCAAGAGCTGGTAGACCGTCAGCTGTCACAGTGAAGAAAGTGGAGTGTTTAATCAACACCAACTCCAATACTCAGACCATAATACGAGAATCGATTGTAGGAAAAATGGCGGCGCTCGTGGCCCAGCTTGTTATGTTGTGGTTATATCTACAGAGTAAAGTGTGTGTTTGTTTACTTTGTGTGTTTGAAGAATTAATGTAATTGATATTACAGTGGCAATTAGTGACTAACTAGTTAGTTTATAGTTGAGTATTTGACATAAAGTGATAACGTTTACCTAAATATATACTGTGAAGTATTGTCGAAATGCATCGTTATTGTGTTCCCAGCTGCAATCTAATTATGATAATGTACCCCACACGACATTTAAATTTCCGAAGGAAAAATCGTAATGGGATAAGTGGACCAGGAACATACATCGTAAAGATTTTAAAGTAAATGACAAAACTGTAGTTTGTATTCATAATTTTGAACAGTGCTTTGAGGTTAAGGAAGACATCTTTCCAGTAAATGATGGTGAACCAATTCGTGCCCTTCGAAAAGTACCAAAATTAATAGATGATGCCTACCCCACGATTTTTAAGAATCGGCCATCCTATCACACATTAAAGCTCAACCAGAAAAGACGAAATCCTGAAGAATGTATCCAAGACATTTTACAGAGAGTGAAGATAATTTTAATATTTGGTGTGCACAAGATGTTATTGACAGTATTGAACCTAAGTGGTGAGGAGATTTTAACCCATTGATAGTCATAATTAAAGACGATTAGTTACGTTCTTTTCAATAACATTCAAGATTCCAGCTTCACTGATGTTCCTTCACTTAATAAGTTTCAAAGTATTTCATAACCTAGAAGCAATATTATGAGCCTACCAGTGGGAAATTTTAAATGGCTCTTACAGTGTGAGGGAACTGACACCTTCAAACGTGACAATTGGAGTAAACTGGACAATCTGGTGAGTTCTCTTAAATATTATAGTATAAGCAGTACCTATGTCCTTACCAGAAAAGGTTACTATGTAAACAATATAAAAGAAACTTTAGTACTTGCTACAGACGATAGGATGATTGAGTCCAATAAGATAAAATTTGCTGTGTTTAATGCTTATGAGTTGTCATGGCTTATAAATTAAATTTTGATTGGAAGTATAAGGTGGAAAATACATAGTACTGGCCGTGCTACTATATAATGTGATAAGCTCTTAGGATTTGTCATGATGCTCTTTATTTATGTTATTACACGTTTTAGTTAAAAGTATAAAGTGATAAATGCTTAAGAGTTACCTCGCTGCTCCGTTAATATGGATTATATTATGTCCATTGTGTATAGTTTCCTATTCTACGTAACCAGAGCCGCAAGGCTTCGACGGGCGCCATCTTGGAATCTGCATTATGGTCTGAGTATTGGAGTTGGTGTTGGTTTAATGTTGGAAGACAGTCGAGCAACCATCCAAATGATCATGATTTACAACATATTTACAGTTCAATTTGTGAGTATTTTGTTGCAACACTGCAGTATAACATATTATGTAAATACAAAATGAGAGAGAGAGAGAGAGAGAGAGAGAGAGAGAGAGAGAGAGAGAGAGAGAGAGAGAGAGATGAGAGAGAGAGAGAGAGAGAGAGAGAGAGAGAGAGAGAGAGAGAGAGAGAGAGAGAGAGAGAGAGAGAGAGAGAGAGAGAGTACATTACATATGTGGCTAATAAAGTTAGCAAAAGAATGGGTATGCTCTACCCTCTCTATAACCGATGATCGGTGATGTCTCTGCCTACAAAACTGCTCCTGTATAAGCAAGTACTCCGGCCAGCCATCACATACGCCAGTAGCAGCCAAGTCTCACCTACACCGCCTTGAAATTCTACAACCCCGATTCCTGCGCATTGCCACAGACTCCCCTTGGTACATCCCCAATCTAGTTATGCGACGTGACCTACGCATTCCCACAATAACAGACTACATCCATACCCTTTCACGTTCCTTCTATCAAAACTTCTCCCACAACTCCTTCATCCGCGATCTAGGTGAGTACGACATCGATCCTGGAGAGCGCTACAAACGCCCGAGAATGCTTCTAGGCACATAGAATAACACATCAGATGGCTTATATATAACTTCAATCTCCTCGTCTGTCGTATATTATCCTTCCTTACAAAAAACTCCACTGTCAGTAGAGGGCCTAACCCTGATCTGTCTTAAGACCGAAGGTCTGACATTCCGATATTCAATGTCCAGTCGTGTGTGGCCAAAATAAAAAGTTTCCGACCTCAAATGAAGATGGCAGCACTCGTAAATAAAAGCTAGTTAATTTCGTCGTTCATCTGTTGACAGTTACTCACCAAAGTTCCAGCCATTTTGGACGCTTAGTTGTTATTTAACAGTCGTTTGAGTGAGTTGATGTGAGTGGTTTTATGAAAATAGACAAAATCGACTACTGAGCTGTCATTCAATATTTGTTTTTGAAAGGCAATATGCCTACGCAAATCAAAGATGAGTTGGATTCTGTGTGTGGGGACTCTGCAGCATCATTTACCACAGTGAAATTTTGGGTAGCTGAATTTAAACGTGGCCGTAAGAGCTTGGTAGACCATGAACGTTCGGATTGACCAAAAACTGCAACTACCGACGAAAATAACAAAACAGTTTGGTTGTAACGAAAAGCAAACGCTGTTTTCAACAATTAATGTGTCATCTCATTGTCAGTAATGATGTATATTTAAGGGCCTTCTACTTTTACTTGGTCATAAACGTCCATCATACTTACTGATGGATCAATCTCAGTCGCACACCAAAACTAAACTACTCAAGAGAAGTAGTCCATTACATTCTAGGAAGTAATTTATCTATTAGTTACTGAAGTATAATATTTCAAATTATTCCAAAATAACCTCCTGTAACCTAACCTCACACCATGAACACTTATACGCGTGAATGTTCTTTAGTTGCATCATTATTACAATGGTATTTGAGGTGGTTATTCAACAATGCTTTTGCGTATAACTGTCTTGGTATTTTATTATGTACCCAAATCAACTTGTTCTTGCAAATGTCATGGATACCTTCACACCCCCAAAACAGCTGAAAAAAACAACAACATTCACAGTTAAATTTGTACTCAAACAGTTCATGGTATGGACATTCTACTCACCAAACACAACTTGAGCAAACGCAGTGTACAAATTTCCCAAGCAAACATTAGTGCTAAAAGTATAATTAGTACACTTGTCCCACATTCTTCAGTCTGATCGACACTGATGAACAAGTTTAGTCACCCCCACCACCCCATTTGTTTGTAAACTATTCTACAAATAGGGGCTTAGCTCTAGGGGAAGGAACATTGTTATATTAAATACAGTATTTGAGCTTTTTCGTGCATTATGTTATATTCTCATGCCCCAGACACCGGAATGACCCCTTGTGCTAGTGTGAACAATCTCATGGCTTCAGGTGACTGAACACAATACACCTGTGTATTTCCGGGAACGTTAGATTGTTTATTTCCGGTGAGTCATTTACATGGGTGCCTTATGGGTCATCCATCACGCAACATCACTCGCGTCTCTATGCCAACGACTTCATACCAGAGAGTATAGAATTCCTGGGACTCTAACTTCGGCGTCATTTAGGGAGAGGCAAATCCTCCAGTTTCGCTTTAATTACGTCACGGATTATAATATGGAAGTACGTTATTATGCAACCATGAGACTGAAGAGAAGCTGCTAAATATAATGTTTTATAGATATTATGATTAAATTGACAATTCCAATAGCTATTAAGATATTTAAAATACAATCTACTCTGTGGTCTAGTGATAGGTTCAATTCGCGGCTGCGGAGTTTTCTTTAGCCCGTATGTGAATTTGATAAAATCACTAAAAGTATCTAATTAAACCCAAAAATTAGCAACATTATAAGGGGCAAAGGTAAAATGTCATCCAGATAACCTTACATGTTAAAGGCGTCACAAAAATAATAATAAAAGAAAAAGACAATTACATCCTAAATTAAAAAAGTACATCTACCGGGGCAGACAGGAACATCGTACATGTCAACCAATGTTTCGTATCCATGGCGATTTACCAATTTAGTCTCTCACCTTGTATTCTTTAAAGTGGAACCTCCCCTATAAGTGTAGTGTAAACAGATATTGATTTCTTTTTTAATTTACCTACGTCCTCCAACGTTAAGTCATATCGGACGATGAATGAAATGATGTTCAAATAAGTACAGGGTACATAGAGCTTAGAGTTAACAGACATTAATCTTTCAGGATAAGTGAAATCCTCCAACGTTAAGTCATATCGGACGATGAATGAAATGATGTTCAAATAAGTACAGGGTACATAGAGCTTAGAGTTACCAGACATTCATCTTTCAGGTTAAGTGAAAACCTCCAACGTTAAGTCATATCGGACGATGAATGAAAAATTGTTCAAGTGAGTACAGGGTGCATAGAGCTTAGAGTTACCAGACATTCATCTTTCAGTATAAGAGAAAACCTCCAACGTTAAGTCATATCGGACGATGAATGAAATGATGTTCAAGTGAGTACAAGGTTCATAGAGCTTAGAGTTACCAGACATTCATCTTTCAGTATAAGTGAAAACCTCCAGCGTTAAGTCATATCGGACGATGAAGGAAATGATGTTCAAATGAGTACAGGGTACATAGAGCTTAGACTTACCAGATATTCATCTTTCAGGATAAGAGAAAACCGCCAACGTTAAGTCATATCGGACGATGAATGAAATGATGTTCAAATGAGTACAGGGTACATAGAGCTTAGAGTTACCAGACATTCATCTTTTAGGATAAGAGAAAACCTCCAACGTTAAGTCATATCGGACGATGAATGAAATGATGTTCAAATGAGTACAGGGTACATAGACCTTAGAGTTACCAGACATGCATCTTTCAGGAGAAGGGAAAACCTCCAACGTTAAGTCATATCGGACGATGAATGAAATGATATTCAGTGAGTACAGGGTACATAGAGCTTAGAGTTACCAGACATGCATCTTTCAGGAGAAGGGAAAACCTCCAACGTTAAGTGATATCGGACGATGAATGAAATGACATTCAATGAGTACAGGGTACATAGAGCTTAGAGTTACCAGACATGCATCTTTCAGGATAAGAGAAAACCTCCAACGTTAAGTCATATCGGACGATGAATGAAATGATATTCAATGAGTACAGGGTACATAGAGCTTAGAGTTACCAGACATGCATCTTTCAGGATAAGAGAAAACCTCCAACGTTAAGTCATATCGGACGATGAATGAAATGATATTCAATGAGTACAGGGTACATAGAGCTTAGAGTTACCAGACATTCATCTTTCAGGATAAGAGAAAACCTCCAACGTTAAGTCATATCGGACGATGAATGAAATGATATTCAATGAGTACAGGGTACATAGAGCTTAGAGTTACCAGACACGCATCTTTCAGGATAAGAGAAAACCTCCAACGTTAAGTCATATCGGACGATGAATGAAATGATATTCAATGAGTACAGGGTACATAGAGCTTAGAGTTACCAGACATGCATCTTTCAGGATAAGAGAAAACCTCCAACGTTAAGTCATATCGAACGATGAATGAAATGATATTCAATGAGTACAGGGTACATAGAGCTTAGAGTTACCAGACATGCATCTTTCAGGATAAGAGAAAACCTCCAACGTTAAGTCACATCGGACGATGAATGAAATGATGTTCAAATGAGTACAGGGTACATAGAGCTTAGAGTTACCAGACATGCATCTTTCAGGATAAGAGAAAACCTCCAACGTTAAGTCACATCGAACGATGAATGAAATGATATTCAATGAGTACAGGGTACATAGAGCTTAGAGTTACCAGACATGCATCTTTCAGGAGAAGGGAAAACCTCCAACGTTAAGTGATATCGGACGATGAATGAAATGATGTTCAAATGAGTACAGGGTACATAGAGCTTAGAGTTACCAGACATTAATCTTTCAGGATAAGAGAAAACCTCCAACGTTAATTCACATCGGACGATGAATGAAATGATGTTCAAATGAGTACAGGGTACATAGAGCTTATATTTATCAGACATTCATCTTTCAGGATAAGGGCAACCTCTAAAAAAAGCCTAATCCAAATAAGTTACCCTGACGGAGGTTCGAGCTGTTCCTGAATGTGAGTCAGACATTGCAAAATTGAATGGTAAGGCTATATACCTGCCCCTCTTTGAAGTAACTTACAATACGATTAATTCCATATTAACCTAAGACATATCTCCCCTCTAGAGTCAAATCAAGACACAGAGTTCATTAAGGCTGTTCACGTCATCTCAAAACCCTGACACATTGCAGTTTAATCAAAGCAATCTGGGTGTACGATTGTTTATATCGGCCTCAGCTTCAAATTCACAAATCAAAACAATACAGAGACAATATCTATATCATACAACAGTAGATATTGGAATTAAAGTTGCAAGTTTTTCAAAAGTATGTAAAATAATTAAAAGAACTTTAAAAAATAAATTAAGAAAGGATGCAATGATGAAATTCTATAAAAGGGAGGCCAACTCTAATAACTCATTACAGTAGCGGAAGTTGCACAGTGACAAGCAGCTTACAGAAATGAGATTTCTAGCATCAGTTTTAGGAGTTACTAGAAGAGACAGAATAAAGAATGGTGAGCCCGCCTCGGTAGTGCGGTGATAGCGTGTCTGCCTCACGTTCAAGTGGTCCCGAGTTCGAATCTCGGTCAGGGCGGGTTACATGGATAAGGTTTTTTCCGAGGTTTTCCCTTAATCTGATTAACGAATGTCGGGTAATTAACCTCTACGTACCCTGTACTCATTTGAACATCATTTCATTCATCGTCCCATATGACTTAACGTTGGAGGTGTTCTCTTATCCTGAAAGATGAATGGTAACTCTAAGCTCTATGTACCCTGTACTCATTTGAACATCATTTCATTCATCGTCCGATATGACTTAACGTTGGAGGTTTTCTCTTATCCTGAAAGATGAATGTCTGGTAACTCTAAGCTCTATGTACCCTGTACCCATTCAAACATCATTTCATTCATCGTCCGATATGACTTAACGTTGAAGGTTTTCTCTTATCCTGAAAGATGAATGTCTGGTAACTCTAAGCTCTATGTACCCTGTACTCATTCAAACATCATTCATTCATCGTCCGATATGACTAAACGCTGATGGTTTTCTCTTATCCTGAAAGATGAATGTCTGGTAGCTCTAAGCTCTATGTACCCTGTACTCATTTGAACATCATTTCATTCATCGCCCCATATGACTTAACGTTGGAGGTTTTCTCTTATCCTGAAAGATGAATGTCTGGTAACTCTAAGCTCTATGTACCCTGTACTTATTTGAACATCATTTCATTCATCGTCCGATATGACTTAACGTTGGAGGTATTCTCTTATCCTGAAAGATGAATGTCTGGTAACTCTAAGCTCTATGTACCCTGTACTTATTTGAACATCATTTCATTCATCGTCCGATATGACTTAACGTTGGAGGTTTTGCCTTATCCTGAAAGATGAATGTCTGGTAACTCTAAGCTCTATGTACCTGTACTCATTTGAACATCATTTCATTCATCGTCCGATATGACTTAACGTTGGAGGATTTGCCTTATTCTGAAAGATGAATGTCTGGTAACTCTAAGCTCTTTGTACCCAGTAATCATTTGAACATCATTTCATTCATCGTCCGATATGACTTAACGTTGGAGGTTTTCTCTTATCCTGAAAGATGAATGTCTGGTAACTCTAAGCTCTATGTACCCTGTACTAATTGGAACATCATTTCATTCATCGTCCGAGATGACTTAACGTTGGAGGTTTTCTCTTATCCTGAAACATGAATGTCTGGTAACTCTAAGCTCTATGTAGCCTGTACTCATTTGAACATCATTTCATTCATCGTCCGATATGACTTAACGTTGGAGGTTTTCTCTTATCCTGAAAGATGAATGTCTGGTAACTCTAAGCTCTATGTACCCTGTACTAATTTCAACATTTCATTCATCGTCCAATATGACTTAACGTTGGAGGTTTTCTCTTATCCTGAAACATGAATGTCTGGTAACTCTAAGCTCTATGTAGCCTGTACTCATTTGAACATCATTTCATTCATCGTCCGATATGACTTAACGTTGGAGGTTTTCTCTTATCCTGAAAGATGAATGTCTGGTAACTCTAAGCTCTATGTACCCTGTACTAATTTCAACATTTCATTCATCGTCCAATATGACTTAACGTTGGAGGTTTTCTCTTATCCTGAAACATGAATGTCTGGTAACTCTAAGCTCTATGTAGCCTGTACTCATTTGAACATCATTTCATTCATCGTCCGATATGACTTAACGTTGGAGGTTTTTTCTTATCCTAAAAGATGAATGTCTGATAACTCTAAGCTCTATGTACCCTGTACTCATTTGAACATAATTTCATTCATCGTCCGATATGACAACGTTGGAGATTTACCCTTATACTGAAAGATGAATGTCTGATAACTATAAGCTCCATGTTCCCTGTACTCATTTGAACATCATTTCATTCATCGTCCGATATGACTTAACGTTGGAGGTTTTCTCTTATCCTTAAATATGAATGTGTGATAACTCTAAGCACTATGTACCCTGTACTTATTTGAACATCATTTCATTCATCGTCAGATATGACTTAATGTTGGAGGTTTTCCCTTATCCTTAAAGATGAAGGTCTGGTAACTCTAAGCTCTATGTACCCTGTACTTATTTGAACATCATTTCATTCATCGTGCGATATGACGTAACGTTGGAGGTTTTCCCTTATCCTGAAAGATGAATGTCTGGTAACTCTAAGCTCTATGTACCCTGTACACATTTGAACATCATTTCATTCGTCGTCCGATATGACTTAACGTTGGAGGTTTTCCCTTATCCTGAAAGATCAATGTCTGGTAACTCTAAGCTCTATGTACCCTGTACTCATTTGAACATCATTTCATTCATCGTGCGATATGACTTAACGTTGAAGGTTTTCCCTTATCCTGAAAGATGAATGTCTGGTAACTCTAAGCTCTATGTACCCTGTACTCATTTGAACTTTATTTCATTCATCGTGCGATATGACTTAACGTTGGAGGTTTTCCCTTATCCTGAAAGATGAATGTCTGGTAGCTCTAAGCTCTACGTACCCTGTACTTATTTGAACATCATTTCATTCATCGTCCGATATGACTTAACGTTGGAGGTTTTCTCTTATCCTGAAAGATGAATGTGTGATAACTCTAAGCTCTATGTACCCTGTACTAATTGGAACATCATTTCATTCATCGTCCGATATAACTTAACGTTGGAGGTTTTCTCTTATCCTGAAAGATGAATGTCTGGTAACTCTAAGCTCTATGTACCCTGTACTAATTTGAACATCATTTCATTCATCGTCCGATATGACTTAACGTTGGAGGGTTTCTCTTATCCTGAAAGATGAATGTGTGATAACTCTAAGCTCTATGTACCCTGTACTAATTGGAACATCATTTCATTCATCGTCCGATATAACTTAACGTTGGAGGTTTTCTCTTATCCTGAAAGATGAATGTCTGGTAACTCTAAGCTCTGTGTACTCTGTACTTATTTGAATATCATTTCATTCATCGTCCGATATGACTTAACGTTGGAGGTTTTCTCTTATCCTGAAAGATGAATGTCTGGTAACTCTAAGCTCTATGTACCCTGTACTTATTTGAATATCATTTCATTCATCGTTCGATATGACTTAACGTTGGAGGTTTTCTCTTATCCTGAAAGATGAATGTGTGATAACTCTAAGCACTATGTACCCTGTACTCATTTGAACATCATTTCATTCATCGTCCGATATGACTTAACGTTGGAGGTTTTCTCTTATCCTGAAAGATGAATGTCTGGTAACTCTAAGCTCTATGTACCCTTGTACTTATTTGAACATCATTTCATTCATCGTCCGATATGACTTAACGTTGGAGGTTTTCTCTTATCCTGAAAGATGAATGTGTGATAACTCTAAGCTCTATGTACCCTGTACTCATTTGAACATCATTTCATTCATCGTCCGATATGACTTAACGTTGGAGGTTTTCTCTTATCCTGAAAGATGAATGTCTGGTAACTCTAAGCTCTATGTACCCTGTACTTATTTGAACATCATTTCATTCATCGTCTGATATAACTTAACGTTGGAGGTTTTCTCTTATCCTGAAAGATGAATGTCTGGTAACTCTAAGCTCTATGTACCCTGTACTTATTTGAACATCATTTCATTCATCGTCCGATATGACTTAACGTTGGAGGTATTCTCTTATCCTGAAAGATGAATGTCTGGTAACTCTAAGCTCTATGTACCCTGTACTTATTTGAACATCATTTCATTCATCGTCCGATATGACTTAACGTTGGAGGTTTTGCCTTATCCTGAAAGATGAATGTCTGGTAACTCTAAGCTCTATGTACCTGTACTCATTTGAACATCATTTCATTCATCGTCCGATATGACTTAACGTTGGAGGATTTGCCTTATTCTGAAAGATGAATGTCTGGTAACTCTAAGCTCTTTGTACCCAGTAATCATTTGAACATCATTTCATTCATCGTCCGATATGACTTAACGTTGGAGGTTTTCTCTTATCCTGAAAGATGAATGTCTGGTAACTCTAAGCTCTATGTACCCTGTACTAATTTCAACATTTCATTCATCGTCCAATATGACTTAACGTTGGAGGTTTTCTCTTATCCTGAAACATGAATGTCTGGTAACTCTAAGCTCTATGTAGCCTGTACTCATTTGAACATCATTTCATTCATCGTCCGATATGACTTAACGTTGGAGGTTTTCTCTTATCCTGAAAGATGAATGTCTGGTAACTCTAAGCTCTATGTACCCTGTACTAATTTCAACATTTCATTCATCGTCCAATATGACTTAACGTTGGAGGTTTTCTCTTATCCTGAAACATGAATGTCTGGTAACTCTAAGCTCTATGTAGCCTGTACTCATTTGAACATCATTTCATTCATCGTCCGATATGACTTAACGTTGGAGGTTTTCTCTTATCCTGAAAGATGAATGTCTGGTAACTCTAAGCTCTATGTACCCTGTACTAATTTCAACATTTCATTCATCGTCCAATATGACTTAACGTTGGAGGTTTTCTCTTATCCTGAAACATGAATGTCTGGTAACTCTAAGCTCTATGTAGCCTGTACTCATTTGAACATCATTTCATTCATCGTCCGATATGACTTAACGTTGGAGGTTTTTTCTTATCCTAAAAGATGAATGTCTGATAACTCTAAGCTCTATGTACCCTGTACTCATTTGAACATAATTTCATTCATCGTCCGATATGACAACGTTGGAGATTTACCCCTATACTGAAAGATGAATGTCTGATAACTATAAGCTCCATGTTCCCTGTACTCATTTGAACATCATTTCATTCATCGTCCGATATGACTTAACGTTGGAGGTTTTCTCTTATCCTTAAATATGAATGTGTGATAACTCTAAGCACTATGTACCCTGTACTTATTTGAACATCATTTCATTCATCGTCAGATATGACTTAATGTTGGAGGTTTTCCCTTATCCTTAAAGATGAAGGTCTGGTAACTCTAAGCTCTATGTACCCTGTACTTATTTGAACATCATTTCATTCATCGTGCGATATGACGTAACGTTGGAGGTTTTCCCTTATCCTGAAAGATGAATGTCTGGTAACTCTAAGCTCTATGTACCCTGTACACATTTGAGCATCATTTCATTCATCGTCCGATATGACTTAACGTTGGAGGTTTTCCCTTATCCTGAAAGATCAATGTCTGGTAACTCTAAGCTCTATGTACCCTGTTCTCATTTGAACATCATTTCATTCATCGTGCGATATGACTTAACGTTGAAGGTTTTCCCTTATCCTGAAAGATGAATGTCTGGTAACTCTAAGCTCTATGTACCCTGTACTCATTTGAACTTTATTTCATTCATCGTGCGATATGACTTAACGTTGGAGGTTTTCCCTTATCCTGAAAGATGAATGTCTGGTAGCTCTAAGCTCTACGTACCCTGTACTTATTTGAACATCATTTCATTCATCGTCCGATATGACTTAACGTTGGAGGTTTTCTCTTATCCTGAAAGATGAATGTGTGATAACTCTAAGCTCTATGTACCCTGTACTAATTGGAACATCATTTCATTCATCGTCCGATATAACTTAACGTTGGAGGTTTTCTCTTATCCTGAAAGATGAATGTCTGGTAACTCTAAGCTCTATGTACCCTGTACTAATTTGAACATCATTTCATTCATCGTCCGATATGACTTAACGTTGGAGGGTTTCTCTTATCCTGAAAGATGAATGTGTGATAACTCTAAGCTCTATGTACCCTGTACTAATTGGAACATCATTTCATTCATCGTCCGAGATAACTTAACGTTGGAGGTTTTCTCTTATCCTGAAAGATGAATGTCTGGTAACTCTAAGCTCTGTGTACTCTGTACTTATTTGAATATCATTTCATTCATCGTCCGATATGACTTAACGTTGGAGGTTTTCTCTTATCCTGAAAGATGAATGTCTGGTAACTCTAAGCTCTATGTACCCTGTACTTATTTGAATATCATTTCATTCATCGTTCGATATGACTTAACGTTGGAGGTTTTCTCTTATCCTGAAAGATGAATGTCTGTTAACTCTAAGCTCTATGTACCCTGTACTTATTTGAATATCATTTCATTCATCGTTCGATATGACTTAACGTTGGAGGTTTTCTCTTATCCTGAAAGATGAATGTCTGGTAACTCTAAGCTCTATGTACCCTGTACTTATTTGAATATCATTTCATTCATCGTTCGATATGACTTAACGTTGGAGGTTTTCTCTTATCCTGAAAGATGAATGTGTGATAACTCTAAGCACTATGTACCCTGTACTCATTTGAACATCATTTCATTCATCGTCCGATATGACTTAACGTTGGAGGTTTTCTCTTATCCTGAAAGATGAATGTCTGGTAACTCTAAGCTCTATGTACCCTGTACTCATTTGAACTTTATTTCATTCATCGTGCGATATGACTTAACGTTGGAGGTTTTCCCTTATCCTGAAAGATGAATGTCTGGTAGCTCTAAGCTCTACGTACCCTGTACTTATTTGAACATCATTTCATTCATCGTCCGATATGACTTAACGTTGGAGGTTTTCTCTTATCCTGAAAGATGAATGTGTGATAACTCTAAGCTCTATGTACCCTGTACTAATTGGAACATCATTTCATTCATCGTCCGATATAACTTAACGTTGGAGGTTTTCTCTTATCCTGAAAGATGAATGTCTGGTAACTCTAAGCTCTATGTACCCTGTACTAATTTGAACATCATTTCATTCATCGTCCGATATGACTTAACGTTGGAGGGTTTCTCTTATCCTGAAAGATGAATGTGTGATAACTCTAAGCTCTATGTACCCTGTACTAATTGGAACATCATTTCATTCATCGTCCGATATAACTTAACGTTGGAGGTTTTCTCTTATCCTGAAAGATGAATGTCTGGTAACTCTAAGCTCAGTGTACTCTGTACTTATTTGAATATCATTTCATTCATCGTCCGATATGACTTAACGTTGGAGGTTTTCTCTTATCCTGAAAGATGAATGTCTGGTAACTCTAAGCTCTATGTACCCTGTACTTATTTGAATATCATTTCATTCATCGTTCGATATGACTTAACGTTGGAGGTTTTCTCTTATCCTGAAAGTGGAATGTGTGATAACTCTAAGCACTATGTACCCTGTACTCATTTGAACATCATTTCATTCATCGTCCGATATGACTTAACGTTGGAGGTTTTCTCTTATCCTGAAAGATGAATGTCTGGTAACTCTAAGCTCTATGTACCCTTGTACTTATTTGAACATCATTTCATTCATCGTCCGATATGACTTAACGTTGGAGGTTTTCTCTTATCCTGAAAGATGAATGTGTGATAACTCTAAGCTCTATGTACCCTGTACTCATTTGAACATCATTTCATTCATCGTCCGATATGACTTAACGTTGGAGGTTTTCTCTTATCCTGAAAGATGAATGTCTGGTAACTCTAAGCTCTATGTACCCTGTACTTATTTGAACATCATTTCATTCATCGTCTGATATAACTTAACGTTGGAGGTTTTCTCTTATCCTGAAAGATGAATGTCTGGTAACTCTAAGCTCTATGTACCCTGTACTTATTTGAACATCATTTCATTCATCGTCCGATATGACTTAACGTTGGAGGTATTCTCTTATCCTGAAAGATGAATGTCTGGTAACTCTAAGCTCTATGTACCCTGTACTTATTTGAACATCATTTCATTCATCGTCCGTTATGACTTAACGTTGGAGGTTTTGCCTTATCCTGAAAGATGAATGTCTGGTAACTCTAAGCTCTATGTACCTGTACTCATTTGAACATCATTTCATTCATCGTCCGATATGACTTAACGTTGGAGGATTTGCCTTATTCTGAAAGATGAATGTCTGGTAACTCTAAGCTCTTTGTACCCAGTAATCATTTGAACATCATTTCATTCATCGTCCGATATGACTTAACGTTGGAGGTTTTCTCTTATCCTGAAAGATGAATGTCTGGTAACTCTAAGCTCTATGTACCCTGTACTAATTTCAACATTTCATTCATCGTCCAATATGACTTAACGTTGGAGGTTTTCTCTTATCCTGAAACATGAATGTCTGGTAACTCTAAGCTCTATGTAGCCTGTACTCATTTGAACATCATTTCATTCATCGTCCGATATGACTTAACGTTGGAGGTTTTCTCTTATCCTGAAAGATGAATGTCTGGTAACTCTAAGCTCTATGTACCCTGTACTAATTTCAACATTTCATTCATCGTCCAATATGACTTAACGTTGGAGGTTTTCTCTTATCCTGAAACATGAATGTCTGGTAACTCTAAGCTCTATGTAGCCTGTACTCATTTGAACATCATTTCATTCATCGTCCGATATGACTTAACGTTGGAGGTTTTCTCTTATCCTGAAAGATGAATGTCTGGTAACTCTAAGCTCTATGTACCCTGTACTAATTTCAACATTTCATTCATCGTCCAATATGACTTAACGTTGGAGGTTTTCTCTTATCCTGAAACATGAATGTCTGGTAACTCTAAGCTCTATGTAGCCTGTACTCATTTGAACATCATTTCATTCATCGTCCGATATGACTTAACGTTGGAGGTTTTTTCTTATCCTAAAAGATGAATGTCTGATAACTCTAAGCTCTATGTACCCTGTACTCATTTGAACATAATTTCATTCATCGTCCGATATGACAACGTTGGAGATTTACCCTTATACTGAAAGATGAATGTCTGATAACTATAAGCTCCATGTTCCCTGTACTCATTTGAACATCATTTCATTCATCGTCCGATATGACTTAACGTTGGAGGTTTTCTCTTATCCTTAAATATGAATGTGTGATAACTCTAAGCACTATGTACCCTGTACTTATTTGAACATCATTTCATTCATCGTCAGATATGACTTAATGTTGGAGGTTTTCCCTTATCCTTAAAGATGAAGGTCTGGTAACTCTAAGCTCTATGTACCCTGTACTTATTTGAACATCATTTCATTCATCGTGCGATATGACGTAACGTTGGAGGTTTTCCCTTATCCTGAAAGATGAATGTCTGGTAACTCTAAGCTCTATGTACCCTGTACACATTTGAGCATCATTTCATTCATCGTCCGATATGACTTAACGTTGGAGGTTTTCCCTTATCCTGAAAGATCAATGTCTGGTAACTCTAAGCTCTATGTACCCTGTACTCATTTGAACATCATTTCATTCATCGTGCGATATGACTTAACGTTGAAGGTTTTCCCTTATCCTGAAAGATGAATGTCTGGTAACTCTAAGCTCTATGTACCCTGTACTCATTTGAACTTTATTTCATTCATCGTGCGATATGACTTAACGTTGGAGGTTTTCCCTTATCCTGAAAGATGAATGTCTGGTAGCTCTAAGCTCTACGTACCCTGTACTTATTTGAACATCATTTCATTCATCGTCCGATATGACTTAACGTTGGAGGTTTTCTCTTATCCTGAAAGATGAATGTGTGATAACTCTAAGCTCTATGTACCCTGTACTAATTGGAACATCATTTCATTCATCGTCCGATATAACTTAACGTTGGAGGTTTTCTCTTATCCTGAAAGATGAATGTCTGGTAACTCTAAGCTCTATGTACCCTGTACTAATTTGAACATCATTTCATTCATCGTCCGATATGACTTAACGTTGGAGGGTTTCTCTTATCCTGAAAGATGAATGTGTGATAACTCTAAGCTCTATGTACCCTGTACTAATTGGAACATCATTTCATTCATCGTCCGAGATAACTTAACGTTGGAGGTTTTCTCTTATCCTGAAAGATGAATGTCTGGTAACTCTAAGCTCTGTGTACTCTGTACTTATTTGAATATCATTTCATTCATCGTCCGATATGACTTAACGTTGGAGGTTTTCTCTTATCCTGAAAGATGAATGTCTGGTAACTCTAAGCTCTATGTACCCTGTACTTATTTGAATATCATTTCATTCATCGTTCGATATGACTTAACGTTGGAGGTTTTCTCTTATCCTGAAAGATGAATGTCTGTTAACTCTAAGCTCTATGTACCCTGTACTTATTTGAATATCATTTCATTCATCGTTCGATATGACTTAACGTTGGAGGTTTTCTCTTATCCTGAAAGATGAATGTCTGGTAACTCTAAGCTCTATGTACCCTGTACTTATTTGAATATCATTTCATTCATCGTTCGATATGACTTAACGTTGGAGGTTTTCTCTTATCCTGAAAGATGAATGTGTGATAACTCTAAGCACTATGTACCCTGTACTCATTTGAACATCATTTCATTCATCGTCCGATATGACTTAACGTTGGAGGTTTTCTCTTATCCTGAAAGATGAATGTCTGGTAACTCTAAGCTCTATGTACCCTTGTACTTATTTGAACATCATTTCATTCATCGTCCGATATGACTTAACGTTGGAGGTTTTCTCTTATCCTGAAAGATGAATGTGTGATAACTCTAAGCTCTATGTACCCTGTACTCATTTGAACATCATTTCATTCATCGTCCGATATGACTTAACGTTGGAGGTTTTCTCTTATCCTGAAAGATGAATGTCTGGTAACTCTAAGCTCTATGTACCCTGTACTTATTTGAACATCATTTCATTCATCGTCTGATATAACTTAACGTTGGAGGTTTTCTCTTATCCTGAAAGATGAATGTCTGGTAACTCTAAGCTCTATGTACCCTGTACTTATTTGAACATCATTTCATTCATCGTCTGATATAACTTAACGTTGGAGGTTTTCTCTTATCCTGAAAGATGAATGTCTGGTAACTCTAAGCTCTATGTACCATGTACTAATTGGAACATCATTTCATTGATCGTCCGATATGACTTATCGTTGGTTTTAGTTGATTTTAA
The DNA here is from genome assembly GCA_030765055.1 of Mantis religiosa. Lineage (NCBI taxonomy): Eukaryota > Metazoa > Arthropoda > Insecta > Mantodea > Mantidae > Mantis > Mantis religiosa. The sequence continues at coordinate 21,510,805 of CM060953.1, read as the reverse complement.
TTAACATTTTAAAAACATAAGTCTTTTTTTTATTTCTATTTTATCGTATTTTTGATGTGATATTTTTGTTATGAGACAAAGACTTTTTGTTTTATATGTTTTATATTACAATGGATATTTGATTTGTTTTGGACTCTTTGTAAATTGACATTTTTGTTCTTTTGTTCAATTAATTAAAATGAAAACTAACAGAATGCAGCGATATGGCTGCATTCATACGTAATCGAGTAGTTTGAAAACACGAAGCAAAATCAATGTTTTCTGTTACAGAGATTCCATTAGGCGCATGTATTGCACATCTTTTTGTTCCAGTATGCAAATGATTTTTCTGGATGAATAAATAACAAAAGCTAACGTAGCAGGTTTAGATGATTAGTCAACTGTTTGATGGTCGATACTTAGACTGAAAGCGGTTTGTTTGTGAACAATAACATGGTCGAGAATAAAGATTCAGTATTTTATAGAAGAATTGAAAGGGCATTCGGAGACGTAGGTTATGAAGACAGATGTTGTATGGACATGCTAAAGTGGGCTTAATGAGGAATCTAGAAGGAGGCATATAAGTGCAGTCATCTTTATTACAGTTAATTAGATTTCAATAGGGTCTGAAATAACACATACGAGCGTTGTTCAATAAAGAATGATAATAATTTTTACGGTCATAATTTCTCGCACTAGAATTTAATCTTATGATATTTTGTTAGCTTAATGTGTAACCAACACCAACTCCAATACTCAGACCATAATACGAGAATCGATTGTAGGAAAAATGGCGGCGCTCGTGGCCCAGCTTGTTATGTTGTGGTTATATCTACAGAGTAAAGTGTGTGTTTGTTTACTTTGATTGTGTGTTTGAAGAATTAATGTAATTCATATTACAGTGGCAATTAGTGACTAACGAGTTAGTTTATAGTTAAGTATTTAACATAAAGTAATAACGTTTACCTAAATATATACTGTGAAGTATTGTCGAATTGTGCCGTTGTTGTGTTCCCAGCTGCAATTTAATTATGGTAGTGCACCTCACACGACATTTAAATTTGCGAAGGAAAAATCGTAATGGGATAAGTGGACCAGGAACATACATCGTAAACATTTTAAAGTAAATGACAAAACTGTAGTTTGTATTCATCATTTTGAACAGTGCTTTGAGGTTAAGGAAGACATATTTCCTGTAAATGATGGTGAACCAATTCGTGCCCTTCGAAAAGTACAAAAATTAATAGATGATGCCTACCCCACGATTTTAAAGAATCAGCCATCCTATCACACATTAAAGCTCAGCCAGAAAATACGAAATCCTGAAGAATGCATCCAAGACATTTTACAGAGAGTAAAGATAATTTTAATATTTGGTGTGCACAAGATGTTATTGACAGTTTTGAACTGAAGTGGTGAGGAGATTTTAACCCATTGATAGGCATTATTAAAGACGATTAGTTACGTTCTTTTCAATAACATTCAAGATCCCAGCTTCACTGATGTTCCTTCACTTAATAAGTTTCAAAGTATTTCATTACCTAGAAGCAATATTATGAGCCTACCAGTGGAAAATTTTAAATGGATATTGCAGTGTGAGGGAACTTGACACCTTCAAACGTGACAATTGGAGTAAACTGGACAATCTGGTGAGTTCTCTTAAATATTATAGTATAAGCAGTATGTCCTTGCCAGAAAAGGTTACTATGTAGACAATATAAAAGAAACTTTAGCACTTGCTACAGACGATAGGATGATACAGTCCAATAAGATAAAGTTTGCTGTGTTTAATGCTTATGAGTTGTCATGCCTTATAAATTAAATTTTGATTGGAAGTATAAGGTGGAAAATGCATAGTACTGGTCGTGCTACTATATAATGTTATAAGCTCTTAGAATTTGTCATGATGCTCTTTATTTATGTTATTACACATTTTAGTTGAAAGTATAAAGTGATAAATGCTTAGGAGTTACCTCGCTGCTCCGTAATATGGATTATATTATGTCCATTGTGTATAGTTTCCTATTCTGCGTAACCAGAGTCGCTGGGCTTCGATGGGCGCCATCTTGGAATCTGTATTATGGTCTGAGTATTGGAGTTGGTGTTGGTGTAACAAACACGATGTAGTAGTGTCATTGTTGGTACATGTTCATTATTTCCTACCGAAATAATATAGGTGACACGCAAGGCTGTGAAATTCTGCTTTCCTCTCCGCAAATCTTCAGTTGAGGCCTATACAATGTTACAGGAGGCCTATGGAGAGTCTGTTCTTCCCTACAGCACAGCTTGAAGGTGGTTTAAAATGTTTAAAGAGGGGACACAATCAATTTCAAAGGAAGATGCAGTTACTGCTCTTAGAAGACATCAAAATCGCTGCTGACACTGTGACAGAAGATCGGCGAAGAATCTTTAGAACATTTTCTCAAGTTTTTTCATCGCGAGGTCTATCCGAAAGTCCTAAGACTCCGGCCTCTAACAAATCGGGAGCGATGGAAACTCCGGAGTTCTTTCCATAGGGCAATACCTGGAGTCTAAAACGTCCCCATCTACAACAACGTCAAGCCGGGATGAAAGTAGATACGCCACTTAGGCGCGTCAACCCCGCAGGAAAGACTACCGTAAACCTCGGTCGGGTCGTCTAGCACACCTACTAGCTCTGAAGCGCGGGACTTCTTAGGCAACGCTCTATCCCCTCCGGGCGGCCGAGGCCTGGCCGGGGGTAAAGTGTGTCTAGTCAACGCGAGTGCAGATGCGTCACAAAGGAAACTCACCCTACCACCCACTAATGATCGTCATAAATCTATCTCCACACTTCAGAAATGGAACACTGTCGTTGAGGACCAACAGCAACCCCAATTTTATGGAAATGGCAGTCGCATATTTACTCCACGTGGAGTCTCAGTTGCCAAAGTTCCAATTCCAGTTGATCTGTTGCATTACGTGCAGAAATTCGTTGAGGCACGATGTGGAGGCCGTGGGAGGGAAATGCAGTGCTAAATGCAAATGAAGTAGTAGATAACTTTCAGTCAAGTGAAAATAATCAAAGTGATGACAATAGTGTGAATAAATTGGAAAGTGTTGCTGGGCCGAGTAGTGTTACTGGAGAAGCTTCAAAAAACAAAGCTATAACGGGAACTCTTTCTAAGCAAATTCAAGTCTTGTTTTGAACATATATAAATATTTGCTGAAAAATAATCCTGGTAAGGGGTCATGCAATGAACCTGATGATAAATTCTGGGTATTCACAGAAATACAGTAAGAAAAATTGCGATGAAAGGAATACCAAAGACGCCGATCAAGTATGAAAACAAAAGAAAACGTTTCTCTAAAGTAGATAATTTCACATGCAATTTAATTCGCCGAGAAATTTATAAATTCTATGCAAAAGGGAGAGCGTCCACGTTAGACGAATTTGTTGCACATTTGGAAGAGATTTGTGATTTTCCTTATGGGCACTGAGGAGCTGGGTTTTTTAAATACCGCGCTTTGAATTCCCAGTACGATATATTATATATATATATTATATATATTTCTCAATACTAAGGAAGTTTCGCAGTAATGGACATAAGACAATTTATTTAGACGAAACCTCGTACGATACCCATGACGTATCGATAAAAGTGGTAACCTTGCAGAAAGGACTGGTAGAAGGAAGGTCAGTATTGGCGGCCGAACTGCACTCGCGTTGACAAGACAGACTTTACCCGATCTCCCACAGATATTGGGAACACACTGCCTTCTTGAGTCCAACCTAATCCGAACAACTTCCATGTGGGAGGGGCTCGAATGTTCGGCCCGAGGTTCCTCCTGGTATCGTCAGAGGTACCACGAAATCTAGGGGTGCACAGCGCTCGCGCCACGGCAGCTGAAGAGAACGGATCCCCTCCGCTATGGAGCATTTTCTGAAATACTGAAAAAAGCATTGCAAGACTATATGAGCCTGTTTCCATGAAACAGGCTGGCTGCTGTACCACTATGATGGGCGGCCGCATATTGCCAATGTTGTTACTGAATATCTTGCAAAAATCAACGTGATGTTTCCCTCACTCTCCTTATAGTCCAGATTCAGCCCTGTGTGACATTCTGCTATTCTCTAATGTGAATAAACGCCTTCGTGGGAGGCATAATCCATGTTCAGAAGCAGTACTGAAGGCTGCGGAGGCGATTTTGAAGCACCTCTTAAATAAATGGTTTCCTACATGTCTTTGCAGACTGGCAGAAATGCTGGGACAACCGCATCATATCCACGAGAGACCCCTTTCAGAAGGGCCATCAAAATTATGAGGCTGAGGAAAGGTATGCTGTCAAAAAAGTAAGATCATACTTTGTTGAACAGCCGTCATAATTCTGTGCAATGTGTATCTTGAAATAAAATACGTTGTTATTGATTATGAAATACACTAAGCGAGGTCTTCACATGCATTTTACTTCCCGTCCTACTTATATGTTATTATAGCCATCATTTATGTTAGTAGATATGACCAATTATGTATTGAAATTCTGCATATCCTTCTGGGTAAATGTCACCTCAGCCGTGAACCTAATTGCAACAACTCAGCGACTATTTGCCAGGTCGGTTCTCTTGACTGCACAACAGTTGGGCAAGGCAATAGCCACTGTTTGTGGCATTTGGACTCTAGAGAATTCCTTTCGGCAGGGTGCAGAAGCTTCCATTTCGAGAACGTTCCGTCTTTGTTTGGGCTCTATATAAGAAGTCGATCGGCGAGAAGACTGTTTAGAAGTCAGTAACTGACTTGAACTTTCTTAGTAGTTGGTGTCATCGAATTGAGAGAAAAAGGTTAAAAAGTAATGAAGTTTTGAGTAGACACTTGTATATGCAGTTCAGTGAGTTGTGATTCGACGGATTAGTTGTGTTGAGTGTGTGCAACAGTGTAACGTTAGCATTTGTGTTTCCATGCATACGTACCTGGACGGAGACAAGGGTTCTTGTATGGAGGCAGGCCTGGACCTGCACGGCCTAGTGTATTGCTCCCCATGCTGCTGCTGCTGATGATGATGATGTTGATGATACAGATGATGATGGTGATTATGTGGCCTGATGCCTGCTACGGAACTCTCGCTTCCAGAGGAACCATGTTGTTTGTTCCCTGGTAACGGTGGTAAGGGAGGCGGCGGTGCAGGAGGCGTAGGTTCGTGGCTGGATCCTGCGACATCATCCGAAGTTCCTTGCTCGTTGTTACCCGTCGACTTCTCCTCATGGACGGAGTATAGTGTCGAGGGCATCTGGGTGATTGGCGGCATTGCTGTAGTCTCAACGCCGTTCCTGAGATCTGACATCTGCAAACAGAGATACGCAAAACTTAATAACTTACAAACAGCTGTTGGTTCAGAAGCCTGGTTGCAGCTGATATAGTTAGCTCTGGTATGGATTAAATTGTAAATAAACATTGACAAATACATACAAAGCAGGTACACATCCTGTCAGGATTTAGAGGGTAAAATGCAACTATCAAGTAAGATTATCTCTGCCTACAATAACAGACACTTAAGTAATATTTAATTAAGATTTAATCCATACACAGAATCCAAATAATCTTTGATTTACGTAGACGTATTGCCTTTCAAAAACGCATTGTGCATGTGAGAGGGGTTTCTAAATTCCTGATTACTGTCTCCGGGTACTATTTAGAAATTATTAAATAATATGTCACAATAGTTCTCATGATATTGCAAGATTTGGTAGACCCGATCGTTTATTTCGGAGTTTTTTGTTATACTTTTATGTTCTCCAACGTTAAGTCATATCGGACGATGAATGAAATGGGTGAAATGATGCTCAGATGAGCCCAGGATCCATGGAGCTTAAAGTTACCCGACATTTGTCTTAAATCCCCGGAAGAAACCTTATCCAGATAACTCACCCTAACCGAGATTCGAACTCGAGACCTCTTGAACGTGAGGCAGACACGCTACCATCTACGCTACCAAAGCGGACTATTTCGGAGTGCTGCAATATCAAGACTATATGAGTGAATAAACACAATTCGAAAACAATAGATAACCTGAGATCATTGACAACAATGCATTACACCAATTCCTTAATAAAAGAAATTTTAATCAACTAAAATGCTTAACATTAAAATTAAACGCTACTTTTGTGTTAACATAATGGGAGACCTTAGTTAATTATGATTTTTTATTGTTTGTTTCCTCGTTCTACTGTATTCATTCCCAGCAGTCATGGAGTTAGTCAATGTCGCGCTTATTCCACCACTGCGGAGAGACTCATGCTGTAGAGAGACTCATGAGAGAGGTCATGCTGTACATTCAACTTTTTAATCTAAAAGATGTTCAAAAACAATATATGAGTTATCAACTTATCACCATGGAAATGTCACCAATATAAAAATACATTTGCGACAAAATAACAAAGTAATGTGGAGACATTCATTTGGAATTTCAGAGTGTTCATTTAGAGTAGTCAAGGAAATTACACGATATCTTATAAAGAAACCCTGATATTAAAGTTTATATTCAATGTCAAAATGCAGTGCTTGGTGAGGAAATGTCGGAGAATTAGCGCTTCCCAAAACATCTGTAGACTCATAAAGTTCCTTATCAGCAAATAAAGTTGTATTGACTGATAAACGTTAGGTTTAGCAGCAAATTATCAATATATACAGCAAATAAAATTGCAGTGATCTGAATTATGTCTAAGGAAAAATGTAGGTACATTACAAATAGCAGAAATATGAAATTAACAATTGAAGTATATGATGAGTGTATATTTGGAAATTAGAGAATATATATAACCATTTTCGAGGTTTTTTCGGGTCGTCAGGCGAATGCCCGTGGTCTCTTTCGGGGTGAAAGTGTCGGCGGGAGTCTCGGATTTGCATGACAGGATATGCTCCTGGTAAAACTTGCTCCTCCGTTAGGGTGGTCTCCGGTCTCTAAGCGCGGTCTGGTGAGGCCGTTTCCGGACCGCAGTTGGGTGAGCTACCACTTGTATGGGTCTGCCGGGGAGTTTCCAACTAGCAAAGTGTAGGGAAGGTAACATCTGAACTGTCGTGGCTCCTTGGGACGGCCGCCCTCTGTCTTCTCTCACCTCATCCTTCCTCCCGGGGTGCCCACTTGGGGTCATAGGTACAATAGATCAAGTTTAGACCTGTGTGCGGAATCCTCTCCGTAGCATAGTCAGTCCAAGACAAAAGTTTACGAGTGCTAGAAACTATTTAAAGAGGGTCGAGAAGACGACCGCTCTGGGCGCCCTCGCACATCAGTTACTCACGACAATGTGGAAGCAATCAAGAAAATGGTTCTGGAAAATCACGAATTTACCATCAGAAGGGTTTGGGCAAAACCACTCATGGTAACTGCATCTCGCTAATTCTCCCGCTCACATCTCGATGTTTGGTAGCGATTTTTTGACCAAAAATAAAACTCTTATGTTGTCTCAGTCAGTGCATTCGCCGGACACGACCCCTTGCGACTTCTTTCTGTTACCGAGACTGAAAAGAACCATTTATAAGAATGCAGAATCGCTGAATACCAACGAAAAGTGAGTTCTGGAAAAAGCGCTGGAATAAATGTATTACATCTGAGGAGGATTACTTTGAAGGGGATAAAATTGATAGTGATGAATAAATAAAGATCCTTTAAGGAAAAATACACTCTTGTTAATTTGTGATCACACTTCACATAGTGAAACTGCTGAATATACAGGTTTCGTATTTGCAGGTCCTCCAAGTTAACTTCAGACTATTCTATGACCATCGAGAGAGAAAAAAATCTTCTAAGTTGTTAATTAAAATATGCCGGTTCACTGATTTGTTATGTTGGTAATGCTTCTGTTTCAACACTTATTTAGCACGCTCTGCCAACGAAGTTGATTACACCACAAATAGAAATAAAAATAAAGCAAGTCTTGGTTACGCGAGGTTATTACGATATTTTGGCGTTGGTAACACATATATGTCGCAGCATTATAAACAGGTTTGATTATCTTTTGTTTTATTGCGTCTTAGGTGCTATATCGTAACCGCTCATAACTTTTGAACCAGTAATAGTACACACGTGCAACTTTGGTAGAGAATATAATACACAATTGGGAGATTACATTACACTATTTACATCTCAGAGAAAATGTTGGACGTGTCCTCCACCAGCGTCTATGGATCGTTCTTCCCATTTTCTTTGATACGACTATAGACACTGAAGTTTATAAGGGCATCTTCAAGACATTTGTGAAGCAGCTGGATAATATCGAATTGAGAGAAGGTTATTTCCAGCAAGATGGAGCAACGTGCCATACATCTAATGACACCATAGAACTTGTAACCAGTTTGTTTGATACGACTGTAGACACTGAAGTTTATATGGGTATCTTCAAGACATTTGTGGAGTAGCTGAATATCGAATTGAGAGAAGGTTATTTCCAGCAAGATGGAGCAACGTGCCATACATCTAATGACACCGGAACTTGTAACCAGTTTGTCTGATACGACTGTAGACACTGAAGTTTATATGGGTATCTTGAAGACATTTGTGAAGCAGCTGGATGATATCGAATTGAGAGAAGCTTATTTCCAGCAAGATGGAGCAACGTGCCGTACATCTAATGACACCGGAACTTGTAACCAGTTTGTCTGATACGATTGCAGACACTGAAGTTTATATGGGTATCTTCAAGACATTTGTGAAGCAGCTGGATGATATCGAATTGAGAGAAGCTTATTTCCAGCAAGATGGAGCAACGTGCCATACATCTAATGACACCGGAACTTGTAACCAGTTTGTCTGATACGACTGTAGACACTGAAGTTTATATGGTTATCTTCAAGAGATTTGTGAAGCAGCTGGATGATATCGAATTGAGAGAGGGTTATTTCCAGCAAGATGGAACAACGAGTCATAATCTAATGACACATGGAACTTGTAACCATTTTCTTTGATACGACTGTAGACACTGAAGTTTATATGGGTATCTTCAAGACATTTGTGAAGCAGCTGGATGATATCGAATTGAGAGAAGCTTATTTCCAGCAAGATGGAGCAACGTGCCATACATCTAATGACACCGGAACTTGTAACCAGTTTGTCTGATACGACTGTAGACACTGAAGTTTATATGGGTATCTTCAAGACATTTGTGAAGCAGCTGGATGATATCGAATTGAGAGAAGGCTATTTCCAGCAAGATGGAGCAACGTGCCATACATCTAATGACACCGGAACTTGTAACCATTTTCTTTGATACGACTGTAGACACTGAAGTTTATAAGGGATCTTCAAGACATTTGTGAAGCAGCTGGATGATATCGAATTGAGAGAAGGCTATTTCCAGCAAGATGGAGCAACGTCTCATACATCTAATGACACCGGAACTTGTAACCATTTTCTTTGATACGACTGTAGACACTGAAGTTTATAAGGGATCTTCAAGACATTTGTGAAGCAGCTGGATGATATCGAATTGAGAGAAGGATATTTCCAGCAAGATGGAGGAACGTGTCATACATCAAATGACATTATGGAACTTGTAACTAGTTTCTTTGATAATTGAATAATCTCAAAAGGCGTGTGGCCCCCCAGATCCCTTGACCTAACCTCACCGGATTATTTCTTGTGGGGGTGTCTAAACAATAGAGTGTACAAGAATAGGCCACGGGCAATTGATGTTCTCAAGGAATCTATTCGAACCAAAATAGTGTCGCGGCGCTGGGCATAAACGTTTCGGCACAAATCGATAATAGACGGTGGATCATGTTTCACGAGCTTGCATGAGCAGTTAACGATAACGCGGCGAGTGATCACAAAAGGTGGCAAACAATGTTATCTCAGATAAAGGACTCGCCGCCACAGGTAGGATTTCATGTTTCGAAGTTTCTAGAGATATCTCAATTGACGGAGAATGGTTGTTTTTCTTGTTTGTTCGTGAATGTTCTCGATTTATGAATGGACATATAAAAAGGATGGTGACACGCCAGCAGAGCAGTTGTGAACCAGTTGTTGTAAACAAGAGTGAGTAAGCAGGAGTTGTGAAATGAGAGATAGCCAGCTGTGTTGTTGTAACGAGAGTTAAAGATGTAATCTGCTGTCACTGTTATTGTGATCGACCTTATATCGACTGTGTATATGTGATTTAATGTTCTTGCGTGAGAATTGAATAGTGTATTTCGATGAAAATAAAGGAGATTTTTAATTTTTGCAACTCGGCCTATTAATTCTACGAACCCACAAAGTAAGATTCGCGAGGATACTCTGCGTAAAACTTCAGAGAATATGGTGAGACGAGTGCAAACATGTATAGATGCTGGTGGGGGACACTCTCAGCATTTTCTCTGAGATGTAAATAGTGTAATGTAATCTCCCAATTGTGTATTATATTCTCCCAAAGTTACACGTGTGTCCTATTATTGGTTCAAAAGTTATGACCTATTGTAATGGTTCAGGTTTATATGGATCGCACTGTATATTTGGAATGAAGTACATTTTATTTATTTCACACGCATGTTATTTATTAAAGTTGTCGCACTTGATCCTATACAGGTCTAAAAGCAACAGTTTCCATAAAACAGGCAGTTCAGTTGCGGCGAAGGAAAACGTGTTCTCATGGTGATATTTTCGATCTCCGTCGATTCACGTGACAAAACGTATTGTTGCATAACACATGTGGGAATTCTACTGTAATGAGAAAGTTGGTCTGTGGGAAACTTGAATATGGGTTTCGTTACGGGACGATCATTTTTGAAGATATAATTAGCCGTCATTGCTGACAACAGTAATCATTGGCATTTACTTGAGGAAAACAAGTACAATCGTGAGCAAATGTTGGAACATTCGCATTACCTTTAAGAGCAACATTTCCCAAAGACGAGATATATCACCTGTCTTATTTACATAATACTTAGATTTATATTGCATAGCAAATAACAAAATTGTTTATTGAAATAGGTAAATAGTTTCAGTCTCTCTTCCACTTCCCTAATGGAAGGTAAGAGAAGTATTATAGCTTGTCTCAACATTAAAAGACAGTATGGAAGTAAATGGGATATATCTCTCTCTGTCTAGCACACGGGAGTTCTCATTAGCTTCGTCCTTTTTTATCCTCGCGTTCTTGATACTTGCTAATAACATGGTATAATAATAATTGTGATAATTTGCAGCTTTCAACACATTATCTTATGCAGAATATTTTCTCTATCAGATTATGTCATTTTTACAGTCGTTTTGTGTTTCTATGGGCCCGAATTCTTCGAAAAGGCTTTTTTTTCGGTAAAACTCCGATATTTGCTATTTGTATGTTCATCATGCGGTAACTATAAAGCTTACAGCTATAATACTGCAACAATAGAGAAGACTACTGTGCTCCTATCTACCAAGTTAGAATTCTCCACCTTAAATCAGACGAGTGTATTAATTTTTCCATTGAGAAATTTTGGAAAATTTTATATATACGCACTAGAAAATGTAGGCAGCGAGAAACTTTTTTTGTTATAGGGTTTATATCGTGAGACAAAGCGAGAGAAATGTAAAGTCTGTCTAGTCAACGCGAGTGCAGTAGCGTCTCAAAGGAAACGGACCCTACCGCCTACTAATGACTGTCATAAATCTATCTCCACACTTCAGAAATGGAACACTGTCGTTGAGGACCAATAGCAACGCCGATTTTCTCGAAATGACAGTTGCATGTCTACTCCACGTGGAGTCTCAGTTGCCAAAGTTCCAACTTCCAGTTGATCTGTTTCATTACGTGCAGAAATTCGTTGTGTGTCACGATGTGGAGACTGTGGGAGGGAAATGCAGTGCTAAATGCAAATGAAGTAGTAGATAACTTTCAGTCAAGTGAAAATAATCAAAGTGAAGACAATAGTGTGAATAACTGGGCCGAGTTATATTACTGGAGAAGCCTCAAAAAAACAAAGTTATAACGGGAACTCTTTCTAAGGAAATTCAAGCGCTTGCTTTGAACACATATAAATATTTGCTGAAAAATAATCTTGGTAAGGGGTCATGCAATGAACCTGATGAATTCTAGGTATTCACAGAAATACAGTAAGAAAAGTTGTGACGAAAGGAATACCAAAGACGCCGATCAAGTAGGAAAACAAAAGGAAATGTTTCTCTAACATGCGATTTAATTCGCCGAGAAATATATATCCACACGGAGTGAAGATTGACCCCCCCTCTAATGACCAGGGAGTTACCGAGCTGTCCCAAAAGGGCGCCCAGCGCCAACGTGGGGCTTTCCATAGGGCAAGACCTAGGGACTAACAAGCCCCCCATCTGATCCAGTGGACTCAAGACGGGATGGAAGTGGATACGCCACTTACGCGCGCCAACCTGAAAGGGGAAGGCTACCGATTTGACCTCGGTGGGGCCGCCTGGTGATCTAGCACACCTTCTACTAGCTATGTAGGCTAGTACGTGGAATATATGGCTTCCCTCAACCACATCCGGAGACGTGCGCGATCTCCGACGGGTATCGGGAACCACTGCCCCCTCGAGTCCAACCCAATCCAAACATCTCCCATTCAGGGAGGGGCTCGAATGTTCGGCCCGAGGTTCCTCTAGTAACGTCAGATGTACCACGAGTGCTAGGGGTACGCAGCGCTCGCACCACGGCAGCTGAAGAGGACGGGTCCCTTCCCCTACGGGGAGTTTCTATGCAAAAGGGAGAGCGCCCACCTTAGATGAATTGGTTGCACATTTGCAAGAAATTTGTGATTTTCTTTATGGGCACTGCACTTTGCTCGGCCTTCTAAAGGAGCTGGGCTTCAAATATTTGAATAATATAAGGGTTATTATGGAATCCAGTAGAATTGTAGCTTGGCGATGATGATATATATATATATATAGCGCCCTTTAAAAAACTAGTCATGGCAAAAGCCAGATATAAAACTTTCTAAAAACTATACAAGTGTAACAAAACCTATTAAAAATACACGTACATAAAAAACATCAACCTACTAAAAATTTCGTTCGCTAAATCCTAAACTCTAAACTAGACAAGAACCTAAAAACCTTCTCCACGTGTCTCCACGCACGGCCTACACGTGGGTGGGCCTGTTGACCGTCTCCCTCAACCACGAAGAGGAGCCCACACGTGGGAGACTGTTGGCTCGGGACCCCGGGTGCACTAAAGCCGTACCTACCGAAGTAGGCCCCTGGGGGGATAGCTTGGCGATATATATAATGTCAAACTAAGGAAGTTTCGCAGTAATGGACATAAGATAATTTATTTAGACGAAACCTCGTACGATACCCATGACGTATCGAGAAAAGTGGCAACCTTGCAGAAAGGACTGGGAGAAGGAAGGTCAGTATTGGCGGCCGAACTGCACTCGCGTTGACTAGACAGACTTTATAGGAGGGTTGAACACAATTTTTAAAAGAAACCGCAAACCTCTGACTTCTTGCATTCGTCGTATGTATCAAACAAACAAAAGACATTCCTTTATTGAAAGAAACGGCGAGAGGCACGAGGCAAGGCAGGCACCGCAATCAAAGTGAACACAGTTTGCAATAAGAGTTCCTATAACTATGCATATAGCGTGTGAAAGATTGTGAAGTGTTACGTGACGCTATTTAATAGTTTTGTAAATACTTATAGTTATGTAGGGGAAGGGAAGAAGAAACGAAATATTGGTAAACTAAGAAGTAAGGACCGCACGTTAGTATTAAATATCTTATGCCATTTTTCAATTAAAATTAGTATCAGTAAGGCAATGAAAGTAACAGCTAAGCCTACCGGGTGTTCAGAAACATTAGTAGATAGAATAAAGATCCCGTATGAACTCCATAAAAAAGGTAGGGCAAGTATTGTATTTCACAGGAAATATATGATTTGGGGTTTCATAAATAAAAAAGTCCTTTTTATAAAATGGTAGCGCGCGCGTTTGTTTGTCTTAGAACACCATTACTCAAAAATTTTAATTACTTAATTAGTATTTAGATTCATCGTCCTCTACATAGAAGACTTTTCAAATGTTATTACTCCTTTAGACTAAGACAAATTACTGCTTGTTTACTAAGTTCAAGCTTCTTCCTCAGTGGATGCATATTCGCCCTCGATCCATCTTTTCGGAGATTTTACTCTGCTTCTTTTGCCGCTCTTTCACTCTTTTTGCCAACCGATATTCTTAACTTTCTTGTACACTCTCTCTTGTACAGTTTCTTTGACAATCGAATAATCTCAAAAAGTCTGTGGCCCTCCAGATCTCCTGACCTAACCTCACCGGAGTTTTTCTTGTGGTGGTATCTAAAAATAGAGTGTATAAGAATAGGCCACGGACAATTGATGTTCTCAAGGAATCCATTCGAACCGAAGTAAATAACATTGCCGAGGATACTCTCCGTAAAACTTCAGAGAATATGGTGAGACGAGTACAAACATGTATAGATGCTGGTGGAGGACACTTCCAACATTTTCTCTGAGATGTAAATAGTGTAATGTAATCTCCCAATTGTGTATTATATTCTCCCAAATTTGCACGTGTGTCATATTATTGGTTCAAAAGTTATGGCCCATTGAAATGGTTCAGATTTATATGGATCGCACTGTATTTTAAAGCACAAAATTTGTCAAATAATACTTTTGTGACAAATAGAACTATCAAGTAATTTTTAACCATTGGTTTAAACTTTAAAATACTTATACTTTTCTTAAATAGGAAGTGATTTTTGTGTCCTGGTCTTACAAAGAGAAGAGAATTTTAAAGCAGACTCCAGCTGTTAAAACATTTGACTGCCAGCTGAAGCCTGCGTTATTTCCCACTACCATTGTATCTACAAGGAACGTATATGTGCCCACCTCGGTAGCGTAGATGGTAACATGTCTGCCTCACGTTCAGGAGGTCCCGAGTTCGAATCTCGGTCAGGGTGAGTTACCTGGATAAGGCTTTTTACGTTGTTTTCCCTTATCCTAAAAGACGAATGTCGAGTAACTCTAAGCTCCATGGACCCTCGGCCCATTTGAGCATCATTTCACCCAATTCATTCATCGTCCTATATGACCTAAAAAGTTAAAGGACGAAAGTTATTTTAAAAAAAAAAGGAATCTATAATAAAACCATTTCAATATGAAATAATAATAATAATAATAATAATAATAATAATAATAATAATAATAATAATAATAATAATAATAATAATAATAATAATAATAATAATAATAATAATAATAATAATAATAATAATAATAATACATGGGAACCTAAAATGACAAAATTAATCGATTTTCAAAATTTATATATCTTGGAGAAATAATTAAACAAAATGGAATTGAAACAAAACAAAAGCAGATGCCAAAAATGGAAACAGCATATCGGCTTACTCAAAACATTTATAATAAAACTGCGAGTCTAAATATACAAAATTAAGTTATTACAACACTGTAATTAAACTATTAATTTTGAATAGAAAAGCAGATATCGAAAATGTAGAAAAAGAATAATATGGTAAAATTATTACAAAAACTTTAGGTCTACGAGTCGTAAGTGAAGAATAGAGACTTACAAGTAAAAAGGAAATACAAAAAGATATGTAGACACCCATAGTGATATTAGAACACCAAGGTTAACATTTTATGGATATATTAAACGATTAATTTCAGATAGGGTCATAAAACAAATTTGAAATGTTACGAAAATAGAAGTAAAGCATAAGTAGACACTATGAAATGCATTGGTGAAGTAAAATATAATTTAAAATTGGCAGGAATTACTCAAGACGATATCCTAGACAGGGATGTCTTTAGAATGAACGTACATAAGTGGCAAATAGACCAAGAGGACAAACCGAACAACGTAGACAAACGAGAAGACGAGAGCCCATTGCCAAATAGTGAAAGAATTTTGCATTCATAGAAGAGCTAACGTCTCTGAACACTTTGCATAGTCCTACATAGGCTCATCCGAATTTTTGATGGAATGCAATGCCTTTTCTACTTCCTCTGCACGCAGGGACGTATTTAAGGGGGGGGGGGTTCAGGGGGTCCGGACACCCCCAAATGAATTATCATTTCAAACTTTTAATAAATATTTGAAATAAAACTTAGTTTAAAATAAATCGAAAAAGTTTATTCAAGCTCCTCATCTTAACGTCTCTATTCACTATCAGGCAGACATGAAGTTATTTAAGAGATAAACGAAACGTTACTGCACAGCAGCTGTAGAACTCGTTAAAATACAACAATAATATCAATTACAATAATGTATTGCAAAGTTAACCAATTCCGATATATTAATAATTTGTTGATTACAATTCCCAGATACTTAAACGTATGTAATTTTTGACATCTAAGTTTCTACCCTTTTTCATTCAAGGAGAACTAATACTTCAAATGCACCAATCAGTTGGTTCGCTTTTTAAATATCTGATTGCTGCTTATATCACTTAATCCCAGGTAGAAGAACAAAAATTGTGCAATGTGCAAGGCCTTTCTACACACTTTATCCAAAGAAACAAGACAAAAACAAATATTTCTTACAACAATTTGTAGAAGCTTGGGTGGAGAAAGTCATGTGAATATAATATATTACATGTATTTTTATTTTTACTAACATGATAAAAGCTATCTCTGATTAATTATTTATTAAAAGCAAATAATTCAACGTATATTTCTTGGACCCCTCCCCCCCCCCCCCCCGGATACGTGCCTGTCTGCACGTGGTAGATTAGCATAGAAGTTACTGATGCAATGCTGTTATTGAAGAAAAATAATTATTCACAAGCAGAATCACTCATAAGTATTTACGTAAGTTGTTAATTTTACTTTATACTTTATTTTGAAGCTCATATCTTTGGATCAGTTTTACGGTACAAAGGTACTTGAGTTTAGTAATACTAACACTCTCAGGAGCAAAACTAATTAGGCAAACATACATATATGAAAGAAAATCATTAATAATGTATAACAAAAAGTTTAAATATAATGGGAAATATTCTACATTCGCATATTTTAGGGCGCGCTTGATATATTGAAAGATCGTTCCTTACCTGCTGTAAGAGTTGTCATGTTGAATGCTACGGGTAACCAACCGACAGACCGCCGCTGTGTTCCTGTACCTCCCAACAGCTGGACGTACGATGGATGGTACTATTGTTATGTGTGAGTAGTTCTATGTATCTCTCCACCCGCACCTGGCGGCCAGGTCCTAAACTACGGTAATCGCGTGCTTTCCCACTAGGGTTAGATCTTCACTTCACGACTTCATTTGTTTACTTTAAACCATGAGAACAAAACACTATAGGCACCGATCATACAAAGCAAAAATTGCTGTCAAATTCTACTCAATTTCACACAATTAATTATTTTCATTTTATGTAATGCCTACATCATCTTTGTTGATATTAGCCGTAGTTCACAGAATAACAAAGAAACATCAAGTTCACGGAGATCAATCATGGAATAAAAACATAGTGAAATGTTGTATCTTTTCGTTTGCTCTTTCTTTGATTTTACAATAACCGTAGTAACTGAAACATTGCCATTGTCTTTATAGAGTTCTGAGAGTCCTAATTAAAGTGTCTTAGGTCCAAAGAAAGACAAAGTTATTGAGGAAGTGTAACTTAAGGCTAAATGACAAACCACGTACAACGTGGGGCAATCTTATTTACACACTTTTGTAAGGTACTTAGTGCACTAATAAATGACACTTACTTATAAATTGTGATTCCACAACAACTGTTGAATTAATGGTAAGCAAATTTGCGTTAGTTACACATCGTTCTTCCAAATAATGATTATAAACACAAGTTAACACTTGCATAAAGTTCTGCAAAAGTGACATAAGTGACACTCTGCTTCTTAATTCACAAAGTTATAACTCATTATTCACGTGCATGTTCCTCCGTGGTATGTATAGTTATTCAAAGTATCCATGATTCTGCCTTCTCAGTACTTTTGCTTATTTTATCTCGCAATGTCAAGACTCCATTGAAAAACACTTGACTATCGATTTGTTTGCCGTATCTATCTGCAACGGAATATGTAAAGTAGATAGAAAACAAGGTTTTGTAAAAGTTCTTTGTATAAAATATGCGATATCTCGTGTAATTACTTATTTAAAGACCCAAACTGTTATAAAGGATGAACACGCTGTCGCAATATTGCTATAGGTCGCGAGTTCGAATCTGGATTAAAATTACTTTTCCAGAATAATTTTCTTCCGGTGTTTTCTCTTGTTCTAAGAACACGAATATGGGGTAACCTTAAGGTCTATGGACCCCGGGTGCTGGGTAATACAATGCAATCCATATAAACCTCAATTTCAATAGGTCATAATTTCCCTTTGAAAGCTCATAGAATGTAGAAATTTGTTTTAATGATCTCAATGGCTCTGGGAAAATTAACAATACTGACAATTGTTGACAGTTGACAGTCTTAATTGTGCAATTGCCCTTCTCGATAGCGTATATGGTAGGATGTCTGCCTCACGTTCAAGAGGTCCCGAGTTCGAATGTCGGTCAGGGTGAGTTACCTCGATAAGGTTTTTTCCCGGGTTTTCCCTTATCCTAAAAGACGAATATCGGGTAACTCTAAGCTCCATGATCCCTGGGCCCATTTGAGCATTATTTCACCCATTCCATTCATCGTCCGATATGACCTTAATAAAGTTAAACGACGCAAATTAAAAAAAAAAGTGTAATTATAACAGCAAAATGCAGTACTCACTACGAGAGCGTGTTTACATTTTGAAAACATATTGGAAGACAAATTTCTTGGTAACAACACATCGGGAATTTCAAAGAGAATTTAATGTACGCGATGTTCCGATGTTTATCGCTCGTAAGAAAGCTGGAGACAACTGGTATACTCATTAGTGAGAGTGGAAAACATAGACCGGCATTTGTTACAGATGTTCGCAGAAGGCTATTGAATTCTCCAAACAAATCGTTGCGTCGATTGAGCCAGGAATTAGGGTGTTCATATGGAACATGTCAAAGAGCTGCGACCTTATAGAGTACATATGGTGTAACAACTGAAAGAAGCAGATTATGATAAACGAATCAGTTACTGTCGATGGTTTCAGGATACTCTTATTCCACGTCCAGACATTCTCTCCATAATGTGGTTTACAGATGAGGCATGGTTTCATCTCTCAGGCTACATAAACACACAAAACACCAGATATTGAGCTGCTGTAAACCCAAGTGATACACGAAACCCCACTGCATGATGAAAAGATTGGAGTATGGTGTCAGCTTCCAGGATCGTTGGTCCCATTTTCTTTGATACGACTGTAGATACTGAAGTTTATATGGGTATCTTCAAGACATTTGTGCGCCAGCTGGATGAAACCGAATTGAGAGAAGGTTATTTCCAGCAAGATGGAGCAACGTGCCATACATCTAATAACACCGTGGTACTGTAACCGGTTTCTTTGATAATCGAATAATCTCAAAAGATCTGTGGCCCCTCAGATCCCTTGACCTAACCTCACCGGATTTATTTTTGTGGGGGTATCTAACAAATAGAGTGTACAAGAATAGGCCATGGACAATTGAAGTTCTCATGGAATCCATTCGAACCGAAATAAGTAACATTGGCGAGGATACTCTCCGTAAAACTTCAGAGAATATGGTGAGACGAGTGTAAACATGTATAGATGCTGGTGGAGGACACTTCCAACATTCTCTCTGAGATGTAAATAGTGTAATGTAATCTCCCAATTGTGTATTATATTCTCCCAAAGTTGCACATGTGTCCTATTATTGGTTCAAAAGATATGACCTATTAATATGGTTCAGGTTTATATGAATCGCACTGTAGTTCTAGTACGTCACTTAAATATATGCGGTGCTTAAAGCCTCAATCTGAGAAATTACTTCACGGTTTCAATGAAGGCAAAACTGTGATTGTACAAACAGTTATTATTAGTTCATCACAGTTTCTCTTACAAGAGAAAGAGATGCAACTCGATTTGGCATATCGTGAGACATTCGACCATAACTCTCACTTAGCTTTATTACAATTTCCTCTTGTCACTTAGTCGAATGCTGGAATGGTTACTTTAATATAACGTTTTCCTTTCTATCATTACCGTTCATTCAATTCCTATATCATCTTTCAGATGTGGCTTATGGCGATCGGACAGATGACAGAGGCGCTTGCGTTTCTAAAGATTGTTCTTGGCGCTTTAATGTAGAACTCTAAACACTTGCTAAGGTCTTACCCGCATCTCTGTGGTTTCGTCTCACACAGCACAGTGGTGTCGCTGAAGGTGAGTCCTGCTGCTTGGAGCAGGGGCCTTCGACTTGTTGCCATACCGGGACACTGTCCCTTACTGGCATTATGATGGAGTTTTATTCATCGGGCGGTGGTTAAATGGTTGGATGTTTGTCCTAGGTTTTTTTTTTTTTTTTTTTTTTTTTTTTTTAATGATGATGAATGAGATTAGAAGATATTTGGATAAAGATGGTGTATGATGGGTGTTAGTATTATGGTAGGCCTAGGGTGGCTCGTGGGTGTTTGTAGGTAGCCCCGGGGTCTAAATCATATTCCCCGAGACCCCTGATGAGATGGTTGAAGCTGGATGGTAGGTTGGAGTAGAATTTGTATGAAAGAGTCTTGATGTAGCTGGTGAGAGTGGGAAATGAAAGGTCGTTATGAATATTGGTGTTGGGGATGTACCAATCGGCTCCTGTAGCAATGCGGAGAAATCGGTTCTGCAGGACCTGGAGTTTGTTTAAGTTTGATGATGCTGCAGCACCCCAGACTTGACATGCGTAGGTGATAGCTGGTCTCAGAATTTGCTGGTATATGAGAAGTTTGTTTCTGAGGCTCATGGGTGACTTTTGGTTGTATAATGGGTATAGCATACCCATACGTTTGGTAATTTTTGAGGCTACAGATGTAATATGTGTTTTCCAGGTGAGACGCATGTCGAGCTGGACTCCAAGGTATTGGGCCTGATTTCTCCAGGGGATGTCTTCTCCTGCTATGTGGAGCTCTGGGACGTCGTGAACTTGGCGCCGGGTGAAGGTTACTGCCTGTGTTTTTGTAGCATTTATGCGTAGGCGCCAGGTGAGGAACCAGGCGGAAAGCATGTCAGCATAGCGCTGAAGACGTTGTACAGCCGTGAGGTGTTTACAAGAGGCTGTGGTGATTGCTGTGTCATCAGCGAACAGGTACAGGTTGCAGCTCCAGATAGTGGGAAGGGTGTTGATATAAGTTAAGAATAGAAGGGGTCCAAGTACACTACCTTGGGGTACCCCTGCATTGATTAGGTAGGGTCGGGAAGAAATGTCATCTCTGACAACGGAGAAGGTGCGATGGGTAAGGTAATGGTTGACAATGTGTATTATGTAGGGAGGAAAGTTGTAGCTGATTAATCGATGAAGAAGGCCTTGATGCCAAACTGAATCGAAGGCCTTTGTGATGTCCAAAAATAGAGCTGCAACATACTGCCTGTTATTGAAGGCTCGAGTAACTTCATCAACCAGACGTAGAAGTTGGTGTGATGTGGAGTGGGAGCGGCGAAAGCCAAATTGCTCTGGGCGAATGATGTGTAGCTCGTCCAGTAGGTTTTGGAGGCGATGTTGCAGTACTTTCTCAAATAATTTACTTATGGCTGGTAGGAGACTAATGGGACGATGGTTTGAAATTTGTTTGGAGTCCTTGCCAGGTTTGGGGATAGTAATGATTTTGGCATGTTTCCATTTTGCAGGAAAGTAGGAAAGAAGGAGCAGGCTGTTGAACAGATGAACAAGCAAGGCTATCCAGTTCTGCGGGAGTGCCTTGAAAGCAGTGTTTGGTATGGAGTCGCAACCAGCAGCTTTGTAGGGTCGGACTGAAGCTATCAGACCACTGACCTCAGCGGTGTTTGTGAGCAGCACTTCAGCTGAGTTGTAGGGAGAGGCAAGAAATTGCTGTACCACTCCTTCAATTTCCGCTACTTGCTCGTGGTCAGGAGATTCAGCTGGATGGAAGGTAGCAGCTAAGTATTCTGCTGTGAGTTCAACTTTTTCCCTGGAAGATTGTGCCACTCGATTTCCATTCATAAGTGGCGGATCTGAGATGGGTATGCGTAGCATAGCCTTGGACATTCTCCAGAGAGAACAGTCTGTGGTGTCGAGGGTACATAGTTTCCTTTCCCATTCGTTATTGAAGTGGTCTGCAAGTTCCATCTTCACTGCAGCCTGGAGGCGATTCCATTCCCTCTTGTCTTGTGGCTGGCGGGTATTTTGGAATTTTCGCCGTGCTGTGTTTTTGGCCGAGATGAGTTGGCGCAAATGTTTTGGGATGGGTTTGAGGGGACTATATGGGGATTTACGGGCAGGAGTTGCTTCACGCATGGCCTCGGCCATGTTGCTAGTGATGAACTGCTCCAGGTTATCAGCTTCTGCTATTGTTGTACAAGGGTGAATTTCGGCGGGTTTGTCGGCCATGATGTTTGAAAATTTGCTCCAGTTGGTCTGTCTGGGATTTACGTGAGAAGGTAATGACTTGGGTGTGAGTTTTGCCTTATATAGCAAGAGAACAGGAAAGTGATCGGAAGAGAGTTCGGGAAGAGAGAATATAGTTGGGTGACTGCGAATGTTGCATAGGAGTGCTATGTCCAACCAATCAGGGGGACTACGATCACCATGAGTTATGGTGGGGGAGTTGGGAGCAAGGACAGCCAGGTTCTTACGTTCTATATAGCGCTCCAGTAGGCGTCCGCGACTGTTGGTGATGGTGGAATTCCAAAGCGTGCTCTTTGAGTTGTAGTCACCCATGGCTACAGTGGGAGAACCATTGAAAATAAGGTCCAGGTCTCTCTGTGAAATTGGTCTACTTGGTGGGATGTAGACCGAGTAGATATTAAGTGGTCCTCTGTCGGTAGCGACTTGGATTCCTGTACCTTCAAGGCCGTCTGAAACAGGCAGGTGTAGGCGATGATGGGGGATGTGCCTTTGGATATAAACTGCAGTCCCGCCATAGCCATCTGGACGATCAGTTCGATAGCAAATCATTCCTGGAATGGTAGCCCTATAGCGTGGAGCTAAGTGTGTTTCTTGGACAAGGAAGATGTTGATTTTGTTGACAGCGATGAAGTTTGTGGCTTCACGTAACTTTTGTCGTAGTCCATTGGCATTCCAGGAACAAATGCGTAGGCTGGTGTGGTTGCTTATTATATTATTGACGTCCGCCATTGTTGCCCATAAATACAAAGACGGTGTGCACCAATATTGTTTGTGAAGGAATAGAAGGAGGGCGGATGGCTAGTGCATCAGCTAAGGCAGCTGCAAAGTCAGCTTGCAGGGCGAGTGGAATCCTGGACATGAGGCTTAAAAACTGCTCATCAGGAAGGGATGGTTTGGAAGTCTGTGGAAGGTTGTGGTTTGTGGTGGGGCGAGCCAGTAGCCGCTGCTGCATGGGCGTTCTGGTGTCGGCGTTAGTCTGTCTTGATGGGCACGTAGGTTTATTGGCCAGTGCAGATGGAGCTATTTCTGATGGTCCGTTAACAGGTGGACGTTGTGGTGGCGTTGGTGGCTTTGGTGGAGCTGGTGTGGTTTGTGATTGCGCAGTTGCTTGCGGCTCTGATTGATGAGGTTGCAGTGGGTTTTGACTTCGTGTTGCAGATGCGGCAGCTGCGTAGTTTGGGAATTGTGGTCTAGTAATTGGAGGGAGACCAGGGTAGCGAGTACCTTTGAATGCTTCCCTGGGTATGCCTTGTGGGTTTGGTATCTTCGGAGCAGCGTCAAAACGGGTGCGTTGTCCAGCCTTGTTGAGCTCCATTTCTATTCTGGCCTCCTGCCAGATAGGGCACTTCGCGTAGCGGCAGGAGTGCTCTCCTCCGCAGTTACTGCATGTTGGTTTAGATCCAGCAAGACCTAGCCTCTTGCATTCTGGGCGCTTGTGGCCTGAGTCACCACAGTAGGAGCATACCGGTATAAGCCTGCATCCGGCTGCACTGTGGGTGAACTGTTGGCAGTTCGTACACTGTAATGGTCGTGCAGGCGGTCGATATGGTTCAACCCTTATAATGGCGTCGAACATGTGGGTTACCTTATAAATATCGCTTGAGCGCGGCTCCTTCCGAAGGGCTACTCGGAAATGTGGCAGCTTCTGCTGCGTCGGGGAGCGGTTTGATCGGAGTTGTCCAACACGCTCAACTGGGTACTCCATCTTTTGTAGGAGGTCTTGGACTTCTGCCTCTGTAACGTACATGGGTAGGTCCTTCAATGTTACGTACATTAGCTTCTCCTCGGGTAATAAGGTGGTGAGGTATTGTACTGTGTGATCGGTGAGGAATTTTCGTATGGTTCTGTGATCGGTAGGCGTTTCGGGAAGGAAGGCGATAGACCCACTCATGTTTTTTATGGTGAATTTTAATTCTGGGAAACCATCGTGTAATGCCTTTGTCAGTGCTCGGGCTTGGCACGGATCTCTTAAGAAGATGGGAGTAGTCTTATTTGATTTGGTTACTCCTTGTGGTTGTGTGGTAGCTTGTGCCTGGTTGAGGTGTAATGGGGCTGCTACCTCTGCTAGTTCCTGTTCCATGAGTTCAGCAGGGGGTGGGGGAGGTGTAGAGCATTTACGCCTCTTTTGGTTTACGGCTGGTAATGGTGGGAAGTCCTCTGGTGTTTTTGCTTCAGAGAGAGCTGCAAAACTGTTTGATGTCGTTGGTGGTGGCGCTAATGCGCTGTGGTGAGTTTCCTTGGCAGTTCTTTTCTGCGTAGGTATTTGCCAGGAGTTATATTGCTCTTCATGATGTGAAAGGTAACTGGTGATGACATCAATTCTCTGGCGGTGGAAGGAATAGATTCTGAAGGCTGCAGCCGTGACGCAGACCTCTTCAGAGTTGGGGACGGAAGACATTTCGGCATCTGCCTGATTCAGGTATTTTGTCCTAGCCTGTCTTTCCGTTTTGAGGATCCGGATATCGCCTCTGGATAGTGGGTAGCTGGGTTGTACGATCAAAGCTGACCCCATGAAGGTTGAAATATCACCGCCTAGCAGGTAATAATCTTCAGAGGCTTGTTCCACATAGGTTGCAGGTGCCTCTGTTGCAAGGGGGTTAGAAGCAGTGGTTGCGCAGGTTGCGTGATCTGCAGAAGGGTGTGTAGATGCCTTCATATTGGTGGGATTTGGGATGTTAGCAGCCGACATGATCAGATGTGTGGATTGACCAATGGGAACATCCAATATAACGACCAATTAGGAAGGGTAATGCAGTGACCAATGGGGGGGCAGTATGATGATAATGATGTAACAGTGAGCTGTGCAATGAAACAAAGGTAATGATTATGTGTGATAAGAGGAAGAGAAGAGTAGAATGATTAAAGAACAAGTGTAGGGTGTCAATAGACGCGAGTAATAGAGGACCTACCCCTAAGGGCGCCTAAAACCAGTCGCTATGACTGTTGGCTGCGGTCTTATTATTCTGCCCAATCACTTTGTTATAAGAAGCTCTTGCAGGCTCGGATCCTTTTTTCTCGCCTCAAAGAGGCTAGTCAGGCTCTTCTGTGCTTCTGCGATGCAAGCTGATGCTACGCCTAAGCTAAACTGAATGATTCGTTCGTTTGGTTTCGTCTCGTTGTGCTTTCCTCCTGGGGTTGGTAGACAGAGCATCCCTCCGTTGTCTATCATACTGATCGCGTCATCACGACTGTCCAGAAACGATTATCAGCTCAAGGTGGTAGGAACTTTCAAAAGACATGAATAAAAAGATTTAATGATTTGTAACAACCGGGTAAAACCTTTTTACCTGAATTAACTGCTTATTTAGGTAAACAAAGCAAGATAAGCGTAGGTAAATAAACAAAACCAACAATCTCTTATGTTTGGAAAATTCTCAGAATTTCGGAAAATCTAATTGAAGTGTTTGTTTTCATCTTACACTGAATCAAAGAGATAAATGTACCTCAATCGGATGTTGGCAGGAAGACTGATTTAACGAGCTCTAAGAAATACACTGTCGAGTTCTTTTATAGCTCTGGAAACCACAAATTCTCAGCCACGATCAAAAACAACACTCCAGTTTACGAAATATATAATAATATTCGTAAAATTACACCAAAATCTTTGAAAACGACGACACGAAGGTTCAGAAGAAACTCTGCCCCTCATCGAAACTACCCTTTACATAGACAACATTTGGAGATTTAGATTTCCTGAAAAATGTCTCTAAGGACTAAAATACCAAATGTTTAAGATGCGTTTATGCAAATATAATGTATATCCTGAATACTCTGGGAAGAGCGCATAAAGCCCTCGGAATTCCGGATAAATTTTGCATACCTGGTGAGAGATAAGTAGATAAACTCTTCCAAACAAAAAACGCAGATTTTTTCGTAATTAAGCTATTTAGGTACTTTAGTTAAGTGATAATGGACGGTGAAATGATGCCCAAACAGGATACGTAGAGCTTAGAGTTACCAGACATTCATCTTTCAGTATAAGAGTAAATCCTGCAAAAAATGTTATTCGGATAACTCACCCTGACCAAGATATAAGGTATATATAATAAACTCATTTCTGTAAATGTCTATTTCAATTAGATAGGAGAATAAGTTTTCTATAAGTTTGTCAAACAATAAGAAAGTAATGTGAGTGTAAATATAACATTTTTAAATTGCTGTAGCTATTTAGTTGTTTCCCGCGATAACATGCAGGAGCGTGCAAATTGAAGACCAGTATTTATTGTTAATATTTCAGGCATGTGTAGGTTATTATGCTCGTTTTTCCCTGCCATCTCGTATGCAATATTCCCTTAAAGGCGTTACAATTATCTAGCCAGCGTCTGTAATATCATTATTACGCTCACGTCTGCATATGAAACAAGCGCCACGGAGATGCAAAACATTTCCAGTTGAAGGTCATTGCCTGAGATAAGTTCGTTTTGTCGTACAGTGTTTGCTCACTAAACTAAATTACGTAAGCTAATGGGAAAACCACCGCCTGGAGGTACGCCTTTTTTCTTGTGCTCCTCCTCGAGTACGCAAATCATGTACGCTTTATTGGAGGGTCACTTGAGTTTCCCGGTCCATAGGTACACAAGTTCCCCAGCCTGCAGCTGTCCTACAAACATGACACTTCCGCTAGACTTCAAAGTCCTATCTTAGATCATCAGGAAAATTGGTAATGATGCATTTCATACGCAGAATGTAGGAAATTGTAGCCCAGAAAGGTAGTGACACTACACTAAGCATTTTGAGGTTAGAAAATGGTGCCACAGATATAGTATAACAAAGAAACATAACTTAAACATGGACGTGCATGAACATCATTCCCATACAAAACGAAATGTTCACTAAGTCTGTACGTACCTTAGTATCTCAATAATAAGTATGGTGCACCAACTAGGTACTGAGGCGACCGCAAAGTGAGAAATGTGGTGGACAACACGGCGCTGGGGCGGGTTTTCTCCGGAACCTCCGGTTTCCCCCGCCATCTCATTCCACCGGTGCTCCATCTTCATCTCATGTATCATCAGTGTCACCACCTGCGGTGCCGTATGTAGTAAAAGCGGGAGTTAAACACTACACATTTCATTACTTCAGCTTCCGGGGTCGAAGGATAGAGTGGACTAACTCTGTCAAGTACCAGGGAGTCCAACTGGACAGAGGTTTAACATTCCGCCAGCACATCAGGGACCTCTCGGCGATCCCTTTCGATATTCTGTGGGTCAGGTTCTTCACGAAGCCTCGGGTCTTCCATACTTGGAGGATGAAATTAGGCGTCGGGCATCAAAATTTTACGAAACTTTACTAACACATAGAAGCACCCTTGGTAGAATAATAGGGAGATTATGACTCCACTAGACGGCGGTCCAGGTTGTTCCGGGTACCCCGCATGGCTTGTGGGTACCAGAGATAACCCAGGAGCTAATTCTAACAGCAGCTAAAGCTGAGCACCACATAAACCTTCTAAGCTGTTTGGCATCAAAATTGTGCCAACCTAAAGCAAATTTAAAAGCAGAACACAGGATGCATAAGGTTTTGCATTCATTCCTACAACCCGAGGTACATAAAATTTATGTTAAAGTCTGTCTAGTCATCGCGAGTGCAGTTGCTCACAAAGGAAATGGACCCTCCCGCCCACTAATGACCGCCATAAATCTATCTCCACACTTCAGAAATAGAACTCTGTCGTTGAGGACCAATATCAACCCTGATTTTCTGCAAATGACAGTCGCATGTTTACTCCACATGGGGTCTCAGTTGCCAAAGTTCCAACTTCCAGTTGATCTGTTTCATTACGTGCAGGAATTCATTGTGTGCCACGATGTGGAGACCGTGGGAGGGAAATGTAGTGGTAAATGCAAAAGAAGTAGTAGATAACTTTCAGTCAAGTGAAAATAATCAAAGTGATGACAATAGTGTGAATAACTGGGCCGAGTTATATTACTGGAAAGGCCTCAAAAAACAAAGTTATAACGGGAACTCTTTCTAAGAAAATTTAACTGCTTGTTTTGAACACTTGTAAATATGTGCTGACAAATAATCTTGGTAAGGGGTCGTGCAATGAACCTGATGATAAATTCTGTGTATTCACAGAAATACAGTAAGAAATATTGTGACGAAAGGAATACCAAAGACGGCGATAAAGTATGAAAACAAAAGGAAACGTTTCTCTAAAGTTACGATAATTTCACATGCGATTTAATTCGCTAAGAAATTTATAGATTCTATGCAAAAGGGAGAGCACCCACCTTAGATGAACTGGTTGCACATTTGCAAGAAATTTGTGATTTTTCTTATGGGCACTGCACTTTGCGCGGTCTCCTAAAGGAGCTGGTTCATCAGAGGTTGCGGCCGAACGGCACACGCGTTAAATAAACAGACTTTACTTCGAAACAAATTCTTCCCAAAAACCCACAACCCATCCGACAATATCCTGAAAAAAAAGAAAAAAAAAACCTACCTGCGGTAAAAACTTTAAAGTGTGGGCACGCAGCAAAAATCTTTTGGCTCTATACACCCAGCCAGCTCCTCGGTCGGTACTGTACTGGACAAGACGTTATTAACATACCATACCATACCATACATGGTATAAGAGCTGACTTCGCCTTCTGAACGTGCAAGCATGTTTCTGACAATTGAAAAACTTCGTCTACATTTGAGTAATTGGGATAGTGTGTTTGTCTTCCAAAAGAGCGGGCGTGAATCTGAAAATCGGTTCACGTGGGTTTCTCTGATCCTAATACCGAGAGACCCAAAAACATCCGAACCGGCTGCGCAGTGTTTTGCCCATCACGCCCTTGACGCTCGTTGCAGACGTGGATGAAAGGAGATGCTACCATTGTCCATACATATGGCATCTCCATCACTCGACGTAGTTCACGTTGAGAAATGGTGCAATTTCTCTATTAGCGGAGAAAGAGTTATAGGTCCAATTTTTGAGTCAACAGTTGACGCCAATACACAAGTGAATACAATTTTGCCCCTCTGCTTAGAGAATTAACAGACAGGGAGCGTGGTTTTGACCTTTTTAGAACAAGATTCTGCAACAGTTCATACTGCCAATATTTCGATAAGAACAATTGAAAATCTGTTTCAGTACGGAATTATTAGTAGAGGTTTTTATCCCCCTCGGTCCCCTGACATAACCCCCCGCATTTCTATCTATAGGGTAACTTAACCGCTTTGCCGATGGCCATTTAAACCCTTCAGGGGCCGGAAACGGATACCCAATAAACAGAGCAGGACATTTAAATTGTTAAATGCTGTAAAAATGCATCATAAATACAATTCCGTATCTTCCGTATTTATTAAGTTATTTAAACGAAACAAAAACTGGTTTAAAACTCATTAAAGGCAGTATAAATCTACAGTAACAATAAAGTAGAGACTACATTAATAAATTGTTGAAATTTCACTACTTTGTTTCACTGTAGCAAAAGCCATTCTTTGTGCCGAACGCGCCTAATATGTGAATCATTTTGTTTTGTGTGTATACGAGCCATAGTATGTATGTATAGCTACGCAAGAAACTTCTCAGGTTCAAGTTTAGTTTATTTATGCTATGCCAAGCGATAATATGACGAGAATATGTTGCGTCACACGCTCACACACTGGAATGAAAACTCTCTGTCAGCATCTGTTATTACAGTGTTTCTCAACCAAGGTTTCTAGTAGCCTTATGCAGCAGTTTTCGCTCTGTATTTCAGATATTTATACTCTGTCTGTGTTCAGAGTGATTACTTGTAGCTATCAAGAGCTAAATGTATGGTACATTTGAAATTGTTAAATTTCAATGTTAACCATGGCTTATCCCCATAATGTAGCAAATAAATTAGCTTGGGTATGATGTGTACAGGCTTCTGATATTACTGTAGAAAATCTGGAAGATTTGTTGTACGATTATGAAGGAGATCTTTAGGACATACGTAGCAGTGACGTGTACTGGTCTACAGCTGGCATGTTAGCTACTCCATTGTTTGGGGAAATGGCGGGTCAAATATGGGTGATACGGATCAGCTATTACCAGCTATCCCTCTTTACGGAAAACAGTTAAATGGTAAAAAAAAAAAAAAAAAAAGGATTTTTATACCACTGGATGTAACTATGCACAGTTGTTTAGTAATTTTCAGAGCTTGGAGGTGTACAATTCAAACAGAAACCTTTAAGGATACGTTTACATTCCTTATAGAACTAATTTAAATTTATTGTAAAACAGCAAGATTAAAATAATTGGCGTTAAATGAGCATTAAATGCATGTATGCGCAGCACGTCTATACACGTCCATATCGGTTTGGGGCACCTTAACTTGGACGTCATATGACGTCCATATCGGTGAAAGGGTTAAAGCATAAAGTGTATAAGACAAACGCACACATCTTGGAAGAATTAAAACAAATATCGGCCAGGAAATTGCCAACATTTCACAATGTGAACTACGGCGAGTGATGGAGTGCCAAACTGTAATGTACTGCAAGGGTTATGTAGATTTGGAAATCTGGTTTGCAGAAATTTAGAACAGCTTTTGCTGCAGTAAAAAGACGTGAGAGTGACAGTCAGCTGTCTTCGTGGCTGATTCGGTGTTTTGATGCACGAAAACAAATGAAAGAAATCACTGCGATACACTTCAATCATCGACTGTCACTGTAACCAACAAACAACTGCCGCTTCTAATACCTCCCCAGCCATTGTTTCTAGAAAGACGCAGACCTTACGATAACATTCGCGGCTGCAAAAGTGAGCAGAACGTTCTGGAGCCTCTCTTTCTCTCTTTCTCTCTCTCTTTCTCTCGGCTGGCAAGCGTCCAGCTCCGGACTGTCGTAGCAGCACACGGTGCTGCCACACGGTGACAGTATAGACAACAAAGGTGATCAGTTTCAGTATCTGCTTTAGTAACATGGGTAAGTAAAGGTTATAAAACTAGTTTTAAAAATGTTGCATGCCTTCATTCGCGCCTTTTTATGACAGCGGCAGACGGCAACGAGTGTCGAGGGTGGGGACAGGCAAAACACCGGCAGCCGGTTAGGATGCTTTTGAATCTCTCGGTAAATGAAATATTGGACAACTCTCAGCTCAATGCCCGCCTCAGTAGCGTGGTGGTAGCATGTCTGGTTCAAGAGGTCCCTAGTTCGAATCTCGGTCAGGGTGAGTTACCTGGATAAGGTTTTTTTCCGGGATTTTCCTTATCCTGAAAGACAAATGTCGGGTAACTCTAAGCTCTATGGACCCCGGACCTATTTGAGCATCATTTCACCCATTCCATTCATCGTCCGATATGACTTAACGTTGAAGCACGTAAATTGCAAAAAAAAAAACAAAAAAAAAAAAAAAAACTCAGCTCAACAGTCGGCGATCTCTCCTGCTTTCTTTATTGAACGGGATGTAAAACGTTTCAAATAACAAAAATATATTGATTTACATTAGTGTGTCCTCGTGATAAATGCATTTATAGAAGAAATACAGAATTTGCTAACAACTAACACCTATGATGACAGTATAAGTTACCTTAGTATTTGAGTGATTACTCAGTAGCTACGACGAGTGGAATGACCGATAAAATTGTATCAAGGGATAGATAATTTCCAATCAGCTGATAGTAGCGTTCGATTGTATAAATCGACCCTCCTTCTGTTACTGCAGCCCCAGGTGACAAGAGTCTTCGTTATGAGATGTATGGGCGTTGGTTGCAGAGTAATGTTTTAACAAATCATAACCTTTAAAAGTTTAAAAACACTTGCCAAACGATTATTTGTTTATTCACCTCTTGAATAGATTGTAGTAAAGTCGGGCTGGAAGTGAACCATTGTTTATGATAAAGATATCGTTAATAAATTGCATTACACACAAAAATGAAGGAATGAACTTGTAAATACATACAATGTAGAGCTCTTTGTAATTCTGTGGACTGTATTGGCGGATATAAAAATGGTATTTATAGCTTATTGATAGCGTACGTATTTCACTACCGACGTGTGGGTGTCACTGATGTCTGCTGAATGCTTGTGTTGTCTCGAGCTAATTTATCACGTGACCGTTGATAATACAGTACTTTTGAAATAATGATGTTTTCATTGCCATTTATGGTTACAATTTTATTTATTTACCTAGTCCAGTGAAACAGAGCATTGCACTGCGTTACACCGCGTTATCACAATAAACATTTGGCTATTGCAGATTTTACTTTAAGTAATTCATGTTGCTGCACTATCTCAGTTAACCAATATGAACACTGGACGTTAGCGAATACGTTGTCACAGAATATTCTAAATGCAACGACTGCACGACAGGCATCAACAATGGCGGTTTTACGAGGTGCCTTCAATTTATAACACCTACTTTTTTCAGGACTAGCACCAGGTAGAAACTTCTGTTTCTTTTTAAAAAATACACGTGGAATCTTTGTGAATTCGTGACAGAAATGGCAGCACTGTAGAGTGCATAGAACTCTAGTGGCAGCGACGAGAGTTAGGACTATTTTGATGCTTAAAATGGCGATGTTTTGTGCCATTTGTTTTCCCTCCGGCACCCTCTTTTTCCTTTTCCTCGCCTTTCCGGTTCGAGGCGCTGCTGTTTCGGGAGATCGCTTCGATTTCCCGCCGTTGCTCTCTGGAAGCGCTGCGGTTTCCGAAGCTTCTTGTGTGCACTGCCTCGAATCGGGAAGGGAGTTGGTGCGTGCTGCTCGACGGGTTTAAGTCTGGGGGTAAGTGCTCCAAGTTTTGGGTCTTGCTAAAAATTCTTTGTGTTCAGATGATCGCCTTTGGTGAGCCGTGAGCCCTTCAGTCCCGGGACCAGAAGCTTTATTATTTTTTTCCTTTTTATGTTTCTGGGTATAAGAACGAAGGGGTGGCTGCTAGCTGTTTAGAATTTCTACATCGTTAAATGGAGGACAGAATTTTACTGTCGGCTTACCCTGAAGTCACTTATGTATTCAATGGTTTTGGGATGTTATTCATGTAACTGTTCTACTCAGTTATTTGTTTGGGTAAATGCTTTCTGTACAGTTACTGGCTAACACCATCGGCAATTTAAATGTTTTCTGGGACCCTGGTTACCCTCAAACTTTATTTTTGCTCTTTCAGGAGTAAAGTTGTTCTTTACAGAGTAATTTTTTAAAGATTATGATGCTCGTTGTTTCTTTGTACTATTTAAGGGGAGGACATATTGATATAATGAATAAGTTGTTTGTTATAATCAAGGATTGTAATAATGAATTAAAGCATTTGAATTGTTTATTGGGGGCAATATTGAGTCAGTTCTTTGTATGTCTTGTACCCTTACCTGGACCTCTGAGCTTTGGGGTGTTTAGGGCCTAAATTCCTTACCTAAGTTTAGCGTGTGTAGAAGTGTTAAGATGTGAAGCGCACGGTCTGGGCCGGCCGTCACAGCTTCATGGCAAGGACAGCATATAATCATTCGTTTTCTCCATTTTCGTGGTGTGACACCTATTGAAGTTCATCTCCAGTTGAGAGAGGCATATGGTGATGGTACCATGGATGTTTCTAATGTGGGTTCCTGGGTGCGACACGTCCTTACTGCCTTGTGTACGAATAGCGATATATTTAAAATGTCTCGACGAATGTCAAGTAGCACGTCTAAATGCTCAATCAAGGCAGAGTAACTCGCAGCAATGACTTTCTCGTCATTGCATATATAAGGATGGTTTAACTATGCACACCCAACGCTCACGTCAAACCTTGAGTGTACTGTGCTTTACAGCAATAAGGGCTTCCTTTCGATAGTACCATCATCACACAGTGATCTGTCCACAAAATGTGATCATTACCAACTGTTGCGCGGCCGTAGTCATTGTTTCACTTGGTGGAAGAGAGCATACAGTTGGGTATTGTTCATATGGAAATGCTCGTGCTTGTCTGACTAAACACTAACAACATGACTAATTCCTTGTTTCCGTAACGTTTTTGATATCACAATAATACAGCGAGAGTCACGTGTCTACCAGGAAGCTACGTGTTACAAATCTGCATCCAAACTACTGTTAATTGTAACCATACAAGATACACAGTACAGTTACAAGGAGTTGCCATACAATCTGCCTGGCCCACAACGACTCAAATCATTTTTCTGTAATGTCATAAAGTGATGCATACTGATGTAACTATTCCAGTAATTTCAGCCTGAGAAAATGCATGAATTTGAACACAGCATCTGTGAAACAAAAGCACAAAAGGAAGACGTTTCTGCCTTAGTCAAATGGTTGGTGTTACTCAATAAGACACGTTTGCCTTTAACCAGTTAACTAATTTAGTTTCTTTCTCGGTTTTACATTATAGGGTAGATATGCATATATAGAAATTTCACCTTTTGAGATGAACATCCAAATAGAACACTTCAGAAAAATTTCGTACTTGCATGTATTTCATACAAGGTGAAGATTCACTCGAAATTCCTCCTTTATCCCACGTTCTTTTACACGAAATATAAACTACATTCTCAAAAATGGTTCTAGCAATTTTGATTAAGATATATGTTTTGGAACACAGCTTGAAAACTAAAATCAATATCTTCAATCTTTTATAAAGATCTTTGCAAGTATGTCTGCTGTGGAAGTTAGAAATGATTCTTACAACTACAGACCACAACATGCAAGCAAAGATATGTGGAACATAAATTGATATAGCTTATTATTAGAAACCCTCTATTAATTTTAAGATAAATAAAATGGAAAGCAAGTTTGACGTTTGTTGGTAAATTACAACCCGAGAAACCGTAAGGTAAAGTTGTCAATTCAAGCGTATATTAAATGCACATTTGTTGAGTCTCTTCGGTGAAGCTTTAAACTTCACTGACATATTACAGTACGATGAAAGACGTTCTTTTGTTATTTTGACTGTTATCAGTTGCGTTAGGTATAAGATTCCAATCACACCCCTCCCAAAAAAAAGCAAATAAAGGTTTCCCTTTGTTGTACCTTAAGCCTTAACTTCACACTACAATTTCTCTACATTTTATTACGAAGGCTGTTCGATAGAGAATGATCACAATACTTTTTCCGACAACGCACCTTTACTCATCCTCATAATTTTGTTGGTCCTTCTCAAAATAGTCTCCCCTGAATGTGATGCACTTGTCCCAGCGTTTCTGCCAATCTTCAAAGACAAGCTGGAAACAATTTTTGAGAGATCCTTCAAAATCGCCTCCACAGCCTTCATCACTGCTTCTAATATGGATAATGCCTCCCACGAAGGCGTTTCTTCAAGTAAGGGAATAGAAAAAAGTCACATGGGGCTAAATCCGGACTATAGGGAGGGTGAGGGATGCACTTCACGTTGATTTTTGCAAGATATTCAACAACAACATTGGCAATATGCGGCCGCGCATTACGTAGTGCAGCATCCAGCCTGCTTCAAGGAAATGTGGTCTTTTATGCCTGACATTGACTTGCAATGTTTTCAGGACATCACTGTAGTATTGTCCAGTTACTAATGTGTGTGCAGGTACAACATACTGATAAACCATTCCATGAATATCAAAGAATGAGATGACCATAACTTTCCCAGCAGAAGCAACCACTTTTGCGTTTTTGGCGGTTGGTGATGGAGATTTCCACACTGAGCTTTGCTGTTTGCTCTCAGGAGCAAAATGATGTAGCCAAGTGTCATCAGCAGTGATTACGTTTGAAAGAAACTCCAGATCTTCCTCTAACATCAACTTTAACTGCATGCAGACCTGCATGCGAATGTCCTTTTGTTCGGGAATCAACAGTCTTGGAACCCATCGCGCACAAACACGTCTCATGTGTAATGTTTCTGTCACCAACGTGTGAGTGGCACCCAATGAAATATTCATTATCTCAGAAAGTGATCTTAAGGTAATTCGTCGATCCTCTCTCACAATGGCAGCAGCAGTGTTGATGTTTTCTTCGTTAAGAGCAGTAACTGGAGCACCGGGTCCACCTTCCTTTGAAATTGATTGTCTCCCCTCTTTAAACGTTTTAAACCACCTTCGAGCAGTGCTGTAGGGAAGAACAGACTCTCCATAGGCCTCCTGTAACATTGTATAGGCCTCAACTGAAGATTTGTTGAGACGAAAGCAGAATTTCAGAGCCGCATATTGTTCCTCACGTGTTACCTCCATTGCAGCGGTAGGCGATACTGAACATGTCTGAACTTGCCTGGTTCTCACAGGCGGGAACCAGGAGTACCAACAATGAAACTACTACGGCGTGTTTGTTTCATATTAAGCTAACAGAATATAATAAGATTGAATTTTAGTGCGAAAAATTATGACCGTAAAAAAAAAAATTATGATCATTCTTTATTGAACAGCCCTCGTAGGTTATTGGTTTTTTAAACCAACTTATTACGCTCTTAATATTATTTATTTGATAGATAGGGCTACTACAAAAAGTCACACGTTCATGACGCAGTTTTTTACATTTTTGAAATTCCTTTATTGTACATTTTGGTGAACCCTATTTTGGTTTCATTCCTGGATAAGTGCTTTCAAAATTCCTATTTGGTTTCAGAAATATTTGGGGTGGGAGTTTGGGAATTCTAGAAAACTCACTCTGTATAAAGAGAAGTTTAACAGTGCTGCAAATTGTACAGAATAATTTTTGGTTAGAATTAGTGTTTGCGAAATATTCGCTATTACATGTTTAAGGTATTAAAGTTTGATGTTGGGTGCTATTTGTGTGAGACCAAAGGTCCATTATCTGACAGTGACGATGTGTAAAGTCATTAGAACAATGATTGTCTTATCCGAATCCACTTAGTAGGTACAGGTCATCAGGTTAACAACCTTGGGGCAGATATAACGGAATCAAGTTATTCTTTATCACTTTCTCTGCTACTGGGGAAGTATTGTACTCCACCGAAAATCGATGTCAAGATGCACCAGAAATATATGTTTTGATATCTCTTGAACCAAATAAGAGATGTTTAGCAAAATGATATATATTTAGAAAATTTAAAAACTGGAAGTAAGCCAAAATTAAAATCGTGCATAGCATTTCGACCTACATAGTATTTGGTATTTATTTCTCATTTTTCTTCTACATGCAATTTCATTGATACATTGACATTTGTAACATTTCTTTTACACAATAACAAAATAGCTTATTCACATCTAACATACCCTTCCTACCTGCTTGCCTGGAGTCTCGGTCTCAATACACATAACCCCTGGTTTTTCGTGTATTGATGACCCTCCTCTCCCTTGTATCTCTCATTCTATTTTTTAAGCCCTTAATTGTTAGTTATTTTTCACCAATCTCAACCATTTCTCTCTAAGTTTCCCCAGATATTCACCTATATTTGTTACATTATTTTTTCCTTTTACCAATAACATTTTCTTTATTATTAATACCTCCCCCCTCCCTAAAACTGTCCCACTTTTGTTGCCAAATTTGTTCTCTCCATATCTTTGTTTGTTCGCAATAAAGTATACTATGCCAGTCTGTATCCTCTTCTCCACACATTGGGCATTTCCCTGTATCCTTTTCATATCTAATACCTTTCAAATTTCCAACTCCTGTCCTTACCCAGGCAAATCCTTCTTGCCCTGACTTATTACACACATCTATGTACTTCCCCCTCGCCCACACTGTCTTTATTTCCCTATATGTCCTCAATGAGCTTTTCTCGCTTACACTGGTAAATATAACTTGGCTATCTAAATCTTCCAGCCTTAATTCTACCTCTTTCCAAAAGCCCCTATATAAATACTCCTCGTTTCTCCAAAAATGTCCCATACCTATCTGTTCCATCAGTTCCCTTACTTTTTGCGCTCAAGACTCTCCCCATTTGCTTCTCATCCGCAAAAGAAAACATTCCTTGATAATATTGCTTTCCTCCAAATTGGCAACTCTGTACAGATATTTCAATGCCCTTGAGACAATTTTAACCCTTGTTGAATGTCTTCCCAACTCTAATTGTGCTGCCCCATTGAATGAAGCTACCGATAAGCCAAAAATATATTTACAGAAGAATCTGTTAATAACGTCCATCTCTTCCCATGTTTCATCCACTCCCCATATCTCTGCCCCATGCAACATCTTATTTTCTACTCAGTGCGTAGGCTTCGGCGGCCGGTGTTCATTGTAACTGAGTCTTCCGGGTAGGACCGCGTCGCTGTTGTTCCTCTGGTCGACGTTTCGTCCCAACTATGTGGACCACAGTTGCTACGGAGCTGTCAAGGAAGAAGTCCTGAAGAAGCCCCACATAGTTGGGACGAAACGTCGACCAGAGGAACAACAAAGACGCGGTCCTACCCGGAAGACCCAGTTACAATCTTATTTTCTAATTTG
Organism: Mantis religiosa; assembly: GCA_030765055.1. Classification (NCBI taxonomy): domain Eukaryota; kingdom Metazoa; phylum Arthropoda; class Insecta; order Mantodea; family Mantidae; genus Mantis; species Mantis religiosa. Next base: position 21,472,202 of record CM060953.1, on the reverse strand, counting down.
GCAGTATAGATTTGACATTAACGTCAGGTAATTTCCTTAAACATGCTCTTACAATACTCATGGCCATTTTACCTTTTGCTAGAGCCAATTTTTTCTGTTCAGTCCATTTACCATCACAGCTCACTCTTATCCCCAAATAATCAAATCTCTTTACGACCTCTATTTCTCTTCCATTTATCTCTCATTTCTCATCTTTACCTTTCTTAAAAACCATGATCTTCGTTTTCACCTACGTAGTAACCAGACTTACTGGTTTAAAAAGCCGCTCTCAAGGAATACGCCACTCCAACAGAGATTTGAACTTTGAGGCAGACATTTCATGTTCACATCATGGAAGTTGGCTAAAACAGATATTTATGAAGGTTGCAAAGTGCGATAAGAAAACATGGAGTTACAGCATTGCATTTGGTTACTACATTATTTATACCACGTTTTGCTTTTCATATTCTTATGTAAGTTCACTTTATCAATACAAACGCGACTAAAACATGGTAAACTAATGCGTAACTGTAAGAGATAGTGTTTTCACTATCAGGTGGTTATAATATAAGTAAGTGTATTAGATAAAGCAAGTACCCATCCTAAATGCATTTTGCATAACTCGTAATAAGAGACAAATATAAATTTACTGCATAAAAATGTAGAGGTTATTATTGACTTAAGTTTTTGAGTCATTTGATATTTCCCAGATATTTGTTAGTATTAATTTAAATTCTTAAACATAATTTTGTATCAAGTGTTAAACCGCTTGATCATCCAAAGTGTGGAAATTGAACGCCCTCTCCCAGAGAACTGCTTTTTGAGAAGTTTTTAGTATTGCTTCACACTTCCTCTCCATATAAGAATAAGTTTTTGTACTGTTTGCAGATGACACTAACTTACTAATAACAGGAAGCAGTAACGAAACATTAAATAATACATTAAGTCACACTAGTAAAGACTTGGTATCATGGATAGCTAATGACAACCTGGTTTTAAACTCAGATAAGACAGTTTGTCTTAAATTTAGTACTACTGACAGAGGAAACAATGAAAGTATTCCTGAAGTAAAATTAAATAATAAATTAATTTCATACAAAAGTGAAACAAACCTTTTAGGCTTGTGGATACAGGTTAATTTAAAATGGAAAACTCATACAAACCATCTACTAACGAAATTAAGCAGGAATATATATGCTCTAAGAATATTAAATCAAAATATCAGCCTTCGTGTACTTGCAATGTCCTATTATGCACATATACATTCTATAATTAAACATGGAATAATATTTTGGGGAAATTCACCAGAAGTCAAAGATATATATTTATTAAACAAAAACAAGCCATTCGAATTATAGGCAACAAAAGAATGCTATGTTCATTTACGCCATTGTTCTAAAAGCTTTGCATACTTCCTTTGGCATGTGTTTATATAATGGAGACAGCTTTATTTGTAAAAAGAAATAGATTTAACTTTCAAAACAACAGAAGTGTTCATATGCATTACACGAGGGATATTAAAGATATACACATAACCTCAATCAGAACTAAAATGTTTAAGAATGGAGTACTGCATTCCTGTACAATAGTTTATAATTCCCTTCCTAATGACATCAAAAGCATAGATAACTATGTGTTTAAAACTAGAACAAGGGCTTTCTTGCAGGAGTACTGCTTTTACACAGGAAAGGAATATCTACAATTTAACAAATCCAGATAATCATAAAACATGAATTTACTTAGCTTGTTCATTTCTCTCATTTATAATTACATCCAATTTGTGTTACATTATGATTGAATGTAGGTTAGGTATATTTGATGTTTAACTTTGTAATATAAAGTGTAAGTTTACTGACGTATTCTATATCAAGGTACTATGCACAGATTTGATTTTAAAGGATGAATAAATTTGAATTTGAAGAATGACTGGATTATTATATCTAACATGTACCAGGTCTAAATGTTATATTAACATAAGAGTAGTGAATGGCAAGCCTTATTTTGCAATACAATGAAGCCATATGTTCATGCAACATCACAGCCGCCAATAAAACACTAATCTCTCCAGTATATGAGATGTATATATGTATGCTGGCGTTTTAATTCACAAACGCATAAATACTCGCACATGAAAAGAGGGCGGAGTGATTGACGTGCTTACTGCTTCAGTCAAGGAGAGTGATGTAATAAATGTCACCTTGTTACGTGGCTTTTGAGAAAAAGTTAAAAAGACTTCCTTACACAGGGTCGAGCACGGTGAGCAGCATACAAATTTAGTCAATTCTGCTCGAGTTTTTAGTAAATCTACGTGTCTGAAATTACCGCTCGTAATAAACGTGTTTGTCTAACTAAGGGAGGACGGGGGGTCTGGCATGAGAGGGGGCTTCAATGGATTGGACTGGACTCCACACTACACCTAGAGACAGGCTATTGACCTCTGAGGGGAACGGATGAGATGAGAGCGCTCTACGGGCGCGAATCCCTGTCTTCATCTTGGTACAGTGCCAGGATTCGTCAGCCACAAAGGGTTTGACACTAGCCTCCTCAGTAATGCTGAGATACATTCTGAAACCGTCCCTTTCAGTCCCCAATATGGAGTTATTAATCAGTTCTTAGTACCAAACATATATACGAGGATTGTGTAATAAGTCTGGTAAAAAATCAAGAATAGAACCAAGAAGATCTCACCTTATTTCTCGACATAGTCTCCATTGGTGGCTATATACTTGGTCCAGCAATGTTCCAGCTCTTCCATCCCGTCGGAAAAATAGATTCCATCAAGGCTTGCAAAATACTCGTTGACGGTGACTATCACTTTTTTATTTGATGAAAATTGCTTACCACAAAGTCAAATTTTCAAGTTTGGGAACAGCAAGAAGTCACTTGGGGCTAAGTTTGATGAATAAGGTGGATGAGCAACCAATTCAAAGCCCAACTCATGCACTTTCGCAGATGTGTGACATGTGCATTATCCTGATGAAAGGACACTTTTTGGGTTTCAATTTCGGTCCAACAATGAAGCATAATAGACTCTAGTTATGGTTCTATCTTTTTCTAAGTAGTCTATGAGGATTATTCCTTGAGAATACCAAAAACAGTGGCCATCACCTTATCAGCTGACAAAATGGCCCTTGTCTTTTTAGGCGCATTTTCACTGGCCTTTGTTCATTGTTTTGACTGCTGTTTTGACTCTGGTATGTAGTCTAGTATCGAAGATTCATCCAAGGTCATAAATTGGTAAAAGAAGTCTTGCGGATTGCGATTAAACATCGCCAGACAGTTGGTAGAAGTGTTCTTCGGATGCCCTTTTGGTCGAATGTGAGCAATCGCGGCACCCATCTTGCACACAGCTTTTTCATTGCCAATTTTTCATGCAGGATATTGTGCAGTTGCTCATTTGAGATGCCTAAAGCCTCAGCAATCTCACGAATTTTGATTGGGCGGTCTGGCACAATGGTGTCGTGTGTGGTGACCTCAATTCGGCGACAAGAGCGTGATTTATCTTCGGTACTTCTACGACCACGTTTAAATGAATTTATCCAAAAGTAAATGATCTTCAATGTTGGTGCAGAGTCCGCCTGAACTTAATCCAATTCAGTTTTGACATGTCCGGCAGTCCAGTCCTCCAAATGAACAGTCTAATAACAGCATGAAACAGTTTTTTTTTTCCCATTTTCAATCGCAGCTATCACACTGACCAGTTCAGATGGATGTCAACAATGAATTGTATATTGTGGCACATTCAAATTTTCTCTACAATCTTTTTTTTTTGTAATCAAGCTTACCACCCATTGTAACAAAAAATTCCCATTCCATAATGGAAATTTAACAGACTTATCAAACGACTCTCATCAATTAATAGTCATGCATTTGCTTATAAAAGCAGTACCTCTCTCTCTCTCTCTCTCTCTCTCTCTCTCTCTCTCTCTCTCTCTCTTTCTCTCCAGTGACTTATTTTTTACTGGTGGCCGGCCGGCCTACAGCGGCAAGTACTAATCGCCAGCCACCAATGAAAATAAGGCACTGTGTGTAGAGTTCCTGCATTCATGATATACAGGAAATGGGTCGTAAAATATACCCTGAAGCCAGTTTCGGCGACAGCCTGCCGCAGACTCCTTCCTTTCAAAAGAATTTCCACGTGCTGTGAAATAACGAAGACAAGATAGTGAAAGGTCCAGTCTATACGTGCTTATGCATAAATTAAACACAACGTGTAAAAATATTTTTTCCAAAACGCGGACATGCGCAAAGCTAAAATGTATCATATAGCCAAAAAGTAGGGCTATGAATAACGAATGGACAATAAGAAAAGAAGCACGTAATCGATATAAAACTTAAAAATGAGTTGTAGTGGGGAAATTTGAAATATAGCCAAGACGGAATTTTTTGAACAGAACACTCAGCAACCAATACTGGAGACGTATTAGATAATTTCATCTAACACCTTAGGTTCAACAGTCACGATAGAGTGGCGAGTGGAGTAAGGTTACAAAAATAAATAACATATAAACAGTCGCAGTGTTTTTCTTCAGGAATTTGTATTAAATCAGGTGTCCACAGCCTAAACGGAAGAAGAGAGATCCCCTAGCAACCACTAGAAAAGCCCTGATAAGATCCCAATCTCCCACTTCCCGCCATCATTGTTAAATTCTGAGGCGTTGAGTGACGGGAGAACTCGACGAGGACGCGCAACCTGAAGTCCTTACAGCGATATTTTCGTCAGAGAAACACAGAAGTAGATCTGTTTATGACCTCATTGTGATCTGCCAACCCCTCAGGAGTCTACACTATGTAACTGCTATGACATTTATCTGACAACGCTTTGTATTGCAGTGCTCTAGCTCGCCTTCAGACTCATACACCTTGACCTTCGGTACACAGTTTAGCTCCAGACGTGCTAATTACAAGGGCTGGCTGGCTCCAAGAGTTTTGCCGCTCTTGCGTTAATTGCAAATGCTGCCCTCATCACGCTTTCAGACATAACCTAATTTTTAACCACAACGTCAGCCCTCAATCACATAACGTATTAATCTGCAGGGATGTTCAATAAATAACATTCAAGATATATAGGTGGTGAAAGAAGAAGATTGTTCTCAGCAAAAATAGAAACTCACAACAATATTCAATATTTTGGGTTTACCCGTTCATTAAGAGAAATACAACATACAGAAAATGAAGACACTGTGACGTAAGAGAATTTATTGCAGCTACGCCCCTCCCAAGGGTTTATTTTATAAAGCTTACAGTTTACAAATAACAAATGTCAGTTCACTAGTACAGATTTTGCATTTCATAAGGAAATGATGCAACTTAGCAATATGGAGGTATAACAAGAGATTATAGGTCAGGACATTCTGGTGTTCTGTTGGTCCACAAAACTATGCAGTTCATGAAATGGCTGCCATGAAGAACCATAAAAGATATTCATTGCACATTAGGGTCATGTTTATAATTGTCTTGCCAAATTGTCAAATGTTTTCACATCAAACATACGTTCAGACCAGTTTGCAACTTGGGGAACATAACCTCACTTACAACCTGGGTAAGACGATGTACAATGCGACAAACACCCAAACCAATAACATACCACTCAAGAGATTTGGAGACATTCTGCCAGATTTGGTGCATGTTTATACGCTGTTGACGAATCGTTTACAAGTATGTCCATTTAATATACTTATTATATGTAATCACAGGAGAGATTTCATTTCGTATAATCTAACCTTACCTATTCTTTAAGTCGCTACGGTCGGTATAGGTATTAGTAACACTTACACAATACCAAAGGCGGCTCCAAGGGCAGTGTATCTGTGCCCTGGCATGGCCTTGAAAAGGGGAGAAAATGTGATTTTAAATTACATATTTGTATATACTCTTAACTCGATCGTGTTCACTATTGTTTAAGACGCAATGAAATATCTTCCCTTCAACAAAAAGCCAAAGACCTCACTGTAAGTTCTCCGTTTGACCATTATATTACTGTTCTATGGATTCGTGCCATTTTGAATCCGGAACGAAATTACATCTTTCTCCACAATGACTGAAGAATTAAGCGGGGATGGTGCGGTGAAGGGATGGGACAAATCTGTGTCGGTTGTTTGTTGTCAGGCCTATCGTTGGCAATAGTACTAACACAAGATACCTATAACATATTGAGAAATGACAGATAAGCCACACAGCAGTAACTTACTTCACACTGTGGAAACATTAAGGTATCCGTGAGACTGCCTTAAATTGTATTGTTGTTCGGTAATTATTTATTTGTAAATATTATGGTAGCTCGATATTTGCCTTAGGAAAATGTCGGCTAAACTTCCAAATATGACGAACCTAATTAGTTCTACGTTGTCAAACCGAGCGGCATGGCTCTTTCTGTGGCTGCATTCGGAAGGGCCAGGTTCGATTGCCGTGGCCGACGTATCTGACTCGTGGCTTTTTTCCAAGGTTTTCCCGCGTAGCTAGGCGAATGGTTAATTACATCCTCGAAATTTTCTGTCCCTCTATTTTATCTTTATTATTATTGTACATCATCTCTCATCTGATGTTCTCTTTCAGGGTAGAAGTGCTGGCGAGTGTCTTGGCGCTGCATGGCAGGATGATATGATATGTTCGTGGTAAGCACTTCCTTCTCGATAGGACGGTCTGCGAGCGGTGTTCAGGGGCCATTTCCGGACCACGGCGGGTAGAATGCCGGTTGCGCTGGCCTACCGGGGTAAATAGTGGAGATCCTGCACTTTACACTTCGTGACTCCTTGGACGGCCTACCTCTTTCTCCTCTCGCCTCATCCTTCCTCCTGCGGTGCGCGAATTGAAGCAGGGGCACAATAGACCACGTCTCGTCTCCATGTCCAATTCCCTCCTCCCGTAGGGGAGGGGTTCCGTCCCCTTCAGCTGCCGTGGTGTGAGGGCCTAGGACCCCTAGCACTCGTGGCACCTATGACGTTACTAGAGGAACCTCGGGCCGAACATTCGAGCCCCTCCCTGAATGGGAATTGTTCGGATTGGGTTGGACTCGAGGGGGCAGTATGTTCCCGTAACCCGCGGGAGATCGGGTACTTCCGGCCAGGATACGGCCGCCCGGAGGGGGTAGAGGGTTGCCTAAAGAGTCCCGGGTACTAGCCTGCAGAGCTAGTAGAAGGTGTGCTAGATCACCAGGCGGCCTCACTGAGGTTATTCGGTAGTCTTCCCTGCGGGGTTGACGTGCGCAAGTGGCGTATACACTTCCATCCGTTGTTGTCGATGTGGGGGTGGCATTTCAGACTCCAGGTATTGCCCCAAGGAAAGAACCCGGAGTTTTCCATCACTCTCGGGTAACAGAGGTCGGGGTCTCCTGAATTTTGGGTAGACCTCACTCAACTTGTCCAATTCCCTCCGTGTTTTCGTTGTAGGTGGCGGTTAGTGCAGTGAAAACGTCACTAGTGCCTTTATACATATTACATCATATAACTGAGCATTCGTTCAACCATTACTTTCATTCACTGTCGGTTAGCTCTTACCCGTTGTTAAAGCACGAGTACATATAAAGAAAAACGCTAAATAATGCTCCTACTACCAGTGTATTCATAAATACTAAGAAATACCTGTAAAAGTTTTATTTCTATTTACAAGGACTTATGCTTATAGAGGAGTTTCATCAAATGAAACTGCAAATTTCTTTCTAAAAGGCACTTTAATTTTGTAAAGATACGCTGTGATTCCTTGGTTACGAAATACGAGGGTGGTCTGAAAAGTTTCCAACCTAATAAAGATACAAGACGTTTTCCTCTTATATATATATATATATATATATATATATATATATATATATATATATATATATAACACCATAGTCTCCTTGTAACTCTACACACTTCTCCCAGCGATGTTCCCATCTCTGTAACCAGTCCAAATAGTACTCGGTGTTTTTCAACATAGTCTTCTTGTAACTCTACACACTTCTCCCAGCGATGTTCTCATCTCTGTAACCCGTCCAAATAGTACTCAACGTTTTTCAACACAGTCTCCTTGTAACTCTACACACTTCTCCCAGCGATGTTCCCATCTCTGTAACCCGTCCAAATAGTACTCAACGTTTTTCAACATAGTCTCCTTGTAACTCTACACACTTCTCCTACCGATGCTCTCATCTCTGTAATCCGTCCAAATAGTACTCAACGTTTTCCAACATAGTCTCCTTGTAACTCTACACACTTCTCCCACCGATGCTCTCATCTCTGTAATCCGTCCAAATAATACTCGACGTTTTTCAACATAGTCTCCTTGTAACTCTACACACTTCTCCCAGCGATGTTCCCATCTCTGTAACCCGTCCAAATAGTACTCAACGTTTTTCAACACAGTCTCCTTGTAACTCTACACACTTCTCCCAGCGATGTTCCCATCTCTGTAACCCGTCCAAATAGTACTCAACGTTTTTCAAAATAGTCTTCTTGTAACCCAACACACTTCTCCTAGCGATGCTCCCATCTCTGTAACCCGTCCAAATATTACTCGGCTGTTTTCAACATAGTCTCCTTGTAACTCTACACACTTCTCCCAGCGATGCTCCTATCTCTGTAACCCGTCCAAATAGTACTCGGCGTTTTTCAACATAGTCTCCTTGTAACTCTACACACTTCTCCCAGCGATGCTCCTATCTCTGTAACCCGTCCAAATAGTACTCGGCGTTTTTCAACATTGTCTACTTGTAACTCTACACACTTCTCCCAGCGATGTTCCCATCTCTGTAACCCGTCTAAACAGTACTCGGCGTTTTTCAACATAGTCTCCTTGTAACTCTACACACTTCTCCCAGCGATACTCCCTACTCTGTAACCCGTCCAAATAGTACTCGGCGTTTTTCTCTGCAAAATAATTGTTCACGAAGGTGATTGTCCCTTCATTTGACGAAAATCTCTGTCCTCCAAGTGCAATTTTCAGATGAGAGAACAAAAAGAAGTCGCTTGGGGCTAGATCTGGTGAGTCAAGCAGTTCAAACCGTAATTCGTAGATTTTCGCCATTGCAACCGCTGAGGTTTGAGACGGTGCGTTGTCTTGGTGAAACAGGGTTTTCTTTTTCCACAAGTTCTGCCTTCAGCTTGTCAAGTAACGATGCGTAGTATGCTTCTGTAATAGTTTTTCCTTTCTGAAGACAATCGATTAAAATAACTCCATGACTATAAACAAAACCAACAGTCGCCATCAGTTTCCCAGCCGAAAAACAACAGTCTTTGCTTTTGTTTTTGGAGCCGGATTCCCCTTTGCAGTCCACTATTTGGAGTGTACTTTTGTTTCGGACGTATAACGGTGTATCCAAGTTTCATCTACAGTAATTAATCGGCACCAAAACTCGGATTTATTGCGCCTAAACTGCGCCAACAGAGCGTTGGAAATGTTCATTCTAACACGTTTTTGGTCTAACGTGAGCAAACGCGGCGCCCAAAGTGCGGACAGCTTTCTAATGTCTAAATGTTGATTTAATATGTGACAAACACGTTCTTTTGACACGTTCATAGCCTCTGTTATCTCTCTCACTTTAATTCGGCGGTCGTCTAGCACCATTTGGTAAACTTTGGCGATGTTTTCGTTGGTAGTTGCAGTTTTGGACGTCGCGAACGTTCATCGTCTCCCAAGCTCTTACGGCCATGTTTAAATTCAGCTGCCCAAAATTTTACTGTGGTAAGTGATGGTGCAGAGTCCAATATACAGAATCCAACTAATGTTTGATTTACTTGGGCGTATTGCCCTTCAAAGACAAATATTTAATGACAGCTCGATACTCAACTTTGTCCATTTTCATAAAAACACTCGCATCAACTCACTCAAACGACTGTTACGTAACAACTGAGCGTGTAAAATGGCTGAAACTTTGGTGAGTAACTGTCAACAGATGAACAACGAAATTCACTAGCTTTTATTTACGAGTGCTGTCACCTTCATGTTGAGGTCGGAAACTTTTCAGGCCACCCTCGTATAGTATCACATTAAAGTTTGTAATTTGTAACTAGTAAACTTTATTCAAGTTGTAGCAGTTGGAAGCACCAGTGTCACACAGGATGTTTGGAAGGTAATCATCAATGAGAGGACACCTGGCGGTCATTTGCCTTTATTTTTATAACAAATATCTCCAGAAAGCCAGAGCTTAAGAACGACTTGCAATTCCTTCTAATTTAAATTAATATCTCAAGTTTCTGTGGCCCTAAAACCGGCCGCCAGGAACAGTGGCACCGTGGTTAAGCATATAGTTACAGTTACAGTTACAGTTTTTACGTTTCCTAGTGGCTACTTCAGTATTTTATAGTTAATCGTGACTTGTTTCATAGCCACAGATAACACGACTTGTACACAATGACCTTACTGTGCGTGATGCTTTCTATAAAGTACGACTACAATGAATCATTGAGTCCATCGTAAATGTCTGTGCCAACCAATACAAAGCAGTGACCTGAACAGAGAAATAACTGACTTTTTGTAATTTATCTTTAATAATTAGGGGGCGGATTTTGCCCTATTTGCCTATTTTATTCGTTTGTTCAGAAACGTAGGATTTTAAGTTACAAACACATTTCCTACAATTCTTAGCCTAATTCCTTAGTTTTATAGTGCCTATAAATGCATATTTCATACGTTTGTGCCTATTCGTCTTATTAGTGCCCAAAACTGCGGTTGTATCCAAGTTCTTCTGCTTTTAATTTGTGAACAACAGCTTTTTCATTTGTTGGTTTCAACGTGAAGTTTTCGGGGAAGAGAAATTTCTTACTGCTGCACATTGGATATACAAAAATGGGTTTATTAAGGAGACACGTCTGTGCAAATTGGCACAAAACTTACAACAATACCAAATTTAGTTTTCCTGTCTTAAAACTAATATAGACTTTTTCACTAACATAAGGTTATTCTTTTTTCTAGCGACAGTACAGAAAACGTCACATGACTATTTAGATAACCCTACACCTGTATCGTAGCTGCTATTATGTAATTCTAGCCTCATATTTCTCAGATTCCATATTTTCTACATTTTCCTAACTTCAAAATGTTCAACAGGATGCAGTTTTCTATTCATCTGTATGAAATTCTAAACATACCTGTAAGTGTAACTGCATATTAAGTGTACCCATTTACATTTGTTGTGTTTTTGTTATTTGTAATGCTTACTTCTTACTGAAAACGCTTAGGAAAATAAAAATTGTTAAATAGGTATGATTATTTTTTCCCCTTCGTTGATATGGCGAAGACAAATATTTCACATAGGTACAAGCCATTAATAGGTTAAAATGTGTGCAGAAACTTATACCCCGAGCATTAATTTTTAAAATTACAATATGTGGGACATTTTAAAAATCGCCTGTAATGTAGACATAAACTGTTAATTCCTCAGAAACTATTGTAACTGGAAAGCTGAAACTTGGTATTATTCCATTCTTGATCGATTACAAAAATAAATGGTATAAATTTGAAACAAATCTAACTAAAGCTTCAGATATTTCAATGTTCACCCTTAAACCCGCCTCCCCCAAACCCATGTTTTTGTATTTTTGATATAGTTAATGACTCCACACCTTTCTTCACATCATGGTTCTTATTTAGTGAAGTGGATTTATATTTATTTTAATTATACGACAATATCTGTTATTTTAACTTGCTGTGGAGCCATTTATAAAATTTACAATAAATGTGGAAGTATTTCGTCTAGGGAACCGAAAAACAGTATGTGTTTAGCGAATTTGTTGTAGCATATGTTGCGATGATTGTCATTTTGTTATAGCGCATTTTAGGAGTCATTTTACTAAAATCGTTTATTTCTAAGTGTTTACTTATAACATTTTTAGTGCCTATTTAAGTGCCTATTTTACCCATTTTAGTGCCTTTTTGCCTGCATATTTGACACATTTTTAGTGCCTACAAATCCGCTGACTAGTAATAATTTTGCAGAGAGAAAGGGTGTGTACTGAACCATTAGAACGCACTGTGTGTGTGTGTGTGTGTGTGTGTGTGTGTGTGTGTGTGTGTGTGTGTGTGTGTGTGTGTGTGTGTATGTGTGTGTGTGTGTGTGTGTGTGTGTGTGTGTGTGTGTGTGTGTGTGTGTGTGTGTGTGTGTGTGTCCAGGTTAACATGGATCGTCCGATTTTGACAAATCTTCATCACTGAAAAGCACTGTTCTTTCGAACCAACACAGGCTGTACCATAATTATAACTTTTTAAATAAATGGGAGAGTGGTTTTACAATGCCATTGATATTGATACCACAATAATATCAATCCCATTTCATTGAACATGAATATCAGAAGATATTTTTGTAATTGTATTTCTAAACTGTGCTCCAGTTCAAACATATTAAACAAAAACCTGACGTTTCACTAAATGGGTTATTGAACAGTGTGTGTCGTACTCTAATGACCGAATTTGCTTCTGATTTCGTTGAACATTGCTTCAGTGAGTACTACTTTGTCAAGACTTGGTTATTTTGGGTTTAAAGTCACGTATACAACAATAAATGCTAAAATTTTCAAAACCTCCCACTATCCTTAACCTCAACCTTCAAATACTGTGATCTGTTAAGCCGTCGATGAAGGCTTTGAGGACAAGAGGCTCGAAAAAGCAACCCTATATGCTACAGTCGGCCAAGCATTGAAAGGGGCTCTGCTCTTCAAATAAGTTCGCCATTTACATTTTGGTAAGTTTAACAACATTATATTAATATAGTATTTCTCTAATAACAGGGAATATAAGAAGAGTGAGCGATTTGTAAGTCACAACTGCAAAGCGAGTCTTGCAACAATTTCGCGCAATAAACTTTGTCATGCGAAAAATTACAAAAGATCACTGGTCTTTTTAAATTTGTTTTTAGAATGTTGGATACAGAATTAGGATTAGAAAAATATTTATTAGTGTGTAATAAAAGAGGAAGAGAAGCGATAGCGTTGTACGATTAGAGTATGGAAACTGAGAGGTCAAAGGATCAACGTTGCTGTCGAATATGTGAGGACAAAGAAGACAGAGAGCCTGGGAATGTTGACATATTGAGATGAACCAAAGTACCAAAACCAGTACTTATGAACTAGTAAAAACATTTATATGGAAAACTTTGTAGCGTTTACTTTAGATGAAGGTGCTGATGAAGTTGGTGAAGTTCTAGCAAAATTTCTTGAAGTTCACCACGGCTGCTCTCGAGCGATGATCTCTGCAGTCAGGGTCGTAGTCTCGGAGCTGAGAAATATTCAATTCTGCTACTGATTTATTAACTTTTCAGTCATACTTTCCCAAAGAAGAATACTTTATTCCACATATACAATTTGATACTTGTTCTTACAAAATTTGGAAGATTATTGATAATTGCCTTTACTACTTCTACTAATGATGCAAAATACTAATTATAAATTAATAGCACATCAGCTATTGATGCATCTATTATACATCACAAAAATGCGTCCATTTGTAACTCCTTATATGCACACTTGCAGAGTAATACTGATCTACATCTATCCTCTACGAATGTTCCCCGCAGAAGACCTGGTTCTTGCAAAAATGTCAGTTTCTTTATTACGTTGCCATGGCTACACAAATTCTAAACTTTTGTGTATCATTCTCATGGCTTGCTTTACTTTAAACTTATAATTTCAAAGAATTTAAACAACATAAAATATCTGTTACAGCTTTGAAAAACATTTAATGAATTTCGATATTCTCTTATTACTCAGCCTCGTCAAGTCTCCGTCAGATGTCTTCCCTCGAAGAACAGAGTTCGAACCAGTCGACAACTTCCTGGTAATGCCCTCACAAGTGAAAGCAAAAAGCACGGAGACTACATACAAGTTACGTGAAGCTTGAGATTTAGCTCTGTCTTTGTTGATAAAGTGCGTATAGTTTTTATTTCCTCTACTAGTATAGTAAGAGAAGTATTACATTCCACCCAAAAATTCAGTATCGGATTTAACAGGTAATACATTTTCTGAGGTTCCCTGAATCGAAAAAATAAAATATGATAGATAAACATATATCAAAATCTCAAACAATACCAAATTCGGTATTTAAGCTCAACAAAATTTCCCCACCTCAGACTACCCTTTAGAAGGAACACTTTTCAAACGTTCTTTTTTCAAAATGGCTCCAAATATTTTGATTATAACATATGTTTAAGATAGTTTCACGATAAATGACATGAATTTTCTGGGAATCGCCTCCAAAGTTCGCGCCATTCTGAATTATATAACTGGTAATCGGAAGAAATAGAGAAAATCTTCTGTACGTAAAGAAAACAATTGCGCATCTCGTTAAGACAACATTTATATCAAATGTTTTTGTGTAGTTGAGGTATTCCGAGATATTCCTTGCCTATTATGTTTTGACTTTTACAACATTTATACCTTTGCTAAATGTTTTTATGTCTTGCACATAATACAGAATGATGTTTCAAAGCTCCGTAAACATTTGACTATCACTTAGCCAACTGCATTCCACTAATTCCATTGTTTATCAATTAACATGAAGTACATACAGCAATGAGCATTTGTAAGAATAGTTTATACAAAAGTGTGAGTGCAATATATCAGATTTGTTTAAACTAATTGTGTGGATATTTAAGGATATAAGTGTTTACAACAAAACAGATTTAGAAGTACAGCTTCGATTCACGAGTAATGTTCCTACTTGAACATATGGTACGTGTTCCAAAGTGTAGAATCAAAACTTCGGTTTAGAGCAGGAGCATTTTTCCAAAGAAACGAGTTTCCTTTAGCTGATCTGAACGCGCTTTACTACAGCAAGCGACGGTTGTGCGAGAAATTTTTATAAATTGCGGAAACCAGTTCTGCCAACGCTCGCGGCGTATTGCTTTGTATGCTTATATAGCAAAAATCCTTGTATACTTTTTGTTCATATATAGCTACGCAATACTTCGTCTTCAGGAGTGGCGTTTCTTGTGACCGTTTGCATAACTCCTATAACAATTCTATGGCTAACTGGTTACTTTATGGAACGTTGTGAATTATATTCATAATAAATCTACTGAAACAAAATGATTTATTAAACAATGCATGGTTGTGCAAGAGAAAATGGGGAAAGGAAACTCGAATGCACAAGGTATAGATAAAATCGAAATAAATAGGAATGTGAGAAATTTGTGGAGACTGAAACAATACAAATAAGGGTTATTGGAAAGAAATTAGAAAAAGAGTGGCGAATATTGATAATCAAGAACTTGTAAGCAGTTTTAATGGAAAAATCTCCTTAACAGGTTATATAATTTTCATATATATAAATGTGTATGCATGGGCAAGGGTAGGTGTAATGAATTTGAGTGATCTCAGAGGGAAGTAAAGGGGAGAGAAGCATTAAATGTAGTAGATTGCTTTATAATTGGCAATACATTCAGTGAATGCAATGATACGAAAAAAAATTAATTCTAGAAAAACATGGAAATATACGTCAATAAAGATAAAAGTTAGGAAGACTTTTACGCAAAATCATATGAATATTTGGTGAAAGTAGAAAAATATTTAGGAAAAATAAGGTTAAATTGTTAATAGGAATGCAAAGAAAAATACAGGAAATACAGAAAAAGGGCAAAGTGAACTGTAAGGGCAAGAAACATAAGCAACTCCAAAAGCATCTTATACATTCATTCCATCTTTTTTTTTAACATTTATTTTAAATAGCCGCCTTCAACGTTAAGTAATATCAGACGATGATTGAAATGATGTTCAAATGAGTACAGGGTACATAGAGCGTAGATTTATCAGACATTCATCTTACAGGATAAGAGAAAACCTCCAACGTTAAGTCATATCGGACGATGATTGAAATGATGTTCAAATGAGTACAGGATACATAGAGCTTAGAGTTACCAGACATTCATCTTTCAGGATAAGAGAAAACCTCCAACGTTAAGTCATATCGGACGATGAATGAAATGATGTTCAAATGAGTACAGGGTACATAGAGCTTAGAGTTACCAGACATTCATCTTTCAGGATAAGAGAAAACCTCCAACGTTAAGTTATATCAGACGATGAATGAAACGATGTTCAAATGAGTACAGGGTACATAGAGCTTAGGCTTACCAGACATTCATCTTTCAGTATAAGAGGAAACCTCCAACGTTAAGTCATATCGGACGATGAATGAAACGATGTTCAAATGAGTACAGGGTACATAGAGCTTAGGCTTACCAGACATTCATCTTTCAGTATAAGAGAAAACCTCCAACGTTAAGTCATATCGGACGATGAATGAAATGATGTTCAAATAAGTACAGGGTACATAGAGCTTAGAGTTACCAGACATTCATCTTTCAGGATAAGAGAAAACCTCCAACGTTAAGTCATATCGGACGATGAATGAAATGATGTTCAAATGAGTACAGGGTACATAGAGCTTAGAGTTACCAGACATTCATCTTTCAGGATAAGAGAAAACCTCCAACGTTAAGTCATATCGGACGATGAATGAAATGATGTTCAAATGAGTACAGGGTACATAGAGCTTAGGCTTACCAGACATTCATCTTTCAGTATAAGAGAAAACCTCCAACGTTGTCATATCGGACGATGAATGAAACGATGTTCAAATGAGTACAGGGTACATAGAGCTTAGGCTTACCAGACATTCATCTTTCAGTATAAGAGAAAACCTCCAACGTTAAGTCATATCGGACGATGAATGAAATGATGTTCGATAAGTACAGGGTACATAGAGCTTAGAGTTACCTGACATTCATCTTTCAGGATAAGAGAAAACTTCCAACGTTAAGTCATATCGGACGATGAATGAAATGATGTTCAAATTAGTACAGGGTACATAGAGCTTAGAGTTACCAGACATGCATCTTTCAGGATAAGAGAAAACCTCCAACGTTAAGTCATATCGGACGATGAATGAAATGATGTTCAAATAAGTACAGAGTACCTAGAGCTGACATTCATCTTTCAGAATAAGAGAAAACCTCCAACGTTAAGTCATATCAGACGATGAATGAAATGATGTTCAAATAAGTACAGAGTACCTAGAGCTGACATTCATCTTTCAGGATAACAGAAAACCTCCAACGTTAAGTCATATCGGACGATGAATGAAATGATGTTCAAATAAGTACAGAGTACCTAGAGCTGACATTCA
This sequence comes from Mantis religiosa, assembly GCA_030765055.1. Classification (NCBI taxonomy): domain Eukaryota; kingdom Metazoa; phylum Arthropoda; class Insecta; order Mantodea; family Mantidae; genus Mantis; species Mantis religiosa. The sequence goes on along the minus strand of CM060953.1, from coordinate 21,455,132 downwards.
TCTTTCAGAATAAGAGAAAACCTCCAACGTTAAGTCATATCGGACGATGAATGAAATGATGTTCAAATGAGTACAGGTTACATAGAGCTTAGAGTTACCAGACATTCATCTTTCAGGATAAGAGAAAACCTCCAACGTTAAGTCATATCGGACGATGAATGAAATGATGTTCAAATAAGTACAGGGAACATAGAGCTTAGAGTTACCAGACATTCATCTTACAGGATAAGGGAAAACCTCCAACGTTAAGTCATATCGGACGATGAATGAAATGATGTTCAAATGAGTACAGGGTACATAGAGCTTAGAGTTACCAGACATTCATCTTTCAGGATAAGAGAAAACCTCCAACGTTAAGTCATATCGGACGATGAATGAAATGATGTTCAAATGAGTACAGGGTACATAGAGCTTAGAGTTACCAGACATTCATCTTTCAGGATAAGAGAAAACCTCCAACGTTAAGTCATATCGGACGATGAATGAAATAATGTTCAAATGAGTACAGGGTACATAGAGCTTAGAGTTACTAGACATTCATCTTTCAGGATAAGAGAAAGCCTCCAACGTTAAGTCATATCGGACGATGAATGAAATGATCAAATGAGTACAGGGTACATAGAGCTTAGAGTTACTAGACATTCATCTTTCAGGATAAGAGAAAACCTCCAACGTTAAGTCATATCGGACGATGAATGAAATGATCAAATGAGTACAGGGTACATAGACCTTAGAGTTACCTGACATTCATCTTTCAGGATAAGAGAAAACCTCCAACGTTAAGTCATATCGGACGATGAATGAAATGATGTTCAAATGAGTACAGGGTACATAGACCTTAGAGTTACCTGACATTCATCTTTCAGGATAAGAGAAAACCTCCAACGTTAAGTCATATCGGACGATGATTGAAATGATGTTCAAATGAGTACAGGATACATAGAGCTTAGAGTTACCTGACATTCATCTTTCAGGATAAGAGAAAACCTCCAACGTTAAGTCATATCGGACGATGAATGAAATGATGTTCAAATAAGTACAGGGTACATAGAGCTTAGAGTTACCAGACATTCATCTTTCAGGATAAGAGAAAACCTCCAACGTTAAGTCATATCGGACGATGAATGAAATGATGTTCAAATAAGTACAGGGTACATAGAGCTTAGAGTTACCAGACATTCATTTTTCAGGATAAGAGAAAACCTCCAACGTTAAGTCATATCGGACGATGAATGAAATGATGTTCAAATAAGTACAGGGAACATAGAGCTTAGAGTTACCAGACATTCATCTTTCAGGATAAGGAGATACCCGGAAAATCCTCATCCAGATAGCTCATTCTGGACGAGATTCAAACTTGGGACGTCTTGAAAGTAGACAGACACTCGCACCACTCTACGGAGAGCGGACGTCATTCTATCTGCATGTGCATCTACCTTAAGTGCCAAACGAACCTAAAGTTTGCTATAGCTAAACAAAATGGCAATTTTAAATAAAGTACAATAAAATATATTATCTTACCAATTTTCATAAAGTTAGTCGAACTCAAAAAGTTTGCAGTTAGTTTCAGCAGACAATCGTTTTAGTTGCTTGCTTGCTTCTTTCTTACCTTCTTTTCTTCGTTTATTTTTTTAAGTTAATTGTTAGTCCCTTTTAACAATTGTTAAAATTGTATTTTGTAAATTGTATTTTAAATTGGACTGCTTCTTAAAGGAAAGGCTAAAAACAACTAAATCTATTCTATCTATTCGAATGATTACAGAGAATGTAAATCATTTAGCCTACCCTAAACCTAATATTATCACAAACAGTAGTAGTCAAGGTAGGAATCCATGAACATGTTGAGAGATAGTCTATTATCTTTGAGACTATCGAACTCCTTACAGATAATCTTAAGGAATAAATCAAAGCACTGAAACATTTGAGCTTGTGTACTCTAACCTTGAATTACATCCTGCCACAAGCTTCTTTAGGTTTGTATTCGTTTACTAAAAGGATACATTCGTGCCTGTGAAGTGAAATATTTTGTAAATACTCTCCGGATACTTGAATCAAGTTGCTTGTTTCATGCAGACTACAAAATTAAGAAACGCTCTGAAGTAAGTGGTTGCTCTCTCGAAGTCCACGTTAAAAATTTAACCAGCGATTTGTTACATGTCAGGATTAACACAGAACGTTAATTTTTTTCAATCAGTGAAAAAGGGGCAGAACCACGACATTCTTGAGGTCAGAGTTTCTTGGCAAATCTCTCTGTAATAGATCCGACTACTTATTGCAAACAAAGTCTATGTTACAAATAAGCACTTCAAAGTAACAGTCAAGCGATACGGCTGCACTGCGAGGAGGTCTGCGGTTCGTTGGATTTGTGATTCGACTGTTTTTTTTTCGTGCTTTTACCAGGTCAGTAGTAAGAATGGAACAATTATTTCTTCTCGAAAGGTCCGCCTTCGATTCCCGTGGCCGACATACATGGGCTACTAGGCCAATGCTGGGTAGATTACTTACATTCCCCGAAATTCCTGTCCTGCATTTCATCTCCATTATTATTTGCTTTATATTCATTATCCTTCCTCCCGGGATACCCCACTTGGGGTTACAATGGACCATGTTTGGACCTCCGTGCCGGACTTCCCCTTAGTATAGTCCAGTTCTGTTTTGTTTCTACCACAACATTTTTTTGTCCGTAATTTCTTGTCCTAATGGTCCGTTTCACCTTCATATGTTTGAGACTAGCAGGACTAGATTCCTGAGGGATGCTCGTTCCGGGATACCCCTAGCCATCGACAGGATTTCCAAGTGGTCATGTCCAAGTGCGGTGCTGACTCCAGTGACCAGGGAATATCCTTCACCTGACTACATTAGACGCTATCGGTTACGATCATTAAAGTCATTGGTTCATTTACCACTTCAAACATATTTTGACATTACAGAACACTATATAACTACAGTGCGATCCATATAAATCTGAACCATTTCAACAGGTCATAACTTCTGAACCATTAATAGAACATAGGTGCAACTTTGGGAGAATATAATACACAATTGGAAGATTACATTAGACTATTTACATCTCAGAGAAAATGTTGGAAGTGTCCTCCACCAGCATCTATACATGTTTGTACTCGTCTCACCTTATTCTCTGAAGTTTTACGGAGATGATATCGAATTGAGAGAAGGTTATTTCCAGCAAGATGGAGCAACGTGCCATACATGTAATGACACCATGGAACTTGTAACCAGTTTCTTTAATAATCGAATACTCTCCAAAGGTCTATGGCCCCAAAAATCCCCTGACCTAACCTCACCGGATTTTTTCTTGTAGGGGTATCTAAAAATAGTGTACAAGAATAGGCCATGGACAATTGATGTTCTCAAGGAATCCATTCTAACCGAAATGAGTAACATTGAGAGGATACTCTCCCAATTGTGTATTATATTCTCCCAAAGTTACACGTGTGTCCTATTATTGGTTCAAAGGTTATAGTCTCTTGAAATGGTTCAGGTTTATATGCATCTCACTATATATCCGCTGTCCGGTTATGTAACATTCCAACTATTGTCTTAATGAAGTCTAAATTATAAACTTTGTTTCTTTAATGTTTAAACTGTTAAAATCTTATTTATGGATGGCCTTGGGCCAAAGCTATTTAAGTTTCAGAAATATTAATCAGAATTCAAAGAAGAGTTGAAATATTATGGTAATGTGATAAAATGTAAATATAATTACTAACACAAGGAAAACAAAAGAGAATCAGACAAAAAGACGAGTGATCGACTGGATATGTAATTGTTTAGTGGTAACGAACGGAAACAATTGAAGAGACGACAAGAGGATTGTGAGTAGACGTGAAGAAGTTTTGCTAGTAGTGAAGCACATTATAGTACACTCTTTTAAATTAGTGTGTTAAAATAAATAACTAATCTTGAAAGAAGAAAAAGGAGTATTATTTCAATAGCAGAGTGGAATCGATCCGAGACCACGCCCGGAGATTAAATATTCATGCTTGCCGGCATCATCTTTACTAAATTGACTCCAAAACAAAAATAGTAAAAGTTATAACAATTTTACAAACTCGCGCCACAAAATAAAAATTTAATTTCACAATTTGGTGTCACAATATGGACTTGATGTAAAATAACATTATTCTACATTATACGTACCATACATTGCTTCACCTATCATATATGTAGTAGCTACGTAAGCTATTGCATTCCATATAAAACTGCAAAATGGATATTTTATTTGAAATACACGTTTTGAGGTTCTCGGAATGGGAAAGCATTTAAAGACCAAATTGGGTATGTATGTGTGTGTGCGTGTTCGTGTGACTCTGAACTGCGTAAATTCGGTTAAGTGCCAAACTTGGTTATTAAACTTTCCCCTCCCTAATCTATCTTTTCCAAAAACTTTGATTTGTCAAATGTTTGTCTAACGATTTCAATTAAAATTCCATATATATAAGATATTTTCATGACAAACGAAATGTATATCTTCTATTTTCGAGAAACTGCTCCTAAAGTGCCTTTATTTCAAATTACTTTTGTATAACTGGTAAACCGTAAGAAATACGCAAGATCTCGCTGCACAAAGAGTGTAGATATTGTTAACACACGCATTTGTCAAATGTTGGTGGAAGTATTCATTATTGTTGGTGGGAACTCTTTTGCTTTTCTCAAATATAAAATGATTCTTTCTTATGTCACAGCAAAGCAGAAACAATGGAATATCAAAGCTATCACATAGCAACCAGTTTTTAAAACACTTGACTATCGCTTAAGCCTGTTGTGTTCTAACTATAAGGTAAGATGTCATAAAGTAGATAGTTCCGCCAGCGATTACTGGTTGCTGGATGTACGTTTTGTGTAATGATCGTTTGAGGCAGGAAACTTGAAGTCAACTGCTTAAAAATTCCTATGCATGTTTTCAGCTAAAGCACACGTGAACTCCACTCGAGCTATAAGGAGAAATGCGGTTAGAGGCGTGTCACTTTAAAAAAACCATTCCAAATGGAAGGGAGATCTTAATAACGTAGCATTAGATAAAGGCTTCAAAACAAATGAATGTTTTTATCAATTCACAGTCGTTCAATGCAAAAAAAAAAAAAAGTAATTTGTGTGTTCAATTTCTTCTCGTGCAGCAAGCCAGGTGAAAAGATGATTGGAAATCGTTTTGGGAGTGTGCATCTCCCATCATCAGGATATTTATTAAATGTTATAACTACAAAAGTAACACTGGATATAACACAAATATAAACAAAGACAAAACACTATCAAAATTCACATGACTGAACAAAAGACTGTTTTGAGTAAATTAAATGTCAGGTCAGGAGATGGCGTGAGTATAGAAAATTAATTGTGTCAAAGAAACGTAACTACTTAACTTGATGTTCAAGCTGTATAGATATGTGCTTCTTAAGCCGACGGATTTCCATTTTAAGGCCGGATTCCAAGAGGAGCTGAACTGAAATCCAGCATCACGATTAAGCGTGCTCCTCTCGGAGGAAATGGCCAAAGCCTCCTTAATTTTCGGGAGACGACCATCTTGGTAAAATGCAACAGTTACTAGGAGCGGAGAATTAAGGAGGCTGTGGCCATTTCCTCCGAAAGGAGCACGCTCAATCGTGATGCTGGATTTCAGTTCAGCTCCTCTTGGAAACCAGCCTTAAAATGGAAATCAGTCGACTTAAGAAGCACAGACCTATACTGTTTGATTATCAAGTTAAGTAGTTACGTTTCTTTGACACAATTAATTTTCTATACTCACGCCATCTCCTGACCTGACATTTAATTTACTCAATACAGTCTTTTGTTTATTAATGCGAATTTTGATAGTATTTTGTCTTTGTTTATATTTCTGTTATATCCGGTGATACATTTGTGGTTATAACATTTTATAAATATCCTGATAATGGGAGAGATGTACACTCCCGAAATGTCAATTTCTAATCGTCTTTTCACCTGACTTGTTGCCCGAGAAGAAAGTGAGCATATTGTCGGCAGGAAAGCTTCAGGTCTTATTTTAAGTATTTGTGTATTTTTGTTGTGGCAAGGCTGCAGATGTCATGTGGGTATCTCAGCAGTTAGGTGTGAGTTCAAAACGAATGGGACAAAATTCCGGCACATCGGCGGCTCAGACGTGATTTTTTTTTTTTTTTTTTTTTTTTTGTGATTTACGTCCTCCAACTTTAAGTCATATCGGACGATGAATGGAATGGGTGAAATGATGCTCAAATGAGCCCGGGGTCCATAGAGCTTAGAATTACCCGACATTCGTCTATCAGGGTAAGAGAAAACCCCGGAAAAACCTTATCCAGGTAACTCACCCTGACCGAGATTCGAACTCGGGACCTCTTGAACGTGAGGCAGACATGCTACCACCACGCTACCGAGGCGGGCAAACGTGATCCTGGCAACTGACAGCGTCGTTAACCAACTATTTTCATTTCAGGCTGCAGTTGTCCAGTTGCTTCTCACAAGTAGCCAGACGCTTGACGAGCACGTTGAGGGTACGCTCGAACGTTTATAGACACTCACCCAGTACCTCAGGACAGAAAACCTCTACCATTGGTAGTATATAAAAGTAAAGTATAACTTTTTCTTCTACAGTTGTAATTTTGTTTAATCTCCACTCTCATTAAATGTTGCAGTCTGATTTTTCAAAGAACATAAGTGAGCGTCATCTGTTTCTCCACGTGGTTAGTGCAATGTCGCCCACCAGATCCTCTTTCTTTATCCTCTCCACACTCGAAACATAAACAAGGGGTCGTGTTATCTCACCTCAACAAAAATATGCACAGTTAATCTGTATTAGCCTACTTTAAAAACAGAAATAAGTTGTTCACACATTCACTGAGTTGTAGCGTCTTCACATGTGTGAGTTCTTTTAAATAATTGTTGTACTATGTAACTAATATTCCATACTTACCGTTATTGTTGCTATACATCGTAAGTAGACATTCCCGCACAGTGCGGTAAGTATTTCTCCATAGAAACACATATACGCGATGCACGTTCTAAAATCTAACATTTATCTTGAATTATATTTATTAATATTTCGACTAATATCTTACCTACTAAAATTCAGGTTCATATAAATACACATAGTGCAAAAAATAATGTGCAATACACATGGGGTAAGCACATAACGGAATCTTGAGAATTGAAAAAACTCGGTGCAAACGTCTCGTTTTTTCAAACCTTTCCTCGTTCCGTATACATTAATGTCGCAATATACTATTATTAACGACTTTGTTCATTGACATGTTCATATCAACGTCACCGATATGCCGGAATTTTGACCCACAGGAATTCTTTTACGTGCAAGTATATATACTGACATGTGACTGTCACTTTTGGATAAAAGGAATAAGCTGTTCATTGATAAGGAGCAAACTCTCGTCTTCCTGTTGGATGAATTCTCTAAGAGAACAGACAAATTCTCTAGCTTGGCTATGCAATGTAACAACCCGACCGTAAGCTGATCTTTGTCTTGAGCCGTGATTCCTCGGTCCACCTCTAATCCTTCCACCACTACGTCTTGCTTCCATAAAAAGTATTTTAATTTGTGTTTTATGTGTGTGTGTGTGTGTGTGTGTGTGTGTGTGTGTGTGTGTGTGTGTGTGTGTGTGTAGTGTTTAACGCCCGCTTTTACTACATACGGCACCGCAGGCGGTGACACTGATGATACATGAGATGAAGGTGGAGCACCGGTGGAATGAGATGGTGGGGGAAACCGGAGGTCCCGGAGAAAACCCACCCCAACGCCATGTTGTCCACCACAAATCTCACTTTGCGGTCGCCTGGGATCAAACCCGGGCCGCCTTGGTGAGAGCCAAGCGGTCTAACCACTGAGCCACGGCGCGGCCAAATTGTGTTTTAACAAAGTAGGCCAACAATACACAGTGCAACTGAATATTCAAGGAAACTCTGTTTCCCGTACACAACTAGCGATAACAGACCTGAGTAGTACGTGATTCACCAGTGCAACAATCTGGCAATCTGGCAACGTTCCCTTCTTACCCTTCGAGTGCCTTGCTTGATGACCTTCACGTATCTTCTTTTAAAAATCAGACTGTAGTGAGATACTCTAGCTGGCTGATTGACAAACTCAAGCCGAAACCATAATTCACATGTCACTTATTTCTTTTCTCAAAATTGTTAATACCGTATTTGCTTAAACAAATGATTTCCTGTAACACCCTGTATAGTGATAAGTTTTAAATAAATAGTTGAGTAATACATACATGCTCGCTTGGCCCAAAGCTAAACAGGTTCTTCAACACGTTAGGGACCATGTTGGAAGAGGATGTTATCTCCACCAAGACCTCATACCACACTAAGAAAGATACTTGAGCTTCTCAAGGCTTTATAAACACTATCATTCAAGTGGATAATACTTTCTCCTCTTTTTAATCTTATCTCTCGATGAACCTCTCCTCTGCAAACAGTCTCATTCCTAATTCTTTTAGCCAAACATGTTTAAGATTCTTTGAATTATTTACAGGAAGGTGATAGTGGTTCTCAGAACTTCCTGTTCCATATGAAAATAAAGGTTACTATTTGTGCTTCCACATAAGCCATACATGAGCTAACATAGGAAAGTTGCAAACAGACTGTAGAAATCTATATTGTATCACTGTTCTAGCAAACTGAGCTACCATAGCAACATACTGGTAAGACACTAATTTTTTTTAATTTATCCAGATTTATTAAACCCTATTTTACACAGTGGCATATTAGGGTTAGAGTTGATACATAAAAATATACAATTTTAACAAAAATATTTTAAATACTAGAAGGAAGAAATGATGTTTTAATCTGATGCATATTAATTTAAACTATTTCAGACGTTTAAACATTGAGTTTATAAACATCATGAAGTACTTATACTGTTGTGGCTTCATTAGCAAAGATGTGAGCGGAGCAGAAAATTCAGTTCCTAGAGAGTCTAGCTTGAATATTAATTCTTGTCTTTCTCTCCAGAAAATGGGACAGCAGAAAAGGAGATGAACCACAGTTTGAAATTCTTCACCACACATACACTCGGGGTTAGATGTTAAGTGAAAGCGTGATAAGTGTTCACCAAATTTACCATGTCCAGTTAAAAATTGTGTCAAAAGAAAATTTGATACAAGAGTTTCACATTTTCCTCTGTCATATACACTAGGGAAAAAATAATGTTTTTGTTAAACTTCCATTTGGAGTTGATAGCCATTGTTGGTTCCATTCTTCAAGAATATGTTGATGTATTATTCTCCTTACAGTAGAAATAGGACATAAAGAGTATGTCACAGGAAGATTGGATTCTACAGCAATCAGCTCTCTCGTTACCTAAAATTCCACTGTGTCCTTTAAGCCATCCCATGCAAATATGTCCTGGATGGTTTTGAAGCAAGGTTCTGATTTCATGTGCTAATGAATTTAAATTGCATTTATCATGAATAATGAGTAGAGCTGATTGTGTATCACTGTTCCCATTAACAGTACACCATTTTATAGCTTCTTTAATTGCTAAGAGCTCTGACTGGAATACAGAACATTCAGGTGACAATTTAAATTCGTAATACTTGCTGTTGATAAACCAGTGAGAGTCAAAATTTCCCAAATTCCCAAATAAATTCCCAACTCGTTGTTTTTTTGACTGTAAACTTGATTTTGAGTTAAATGCTTCAGGGCGTAAGTTTCGAGTTTCATGGTTAAACACTGCTGGATCAATTTGTTCAAGATCTTCTTGGGAAGCAAGCCAGGTGAAAAGACGATTAGAAATCGACGATTCGGGAGTGTGCATCTCTCCCATCATCAGGATATTTGTTCCGTCGTGGTGCGACTTGTGACCGTCAAATCAAAGCTCACAACTTAAATGGACTGTATAAAGAAGAATCAGTGAACTGTAAGGGGAATGAATGCTTGACGCTTATCGTGATGTATTTAATTTATTATTCATCTACTACACTTTGCACATGTCAAGTATAAAGAATGTTGCTAAATCCATTATCAGCTTCAACATTAACACGAGCTGCAATCCAATCTAACCAACAAGCTTCTTGCTGCTTCACTATGATTCTCAACTGTCATCTAAAAAAACAGGTTCACCAACTCCGTTGCATACAATGTGACCAGCTGTCACAGGACAATATTTTTAAGAAATGCTATAACCACAAGTATCAACAAATACAAAATACTTTCAATACTCGCATAACTGAACAAAAGACAAATGCCAGGTCAGGAGATGGCGTGAGTATAGAAAAACAACTGGGTCAAAGAAACGTAACTACTTAACTTGATCATCAAGCTCTATAGATCTGTGCTTCTTAAGCTGACTGATTTCTATTTATAAGATCGGTTTTTAAGAGGACCTGAACTTAAATCCAATATCGCGATTAAGCGTACTCCTCTCAGAGGAAATGGCCAAAGCCTCCTTAACTCCCTGCTCCCAGTATCTGTTGCATTTTGCCAAGATGGTCGTCTCCCGAAAGTTGGCTCTAACAATGCTCTGTCAGTCCAGACTTCTCAGATTGCATTAAACGAATGCTCTGTTCGTGTTCGTTTATTCTGGTGGCGATAGTCCTTCCGGGTCCCACATTCACAGGGAATGCGATACACTCCCGGAACTTGGAAGTCCAGTTTGTGTTTTACTGGTCTCAACAGATGTTTTATCTTCGGAGATGGCTTGTGGACGGTCCTGATGTATTTGGCGAGAATTCTGCCGATTCAAGCGTCAGATAAGCCTATTGCTACAGCCTGCATCACGTTTACCGGCAATCTATCCGGCAGATAACTCAACTCATCTTTATTTGTCCTTTGCCCCTTTGCTCTTCGTTTTATTTATTTTAGAGCTCTCAAAAATATTGAAAACATGATTAAAATGATTGATTAAAATACCGTGTATTTAAAACATTGGTGTTATTAATGACGTCAGCATAAACAACTTTCACTGAAAGACTTTGAAGCCTTCCGTTTTGAATAAATTTTGTGTATTCTTTTTTTTAATCTCTTAGACCCCTGGAGATTGACAAAAGCTGTAACATCAGTAATGTATAGCTGATACAAATGTCAATTAATATTTTTGTACCATTAGCTGATTACAAAGTATTCGTTGTTACGTCTTTAGGTTTTCAGACGTTGAAGCATCTGTGGTATCTATGAAGAATATCACAAAGTTTTGATAAAACATAACCTTTGTAAATATACAAACATAATATTGCAGGTATTCAGTTCTATCACATGAGTTTAGTTTTGTCAAGGCTTCCATTGTAACTGAAAATTCTCCACATGTTTGCCCATCCAAAATTTTAAACCTCATCCGTCCATTAGGGATGATGTTATGTCTTATTAATTATAAAATAATGAAGGGAGAAATATAATGAAACATTTTAATGAGAAACAACTTAATTTGTGCTGAATATCCTCAAAATTGCCCTCCCAAATATTGTCCCACCCCTTTACCGAAGAAGTTTAACTTTAGTTATGACATCCGTATAAGGAGGAATACCTGTACCGAAAAACCTCATAATTTCTGGGCAAAGACTTTCGCTTCAACCGTTGGGGTAGTTTTATGTGACACCACAATCACCATCACAGTGTTATCACTCTTGTCCTCTTCAATATGAACTGCTGTAAGGATGAAAGAGTATATAAGGAACACACCCAGAGATTATCAAATCGTGTCGATCGGTCGCTCGGTCTTCAATACCGGCAAACGAAGTTGTAAGTAGAGAACCAGGGAAGGGGTTGGGAAGCGGCTTGGTCCGAGGAACATGATACGAGGGTGGGTAAAAAAGTAATGCCTCCTTTTTTTCCCTTAAATAAGTAAGTTACGTGAAAACTTTGAATTTGGTGCAATTCCTCAAACCTTCTTCTCCAATCCCCTGCAGTAGTAACTTCCTAAATCAACAGGTGGCAGCACTGCATCCTCTTGCAAAATGGCTGACATTGACATTCGTATTAGACAGCGTTCTGTGATTGAATGTTTGACTGCGGAAGGTGAAACGCCAATTCGCATTCACGAAAGGCTAAAAGGTGTGTATGGTGATGCAACGGTGGATGTCAGCACTGTTAGACGATGGGTTCGTCGCTGTAACGAAGCTGAAGGGCAAACACCATTGGCAGATGAAAAGCGAAGCGGCAGGCCGGTGACTGCAGTGACTCCATGCAACATTCAACGAGTCGATGACATAATTCGTGCTGATCGCCGGGTAACAACAGGTGAATTATGTCGCATTACCTCCTTCAGTAAACGCAGTGTGATGACGATTAATCAACAACTGGATTACTCAAAAGTTTGTTCACGTTGGGTACCAAGAATGTTAACCGCCCAAAACAAAGAAACAAGGAAAACAATAGCCTCCGAACACTTGCAGCACTTCAATTTGGAGGGAGAGGAGTTTCTGGAAAAATTGTTACTGGAGACGAAACGTGGGTTCATTTTTTTGAACTTGAATCAAAGAGGTAGTCAATGGAATGGCATCACACAACCTCACCGAAGAAAAAAGAATCAAAACTCAGCGGTCGGCAGGGAAAGTTAGGGCGACAGTGTTTCGGGATGCAGAGGGTGTGGAGAAATCGTGAGAAATCTCAAAAAGCTGAAAGCACGTCTTCGCCGAGTTCGCCCAACAAAAACAATGGCGGATGTTCTTCTTTTGCATGAGAATGCAAGACCACACACCAGCCGTTACACCACTGCAGAAACGAGAAATTTGGGATGGCAAGTCTTACCTCACCCTCCATACAGCACTAACCTGGCACCATTAGACCTCCATCTGTTCGGGCCACTAAAGGAAGCTCATCGTGGGATTCATTTTGAAGATGAGGAGGCTGTGAAAACGTCTGTGTGTCAATGGCTTAGGAAGCAAGAACGTGTGTTTTACCACAATGGAATACATGCCCTAGTTAAAAGGTGGACCAAAACTGTGGAAAAGAACGGAGATTATATTAAACAGTGACAGCTATGTAAATTGGAGTCAATTTTCTTGGCATTAAAAGAGAGAAAAAAAAAAAAAACATAGGAGGCATTACTTTATGACCCACCCTCGTGTGAAGTTAAAGCAAAATCAATGAGGGGAAAAATCCGGAGAAGAACCTCCCAGACGCAGCTTCGTCCACTCACGCAATCCCCTGGGAGCCTATAACCACTCGGCCAAGGCGCAGACAAATTAAGGAAAAAGAAGCATGAAGTCTAAAAGAACTACTTTGCAATCGGAAATTCACTGTAGCGTGTTGTACTCGCAAATGACGTAATTCAAGGAAGTAGAATATGAGTTTCGTGTGGGAAGGCCAATGTTAAGTTAATCACATTAATTAGGTGGAACTACCAACGGTACTTTTATTACGTAGATGTGTTCAATACCGCAGAAATTGGGCAGCAGATCTTTAAGGAATTCTCCCATCTCCTTGATAGTGTGACTTTGTGGGTTCGTGAAATAAAAAGTCCAGTTACACCACTCGAAAATGTTCTTTATTTCCACCGACTTACAGTTGAACACTTGCCAATTACACAAAATTACGTAATACACCAATTACGATTCACCAGTTCGTCCGTTACCGTTCAGATGCACGTACACAATTACACACAGTCTCCCCGTTCATTAACACGGCGCTAGCACGTCAAACACTGACTAACTGTCTCTCTGAAACCCTTTTTAAAGGAATGTGAGTGTTTTTCTAGAAGTCTCTAATCACCGAACGTTCCAGACCACCGGAGAAGGGGAGAGAAACCCCCAGGGTCAAGTGACATTTTCCTAACGACCCCTCAGTTAGTGACAGAGACTAATGGGAGGCGTGGCACGGCTGCACTTTGGTTTCCTCTCAGCTGTTGCCCTCAGGCCTACCGCTAATTGGGTGACACTGCTCCCTTCTCAAAGCTGGTCGTCCCGAACAGCACCATCGTAGCGGGCTAGTCGATCCAGGTGTACCACCAACATCTTTCCTCGGGGAACCTTCTGGATGCGGTAGACCACGTCGTTGATCCTCTTCACAACCCGGTACGGTCCTTGCCATGGCTGCTGGAGCTTCGGGCAGCGTCCCTTGGTCCGGGTAGGACGGTACAACCAGACCAGGTCACCTTGCTGGAACCCTTGGCTGTTGGCTTGCCTGTCATACCTGGTCTTCATGCGGTCGCTCGCCTTCTGGATGTTCTGGCGAGCCATCTCGTGCATGTTGTGGAGATGGTCCACCAAGTTCTCCACATACTCGGTCGCTGGCTGTTTCGCTTCCGGAGGGCTTCCAAAAGCCAGGTCACAAGGGAGGCGTAACTCTCGGCCGAACATTAAGCTGGCTGGCGTCATCCCAGTTGTGTCGTGTGTAGACGAGCGATAGGCCAGCAAGAACAGTGGCACCTTGACGTCCCAGTCTCGCTGATGGCTGGCCACGACTTTCCTCAGGTGTTCCTCTAAGGTCTTGATGTACCTTTCTACCATGCCGTCCGATTGGGGATGTAAAGGCGTAGTGCGAGTCTTGTTCACCCCAAGCCTTTGCAATGCCTCCTTCATTAGGTTGGACTCAAAGTTGGTACCCTGGTCACTGTGTAGCTCTAACGGCACCCCAAATCGGCAGAACACTTGCTCCACGAGGCAGTCTGTGATTGTCTTTGCCTCCTGGTTTGGGATGGCATACACCTCCGGCCACTTGGTGAAGTAGTCCACGACCACCATTAGGTACTTGTTGCCTCGGTCGGAAACTGGGAACGGTCCAGCAATGTCAACGGCGATCCGTTCGAATGGCGCTCCGACGTTGTACTGCTGCATGCGACCGCGGCTCCTAGTCTGAGGGCCACGACTCGCCGCGCACACGTGACACTGACGGCACCATCTCTCAGCATCTGCTCGGAGTCTCAGCCAGTAGTAGCGCTGCCGTAGTTTGTCAATCGTTCGGTTCGCTCCCAGGTGTCCTCCCGAAGTACCGGCGTGCACTTCCTCCAGGACTTCCGGGACCTTACTCCGGGGAAGTACCAACTGCTCTCTCTGCGTCTTCCCATCGGGTGATTCCCATACCCGGAACAGCACGCCCTCTCTGGTCTTCAACGAGTCCCATTGGGCCCAGTACGACTTGTAGGTGGCGCTCCTCGGTGCGATGTCCTCCCAGGTTGGTCTCATCCCTGCCTCCACTTCCCTCAAGAGTGGCCCCAAGTCTGCGTCCGCCAGCTGCTCCCTCCTCAGGCCTGCGCTATCCCAGCCTTCAGCAGGCACTGCCACAACTACTCGGACTGCTGCGGCACGCTCCTTCTCTTCCACTCTTGTGCACTGGCCGCACTCTTCTGGACAGGGTCTTCGGGACATGGCGTCTGCGTTACCGTGGCTCTTCCCTCTACGATGTTCCGAGGTGAAGTCGTACTCCTGCAGCCTCTGGACCCAACGTGCTGTCTGGCCTTCCAGGTTCTTAAAGCTCAATAGCCAGGTTAGGGCGGAATGGTCAGTCCTCAGGTGGAATGGCTGACCATACAGGTACTTGTGGAAGTGCTCCAATGTCTTTACTACCGCCAGTAACTCCCGTCGGGTGACGCAGTAGTTCTTCTCTGCCTTGGATAGCGTCTTGCTGTAATAGGCTATCACCCGCTCGTGGCCATCCTGGATCTGCGACAGGACACCTCCAATGCAATGGTCGCTGGCGTCGGTGTCCACAATGAAGGCGCCACCCGGTTGTGGGAAACCCAAAATTGGAGCACTGCACAGGGTCTCCTTTAGGTGCTGGAAAGCGTTTTCTGCGTCCTCCGTCCACACATAAGGCCGGTGTTCCTCTGTCAGGCGGGTGAGGGGTTTTGCGATGTTGGAGAACCCCTTTATGAAGCGCCTGTAATAACTGCACAGCCCCAGGAAACTGCGCAATTCTTTCTTATCCTTTGGGCGAGGCCAATCTCTCACAGCCTTTGTCTTCTCCGGGTCTGTGGCCACTCCGGTTGCTGAGACTATGTGGCCCAAGTAGTTAACTTCCTTGCGGAAGAGCTGGCACTTCTTCGCGTTCAGCTTCAAGTTGGTCGCCTGCAGTCTCTGTAGCACCTTACTCAGATTCTCGAGGTGATCTTCAAAAGTCTTCCCGACGATGATGATGTCGTCCAGGTATAGCAGGCAGGCATCGTAAGTCAGCCCTCTCATCACTGACTCCATGAGGCGCTGGAAGGTAGCTGGTGCGTTGCAGAGGCCAAAGGGCATAACCGTGAACTGCCAGAGCCCTTGGCCCGTCGAGAATGCAGTCTTCTCCTTGTCTCTCGGGTCTAGAGCTACCTGCCAGTAGCCCGACTTCAAGTCCAGGGTCGAGAACCACTGTGCACCAGCTAGCGTGTCCAGGGTGTCGTCAATCCGGGGTAAGGGAAAACAGTCCTTCCGGGTGACAGCGTTCAGCTTTCTGTAGTCTACGCAGAAGCGTAGCTCGCCGTTCTTCTTCGTCACCAAGACTACAGGGGAACACCAAGGGCTGTCAGACTCTTCAATCACTCCCCTGGATCTCATGTCCTCCAGCATGTCTCGTACCGCCCCTTGCTTCGCCAGCGGAACGCGCCTATGTGGTTGCCGAATAGGCCGGGCGTCTCCGGTGTCGATGCGGTGAAGCACTTTGTCCGTGCGGCCGTAGTCACTATCGCCTTGGCTGAAGACGCGCTCGTATCGCCCCAGTAATTGTCGAACCTGCTCGAGCTGTTCCGCGGTCAGGTGGTCGGCCGCCCTCTCTAGTAAGCCTTCTAGCCGGGGCCCCAGGTGTTGCTTCGGCGCCGGCTCCTGTGTCTTGTCGATTGCTGTTACGCTCACTACGGGCTCGCACGTTCCCAACTCCGTCCCGGCCTGGACGTCGTGATCGGTGTCCGTTGGATTTAGCAGTCTCACTGGCACCTCCTCTCGGCACGGCAGCAATGCCCTGGCTACACACAGTCCCTGTACAGGCGTCTTCTGGTCCAGCATCATGTTCCTGGTTCTCTGGCCCTCCAGTCGCGCCGTCACCACCACCTCGCTCCTCGCGGGAACAACCACGTCTTCGTCCAAGACGACCCTGCACATTCCAAGGCGCTCTTCGGGTTGACGGAGTATAACCTCTTCTCCGTTAAGCCGCAGGACCTTCTTGCCGACGTCGACCGTCGCCTCATGGCTCCTGAGGGCATCCAGTCCCAGGATCACCTCCTCAGCCACCTTCGCGACGAACACCCACAGACGCACGGCACTCCGTCCCAAGTTCAGCTCCAGCAGGGCCTCCTTCTCCACAGGCAAGGTGTCGCCCGATGCCGTGACAAGCTGGTATGGCCGGCTTGGCTTTCTTGTCGGCAAACCCGTCGCCACGTCAGGTCTGATGATGGTCACGGCCGCCCCGGTGTCCACCAGCACGCGGCACGGCTTTCCTCTTATCCAACCGTCCGCGATGAGGCTGTCATCCATACGCCGGCTGACGGCGCGCAGTGTCACTCGAGGGGATGGTGGTGATGGCGCCGACGTGCCCCTCTCCACGACGGCCCTTACTCGTTTTCCGGCTGCTCTTCCTGGTGTGGGCAGTCTCTCTGCAGGTGTCCGGGCTGTCCACACCCCCAACACAGGCCACTAGGTGTTCGCCGGCGTCCCTCAGCTGGTCTTCTGTCTCCGGCGTAGCGGACACTCCTCGTTCTCGACGTCGGGATGGATGTTATTTTGGCCGCCTCCATCCTTAATGCCGCTGTCAGCGCCTCGTGGATGGTTTTATATTCCCCGAGCATTAGGCGCTGACGAATCTCCGTGTCCCGTACCCCGTCGACAAAATTGTAGGCGGCTTCCCGGGATACGAACTCCAGTGGCAGGTCAACCAAGGCCTTGCTAGCCAGCTGCTCGATCGCGATGGCGAACTCCTGCAGCGTCTCCCCCGGCTGCTGTGACCTTGCCTTTAGCTGGCTGCGGTATGCTGCGGCTAAGCGGTGGTTCCCGAAGCGATCCTCCAGGGCTTCCCAGATGTCCTTGGGCGCCGCCGTCGTCTGCACCGCGTTTAGGACTTCCGCGGCTCTTCCCTGGAGGCTGGCTATTAACTGTGTGGCCTCCTCCTCCAGCGACCATCCGTTGTGCCTGGCCACTGTGTCGAACTGGCGGCGGAAGACCTCAAACGTTGACGCGCCGTCATACTTGGGAGGTTTGACGCGCGCAGATGTTGTGTCGCGTCCCGGCGCGTCGGCCTTTAAATCCTTCAGCTTCCTGCCGACGACGTCCTCCACCATGGCGTTCAGGGACTTGACGCTGCTGTCGGCTTTCCCTTCCAGGTCGTTAACGCGGCTCGCCAGGTCCTCGACGCGCTCGTCCACTTGGCCCATCCGCTTGCCCAGCTCCGTCACGTCATCCCTCACTCCGGCCAACTGTTCTTCAAATTTGGCGGCGAGAGCCTCGTTCGCCACCTTCATTTCCGTGGTCAGTTCGGCCATCTTTGAGGTCATTGTCGTGGCCAAGTTGTTGTTAGCCGTTTCCGTCTTCGCTGTTAATTCGGCCTTCATTTCTTCCGTCTTCGCTGTTAATTCGGCCTTCATTTCTTCCATCTTCCCGGTGATGTTGTCGTTGGCCGTCTTCACTTGTTTCAACTCGGCGGTGAGGCTGTTTTTTGCCGCTTCTGTTTTCTCTGTTAACTCGTTCATCTTCGCCAAAAGCATTTCCAATGCGGATTCCATGGCTGTAATGTTCGGTGCTGTTGTCTTCCCGCTTCCTGACACCAGTGTGACTTTGTGGGTTCGTGAAATAAAAAGTCCAGTTACACCACTCGAAAATGTTCTTTATTTCCACCGACTTACAGTTGAACACTTGCCAATTACACAAAATTACGTAATACACCAATTACGATTCACCAGTTCGTCCGTTACCGTTCAGATGCACGTACACAATTACACACAGTCTCCCCGTTCATTAACACGGCGCTAGCACGTCAAACACTGACTAACTGTCTCTCTGAAACCCTTTTTAAAGGAATGTGAGTGTTTTTCTAGAAGTCTCTAATCACCGAACGTTCCAGACCACCGGAGAAGGGGAGAGAAACCCCCAGGGTCAAGTGACATTTTCCTAACGACCCCTCAGTTAGTGACAGAGACTAATGGGAGGCGTGGCACGGCTGCACTTTGGTTTCCTCTCAGCTGTTGCCCTCAGGCCTACCGCTAATTGGGTGACAATAGTGACACTGAATTTCAAGTATGTAATCGTGTACGTTTACTTCATTGTGATTATAATAACTGGAAAACAATAAGAGATGATGAAGAAATGAGCGTCTTTGTGTCTGTTAAACTCGCTTTTCAATCATATCTGATGTCCCGATAATGGACAACCTTGATGTCGACCTTTCTATTACGTACATCATATGAAGCTTCACGAAGATAAACTCATGATCATCATAATGAATTATTTTATTTTAACAAAAATCAGAGAAGTATACATTACTCTTACAACTGAATCCAGAGACAGCGTATAAAATAAAGGAAGGAACAACATTGTACAAGTTTAAATTTCAGTACCGCCTTTCCGTAAGTGGAGAAATGGACCATTCTGGCTCCTTTATTATTCCACCTCAAGTGTTGTGTGTATGGTTTTTTATTTGTGATTATAACATTCATTCTGCGCTTATACGAGCAAGCGACATTCACATATTAAACTGTTGAAGTACAAAAGTAAGTAATATCACCATACTTGGTTAGATTATGACATAGCAGTAACAGTTGAGCTATTACATCTTGAAGAGCTGTAGATGTAGTGCAATTAAGTGCAGATCCCGTTAATGTCAAGATCTCATTTGTACTTCATACAGATAGTCATCCTTGACAATGGTTGTCAGAGCAACCTCGTGTACGGGAAACTAGTGGAACTTCAATTAAAGAACTAGTTGTGTAAAAGTCATGTTACTATTGCTTCCAAAGTTATTTCAAAAGTAACAAGGACATTTGGTAGTGATTTCGGATGAAAATATGTATTTTTTAGTTTTTTGCTTAAAAAGAATCTACATAGTTTGGAGAACATGCCCATTATAAGGTTTTGTTTTTGTGGCAATTAAGTGTATTTAAATTTGGTTTTAAATATGGCAGCCAGGCTATCACGCCTCCTTTTTACTCTGTATTTTCTCTTCTACTTATAACAAGCAGAATTATTTAGAAGATGAAGACTCTAAAGGTTTTCTAAGGATGCAAGAAGCCAATGTATATGGACAAGAGGTGTAAGTGAAAAACCTAGAGTGTGTTGGACACATACAAAAACGAATGGGCAGAAGACTTAGAGAAAAGAGAAATAATATTGTCACCCTGGTGGTAGGCTCGCGAAGCCGATGAAAAATGATGGCCGATCGTTACCGGAAGTGAGAGACAGATGAGAGTAGTTGTTAGATAGAAAATAAACAGTTTCAGGTTAGCTAGCAAATTGTGAGTTGACGAATGCATTTGCTAGGAAAATAAAGTGCAGTTTTTGTATTTGAAGCCTCGACTTTTGATTTTCACGAACCCACAAAGTCACAATATGAAGGGCGTCGATTAGAGTTCAAAAACTTAATGAAGTCCTTCCAAGTTTGTCTTTACCTCCTTAGCCAGTTTAAGTCGATTGGATTCTTGGTTAAAGGCTGAGTCATTCTACGCAGAACATTTCAATAAAACAATGTTGTACTCGTTAGATGCAGAAGATACAAGCAACGTCGCCACAACACAAGAATGTTTTGCTAATATTGGCAGCCAAGATAAGATAGAGTACATCCAGAAGCGCTTCTCCAAAATACCTGTTATTATAACACAGTTGGAGGCTCGAAATAGTACCTTGGAACATTCACTTTCTTTAATAAGATGAAATTTCAGTAACGTTGTCTTCAGAGACTCTCGGTATTGTGAAAACCGCCTTTGAGAAACTCAGGTATTAACGAAAAACTCTGGTTACGAAACACTGTAAAATTTCTTCAACATTTTCTGGTAGAGAAATATACGTCGAAGAGAAATCCATTCATAAGGAACTGTGGTACTTTTCACATGATCCAGTAATGTCATATGCCTTTGAGAGATCCTTTCCACAGTATACAAATTCTTCATTAAAAAAACATAGGAGCATCCCTCAAGAAAATCTCAAGATAACTCCCTTGTGTACTATAACAAGCTTGAGTAAGGTAAAATTCTACAAAACAATACTTTTATGATTAAATTTTTATTTTTTATTTTTGGTGATTATTTGTTTCATTTTTTGTGCTTATTTGCTTGATTATTTCACCATTTTATTGTGCTTACAGATTCGGGCTCTAGTGATTGAACTTACCATGCTGCCGCTTTAACCGACAAAGCTACCACGACAGACGCCTGTGATATTAAATTCCCCAACTGACACATATTTTTCCCGTTGAGTCACAAGGTGTTTCGAAATTTACTCTGCTACCCAATGACGACTTAGAATCAATGAATACTTTAATACTCGTAAATAATGGTTTATAGCAGGGGCGGTTCTTCTTTGATGATTTTGAATCGCCGATTCTCCTACTTATCGTTGAATAACTTACATGGTTATGTTTTATGTTCTAGCATTTAATTTTCATTTATAAAGGTTCTCCAAGTTACATTTTGTAATGGAGCCGCTCTCTTGGCGCCCTCGCGTCGATAATGCAGCTAGCTTACTTCCCGACTAGTCATTCACAGAGCACGGAGGTGTCGTTGAAGGTGAACCCTGCTCCATGGAACAGATGCCTTCGACTTATTACCATTCCGGGACACTGTCCATTACTGGCATTTTATGGGAAATAAGTCATCGGGCGGTGGATAGATGGTTGGCTTTTATTCTGTTTTTATGTATAAATAGGAAGAGAAGAAATAGATAGAAATAAATAAATAAAAATGAATGAGGATGATAGATTTATGGCATGCCTAGGGAAGTTCTTGGGTGTTTGTAGATAGCCCCGGGGTCTATATTGTAACGCGGGCGCTGGAGCACCCTGTAAAGCAGCTGGCAGCGGAAGGTAGGGGAGGTTCGGTTAGCCACACCTCCTCCTCGTTTGTCTTGTGGTGGTGACAGACTGTGGTCAAGGAAAAAACATGACTGTGTCGCCGGTTTTCTCTACACCTGTTTCTCGATCTTTCTGTTACTAGAACAATCCTGTAAACACGAGAAACCGGCGATACTCCTATATAAAGAGAGCTACAGACAGACAGACGGAGTTAGTGAGTTGAGTTGGTTTTGGTTTAGTCAGTCAGTGAGTTGGTTTTGTCAGTGAGTGAGGAGACAGTCGCAGTTCTTGGTGTAAGAGTTAGTCAGTGACGTGTTAATGAACGAAAGGGTTGTGCGACGGAAGACTGTATGTAACTGTGAAGGTGTACCGGAGCTTACGTAACCGCGAGTACAGTGAAATTGTAACGGACGGACTGGTGAATCGTAATTGTGTGCAGCAAGTAATTCTGTGTAATTGGCAAGTGTTAAACTGTAATTCGGTGGAAATAAAGAACATGTTTGAGTGGTGTAATTGGACTTTTCATTTCACGAACCCACAAAGTCACACTGGTGTCAGGAAGCGGGAAGATAACATCACCGAACATTACAACCATGGACGCGGCATTGGAGAAAATTTTAGAGATGATGATGGAAATGAAGGCGGAACTGAAAGAAATGAGGACGGCAACTGAAAACCTCGCTGCAAAAACAGAAGCGGCAAAGAACAGCCTAACAGAGAAGCTGGAGACTAGAAATAACCTGGCCGCGGAACTGAAACTAATCAGGACGGCTAAGGACAACATCACCGGGAAGATGGAAGAAATGAAGGCCGAATTAACAGCGAAGACGGAAACGGCTAACAACAACTTGGCCACGACAATGACCTCAAAGATGGCCGAACTGACAACGGAGATGAGGGCGGCGAACGAGGCTCTCGCCGCAAAGTTTGAGGAACGTTTGGCCGGCGTGAGGGATGACGTCGCGAACCTGGGCAAGCGGAAGGGTCAAGTAGACGACCACCTTAATGATTTAGAGGAAAAGGCCGACAACATCGCAAAACCCCTCACCCGCCTGACGGAGGAAAACCGGCCTTATGTGTGGACGGAGGACGCCGAAGACGCTTTCCAGCACCCGAAGGGGACCCTGTGCAGTGCTCCAATTTTGGGTTTCCCACAACCGGGTGGCGCCTTCATTGTGGACACCGACGCTAGCGACCATTACATTGGAGGTGTCCTACCGCAGTTCCAGGACGGCCATGAGCGCAAAAGAGTGGAAGAGAAGGAGCGTGCCGCGGCAGTCCGAGTAGTTGTGGCAGTGCCTGCTGAAGGCTGGGATAGCGCAGGCCTGAGGAGGGAGCAGCTGGCGGACGCAGACTTGGGGCCACTCTTGAGGGAAGTGGACGCAGGGACGAGACCAACCTGGGAGGACACCGCACCGAGGAGCGCCACCTACAAGTCGCACTGGGCCCAATGGGACTCGTTGAAGACCAGAGAGGGCGTGCTGTTCCGGGTATGGGAGTCACCCGATGGGAAGGCTCAGAGAGGACAGTTGGTACTTCCCCGGAGCAAGGTCCCGGAAGTCTTGGAGGAAGTGCACGCCGGTACTTCAGGAGGACACCTGGGAGCGAACCGAATGATTCACAAACTACGGCAGCGCTACTTCTGGCTGAGACTCCGAGCAGATGCTGGTGGTACACCTGGACCGCCTCGCACGCTACGATGGGGCTGTTCGGGGCGAACAGCTTTGAGGAGGGAGCAGTGTAACGCGGGCGCTGGAGCACCCTGTAAAGCAGCTGGCAGCGGAAGGTAGGGGAGGTTCGGTTAGCCACACCTCCACCTCGTTTGTCTTGTGGTGGTGACAGACTGTGGTCAAGGAAAAAACATGACTGTGTCGCCGGTTTTCTCTACACCTGTTTCTCGATCTTTCTGTTACTAGAACAATCCTGTAAACACGAGAAACCGGCGATACTCCTATATAAAGAGAGCTACAGACAGACAGACGGAGTTAGTGAGTTGAGTTGGTTTTGGTTTAGTCAGTCAGTGAGTTGGTTTTGTCAGTGAGTGAGGAGACAGTCGCAGTTCTTGGTGTAAGAGTTAGTCAGTGACGTGTTAATGAACGAAAGGGTTGTGCGACGGAAGACTGTATGTAACTGTGAAGGTGTACCGGAGCTTACGTAACCGCGAGTACAGTGAAATTGTAACGGACGGACTGGTGAATCGTAATTGTGTGCAGCAAGTAATTCTGTATAATTGGCAAGTGTTAAACTGTAAGTCGGTGGAAATAAAGAACATTTTTGTGTGGTGTAATTGGACTTTTTATTCCACGAACCCACAAAGTCACAATATCATACTCCGCGAGACACCTGATGAGGTGGTTGAAACTGGATGGTAGGTCAGAATAAAATTTTTGTGAAAGGTTTAGAATGTAGGTGGTTAGATTGGGAGACTAGTGATTCCTTACTAAAAGGCCAAGGTGACCGTAACATTTGCGGTGAGTGAGGAGTGGATGGTGGGGCAGAAGCATTGCTGGTTACCATAGCTACGGATTGGATTCATAGAAGCCATATATTCCGCACCAACTCGTGTTGCCAACACAAAACAGGATTTTCTTCAAATTTTTTCGTTTATTTGAAAAGAATTTGTTGGTAAAAGTGGTAACCCGCTTGAAGCGAGCCCCGTGTCATGTGCTACTCTTTATTATCAGTTTGCATACTGTGTAAAAACGTAACTTTTCTATGTGATCAGTGATTATTGTGTGATATGTGAAGTGTTTAACTGTTCATATTTAAGGGATTTACAATGAATGCAATACACGGCTTGGTGTGTCCCCAAACAACATTTTCTTTATGGAAAAATGATGACAAACGTGTCGTCGTAAATGTCAGTAGGCCAATACCAGTGCTACGTTTAGAAAAACTTTGTGGCGGACCATCTTCAAAATACACCAGGACGTTTAAGACTCGTTGGTATTAGGAAGGTAATTGTGTCGAATTGAAGGAGCTGAGGGGAAAAAAACACTAAAAAAATTGCAGATGCTCTTCGGGAAAGCTCACGTCTATATATTGTAAAATACAATGGGAAAGTTAAGCTTAACAGGCTTTTCATGCAATATCCCATTAGGAAAGTAGATAAGAAATGCCACTTCGTGAACATAATCAAAGCGAGGACTCTTTATATAAAAGTAATTTTAAGGAACTTTTGGATCCATATACAGAGCGAAGCCCCATCGAAATTCAAAACTACTATTCCAGTATAAAATCAGTTTTTGCGACATTGATTTGGCGAATTTAGGTTAACCAATTTTCGGAGTCACATAATCAATTCGCACAGAGCCGCGCCCGGTTTATAGTGAACCACCGATTAACTTTTTGGAATGCATCAGACCCATCAACGACAGCGGATATACATCTAATTATTTCTTTGTTTTCCACCGAAATTCGACAAATTTTACAGTCCTAACCATTGCATGCATGTAAGAGTTTGAACCACGTACCTATGCTTCGGAAAATGTTAAAAATAAACCGAAGTATCCAGCAATATTAAAGGAATTAAGTGTACAACTACGTCATTTAAACAAAAGTAGAACGCTTTGCTGCAGAATGTCATTGTTTAATAAACTTAATTATTCTATGCACTTACCTGGAAGCTTTTACTATCCGTATTTCTTCTGTCAGTTATGGTTTTCCATATATCACAATGTAAGTTTGTTACAGATACAAGTTAATACACGAGCCGTGGGTTTCTTAAAATCAACTTATCTTATTGCAATCACTTGTGTATCAGATTTCTCGTAGTGATTAAACGTAATCATATTTACAAGACTCTTGATAGATTACAGAGCCTTGCAGACACGCCACTTGTCACAAACAAGGCAATTTATTGACCTTCACCTCGCGCTACTGAAAAATAATTCTTGAAGATATCGGTCAAGTATCTGCATAAGTGTACTTAGGTATTTTTCATCCTTTGTGTAACAAAATTGCCAAAAACTGATAACATTATTACTGAACATTATTCTTTGCTTAAAGTCTGGCTTATTTATAACTCAGCTTGTGTTATCAGAATCATTAAGAGTCAAATCACTATAAAACTGCACCAATTCGAAGTATTTTAGTTTCTAGAGTAACTACAAAATAAGAATGAACATAGGTTGCACCAATACGGTTATTCAACTGTCTTAATGTTGCCAGTTCCAAGGCTAGCGGGCGACAGAGATGGAACATATATCTTTGTCTCTACCTAGCAAGTATCATACAGATGTTGAGATGTACAGTGATACAATGCTGACAGAGAAGTTCGCTTAATATTTCATCATGTGTGTGAGAACAAATACGAAGCTGGGTCAAAAAGTAATGCCTCCTATTCCCCCCCCCCCTTAAATAAGTAAGTTATGTGAAAACTTTCAATTTGGCGCAATTCCTCAAACCTTCTTCTCCAATCCCCTGCAGTAGTAGCTTCCTAAGTCAACAGGTGGCAGCACTGCATCCTCATGCAAAATGGCTGACATCGACATTCGTATTAGACAGCGTTCTGTGATTGAATTTTTGACTGCGGAAGGTGAAATGCCAATTCGCATTCACGAAAGGCTAAAAAATGTGTATGGTGATGCAGCGGTGGATGTCAGCACTGGCCGCGCCGTGGCTCAGTGGTTAGACAGCTTGGCTCTCAGCAAGGTGGTCCGGGTTCGATCCCAGGCAACCACAAAGTGAGATTTGTGATGGACAATACGGCGCTGGGGCGAGTTTTCTCCGGGACCTCCGGTTTCCCCCGCCATCTCATTCCACCTGTGCTACATCTTCATCTCATGTATCATCAGTGCCATCGCCTGCGGTGCCGTATGTAGTAAAAGCGGGCGTTAAACACTACACACACTGTCAGCACTGTTAGACGAATGGTTCGTCGCTGTAACGAAGCTGAAGGGCAAACACCATTGGCAGATGAAAAGCGAAGCGGCAGACCGTTGACTGCAGTGACTGCATGCAACATTGAGCGAGTTGATGACATCATTCGTGGTGATCGCCGAGTAATAACAGGTGAATTGTGTCGTATTACCTCCCTCAGTAAAGGCAGTGTGATGACGATTATTCAACAACTGGGTTACTCAAAAGTTTGTTCACGTTGGGTACCAAGAATGTTAACCGCCCAAAACAAAGAAACAAGGAAAACAATAGCCTCCGAACACTTGCAGCGCTTCAATTTGGAGGGAGAGGAGTTTCTGGAAAAAATTGTTACTGCAGACGAAACGTGGGTTCATTTTTTGAACCTGAATCAAAGAGTCAGTCAATGGAATGGCATCACACAACGTCACCGAAGAAAAGAAAATTCAAAACTCAGCGGTCGGCAGGGAAAGTTATGGCGACAGTGTTTTGAGATGCAGAGGGTGTGCTTATGATTGATTTCTTGAAGCAGGGATGCACAATAAATTCTGTCCAATACGTGAGAACTCTCAAAAAGCTGAAAGTACGTCTTCACCGAGTTCGCCCAACAAAATCTATGGCGGATGTTCTTCTTTTGCATGTCAATGCAAGACCACACAACAGCCGTTACACCACTGCAGAAATTGAGAAATTGGGATGGCAAGTCTTACCTCACCCGCATACAGCCGCGACCTGGCACCATCAGACTCTCATCTGTTCGGGCCACTAAAGGAAGCTCATCGTGGGATTCATTTTGAAGATGAGGAGGCTGTGAAAACGTCCGTGCGTCAATGGCTTAGGAAGCAAGACCGTGTGTTTTACCACACTGGAATACATGCGCTAGTTAAAAGATGGACCAAAACTGTGGGAAAGGACGGAGATTATATTGAATAGTGACAAATCAATCGTCAATGTTGTAGTTTTCAAGCTCTGTAAATTGGATTCAATTTGGATATTCACCCTTGGATATTCACCCTTAGTTATATTCACCCTTAGTTATATTAGTTGGATATTCACCCTTGTCATAGAAATCATAAATTGTTCTACGTGAAACACACTTTTAAAATTGTTAAGTTGGTAGCACGTTTTTTTTAGCTGCCCGATGTTTCCCTGGAGATCTAAATATGGAAGCTTCTCCTAATTTGGTAAACTGTGTGCCTTATTTAACAATGTTCGTTACAGAATGAGCACTCACGTGACAAGCTTGTAGCATTAATTCTCGACTCTGAGCGAAATTTGTACTTTCGAAAATGTCTGACATCTGTATGAAAAAGGAATACGCTTTAACAAGAATTCTTGTAGCCTATTTATGTAAAATCTTACGAGTTGTTTCGCAGTTACTACTAGGCACACCAGTGCTAGTTTTGCTAAGCGGTATATTTACTAACTTTGAAAAGCACGTGTGAACTCTTAAAAGATCACCACTTTACTGAAGGCAAGGTACAAAATACAACTGTAGCATAGCATCTGTGTGCTTTTGTTTACTG
This sequence comes from Mantis religiosa, assembly GCA_030765055.1. Taxonomy (NCBI): domain Eukaryota; kingdom Metazoa; phylum Arthropoda; class Insecta; order Mantodea; family Mantidae; genus Mantis; species Mantis religiosa. The sequence goes on along the minus strand of CM060953.1, from coordinate 21,426,882 downwards.
ACAGTTAATGATTCTTTTGTTTCTAGTCAGGCGGTTTATCTTTCCATATATCCGACACCAGAAGTCCTACAAACAAGGGTGGCTTCTGAGGTAGTGCCGCTGTGCCATGGCACCATCTGTATGAAAGCAAAAGAAAGAGAAGTGTATAAGAATTGCGCAAAAGGAATTGTTTATGAGTAGTTGCTCCTTCGTTTGAATAGGCGCGTTGAACGCCAGCGCTCTCTCTTGGTTGTTTTCCGTAGCTTGGTGCCGATTCCAGAACGGCACCGTCTACGCCTCATAAACGCCTGTGTTAGGGCTAGGGGCTAAGATGTCTGCTTATACACGGCTTCTTATGGGAGAAGGTCAGAGAAGGTAGTGCCAGGATTGCTCTGGCGCATAACTTACGCTTTGTCCGTTAGAGTGCAGTAAAACACGGGACTTCAGAGAACCACGATCCTGCCACCTAGCGAAAGACAATGGTAAGAATACATTTCGCGCTATACCTTCCTTTAATGCAGTGTCACCATCCTAATGCAAGTTAATGCTGAGGAACTTCAAAACGCAAATTAATGCTTAATGAAATCAGCTGCAGAAACACAACACAGATATCCTTATAAATAAAATTAATTGGGTTTCAATGTGAATATAGTATTAGATTTTAAAATTTAGAGACAGTATTTCAACATGTGCATATTTCACAGCAGCAGTTTTGTTGGTACACCATAAAACCCGAGTGTGCAGCATGTGTTGGACACATGTTTTCAAAGCAATGGTAGAGTAGTTCTGTATGTGCTCCTGTAATGCTGTAGTTCATCGTAAGTACGGATTTTTAAAACAGTGTTCAGTGTTTTTTCTTTAAGTTAAAATTCACAGTAAAGTTATGATCATGAACAAGGTGAGTGAATTACTGAAAACTTCATTTAGTAACAGGACTCTAAGTGAAAAAATTCAGATAAAAACAATGGGTAGGGCACTCCCGAATCTGAATCTGCAGCAGCAAACAAAAAATCGATGCCGTAAGTTTAATCCGGATATTTATCAAAAGAACAAATGGATTTGCGGCTGTGATGAAAACAATGCAGTTTTGTGATTTCCTTGTGTGTTATTTGGGGGATATGTCCATTGGTGTAAGACTGGAATAACTGATATTGGGCATTTATGGTCTAAAATGAAAGTGCATGAAACATCGAAGCGACACATGGACAATGCTCTGAGTCTTTCATTTCTAGGCAAAACCAATATTCAGGACAAATTAGATTCGCAGTATAGGCAAACATTCAACAGCCATAACAAACAAGTAGACAAGAACAGGTATATATTGAATAAACTGTTTTCGGTTCTGTGGTGCTTTGGAGCTGGCTCTTAGGGGACACGACGAATCTGACACCTCTCAAAATAAGGGGTTTTTCGTGAGCTCATTCAGTTTAGTGCGGAGTTGGGTAAAGAACTTCAAGTATATCTCAGCCAGTCATCATTATTCAAAGGCATTTCTAAGACTGTTCAAAACGAACTCCTGCAGTGCATGTTGGAAGTGTATCACGAGGAAGTTCGCAAACAAATAAAGCGTGCGGATTATGTTGCAATAATCGCGGATGAAACCACTGATGTGTCGTGCGAATTTCAGTTGGTTATTGTTTTACGATACATTGTTTATGGAACCCCCGTTGAAAGATTTTGGAATTTTGTTAGTCCAGAAGGTCAGAATGCTCAGTCTATCTCGGAGTGTATTCTGAAAGAAATGGAACCCTTAATTGGAGATGACCGAGCAAAACTAATAGCTCAGAGTTACGATGGTGCAAACGTTATGAGTGGCGAGTCAAACGGAGTACAGAAATTAATAAAAGACAAATACCCAAATGCGCACTACATTCATTGCTATGCGCACCAGTTAAACGTTATAATGTCTACTGCAGCCTTAATTAATCGCAAAGCCCGCATCTTCTTTGCACATCTTTCAGACATTTCTTCTTTCTTTTCAAATTCGCCACAAAGATCGAAAGTGTTGCATAGCATAATTCAGAAAAGCTTACCCCGTGTGTGTCTCACAAGATGGAATTATCATTCGCGAGTAGTAAAGGATATTTATAAAAACAGGAATGAGCTTATTACTGTCATGGAAACAATTGAAACGAGTGAGAACATAAAATTACCCTCTACTATTGAAAAAGCTGGTTCATACAAACAAAGACTGCAAGATAGAGACTTCATTTTCTGGCTATCGTTTTTCTATAAGATAATGCCTCATGTGGACATACTTTTTAATCAATTTCAAAAGAAGACAACTGAACCAACCAAGGTAAAACAAGACATTCATAACTTTGAAACAATAATGCAAAACATCAGAGATGACATTGACTCCATCATCAGTCAGGTTAGTTTTGAAAATGACGAAACAATGCCTTACAAGAGAGCAAGGGTTGATGACAATAACAAAAAGCAAAATGCTTTGGAGGTGTGTGATGCCATCTTTTGTGAAATAAAATCACGTTTTCAGTTCACTGGGATCCTAATTGCAACCAACTTATTTGATGTAAGCCAGTTTGACAATTATGTAACAAATTTCCCAGACAAATATCTTGAAATTACGGACACATATACATTTCTGGAGAAAAGAAAGTTGAAGGGAGAGCTTCAAGTGTTCTATGCTAGGCCTGAGTTGAGAGCAGTTTCCGGTGCGGTTCCGTTTCTTTCGCTGATTCTAGAGGATGAACTCTGTGCTTCTTTTGAAGAGACTGTTAAAGTTTTGAAACTGTTAATCACTATGCCTATCTCGACATCAGAAGCTGAGCGGTGCTTTTCAATGCTCAAGAGGATTAAAACGTTTCTACGAAACACAATGCAAGAAGAGCGATTGAGTGCCTTAGGAATGCTGTCCTGTGAAAAGCTGTTCGTGTGCAAAATTGACAATTTCAATTCAAAGGTGATAGATTTAGTTGCCAACAAGAAGGAGTGACGAATGGATTTCCAATACCGTTCCTACTAATTCATTTGAAGCTGTCTTCATAAAGTCATGGAGTTGCTGCTTTCGGTGAGTACAATGCTTTTAATTTTTAAAAGTTAGTAATTTCATTAAACCATTTTTAAAAAATCAGATTACTCATTTTGCAGTGAAAAATTGCGTCTTGTGTGTGCGTGCGTGTGTGCTCGCTCGTATGTGTTTGTGAGTGTGAGACAAAGATTTCTCGAGTTTGTTTCGTTTGATTTCAGCGCGAGAAAAATTATGGCTAAAGCAATAACAATAACTGTCTCTCTATCACGAAATCGTACACGAACGCTTCGTATCACATTCTCCATGAACTGTATTATCAAACTGTTACTGTACTCGTTACACCTGTGCGTAACAAGAGTACGGATGTAATAAATATCTATTTCCGTTTCCCTGTACGCTCTGTATGGTACAGTATATTATAAAATAGTTTGGATTATTGATAAGATTACCTAAATCGTTCGTAATTGGTGCACATATTTATATTTTAACAACCCTTATTTATTTATGGCACCATCAATGCAATACCTCACCGGCCGCCCCTGCCTACAAACATGGTGTTTAGACAGTAATGCTCAGAAAAAATAGCTAGGTAAAATGGAAAAACAAAATAATTCTTTAATTTGTATGTTTGGTATGTTTAGAGCGTGCAAAGAATTACCCGTGTGGCTCGGCAAATCGAGCCAATTTGCGTGCTTAACTGTACAACCTTCTTTTTTTTGTTGTTGTTGTTATTTACCTCCTCCAACGTTAAGTCATACCGGACGATGAATGACATAGAATGACATTCGTCTATCAGGATAAGGGAAAACCCCGGAAAAAAATTATCCATGTAACTCATCCTGACCGAGATTCGAACTCGGGACCTCTTGAACGTGAGGCAGACACGCTACCATCTACACTACCAAGACGGGCATTAACTGTAGAACGTTGCACGTACCGCATTGGCTAGAAGCGATAGATCAGCCCCGCCTAGACCCGCCTTATGTTAGTTGTGTTTTTCTCTATTTTGTATGATGTGAGTCTTACAACCTTATACTGTTAACAAGTAGAAAGTAATATGGTCGTGTTAATATACAGCCTTCGTTTGGAAGCGACGCATTTTTACATAATAATATCTTAAACCTGTCTCATTATTATCAAAATCGCGTGAAAGTTTTTGAAAAGTATTCCGTATAAAGCGTGGTCTTGGGTGGAGGGATTTTCTTGAAAATCTTAATGCTATATTCTTAGAAGATATTGAACATAATTTTGGTATTTAATGAGTTATACTTTTCATAAACGACACACACAAACAGGCCTTTTTCCAAAAAATAATAATAAAATGCATATTTTAAATCAAGTATTTAGTTAATACTCAGTAAGAAATTTTTGGGTGAAATATAATACTTGCCTTATTTACTACACGTAGTAGTAATTAAAAAATATGTTTAACCTCTTACCTTTACACTTTAAATTACTTTGTGTTGTCTCAGAAACTTTTCGGAAGAAACGACGTAAATAACTTACTTTTTCAGGGATATAAGGAATGTCTGCACATGCACGCTGTTTTAGACAAAACGTCTGGACGACTGCAGCTGCATCATTACCCAAACCATTATCACTTAGTCAAGTTGTTGACGAAATGTGTAAATGAAGTCATTAACTAACACGTAAATACAACACAATCACTTGTTTGTTCATCCAATTTCCACATTGAGAATACATTACTGTCCAAAATTAAAACAACAGATAGAATGGAAACAAGTGACAGTAAAATATAAACCGTACTCTAAACTAACATAGACATTTCTACTTCATTACGACATGAAAGTGACTAGACAGCGCCACTAGTGAAAGATCAGTCCAACATCAAATTGCACGGTCGAACAGTGAGAGGAATGGTATAGGGAATATATGGTATGGAATATATGATATGGTATATATAGTTCTAAAGATTTTACATTCTTACTTGCTGATGGGAAGACTTACAAACAAATATTGGCACTTGTTTCAGGTTTTGGCTTGTGTACAAACGTAAATGAGACATTTTAACTAGTGCAGCGAGAACAGCTGGATTTTGTGGTTCTGTGGTTGTTGGAGACGAGTATTATACCAATATGTACAGGTCACTGGCACACTTTAAACAACACACTATGTACCTATGTACATAACACAAAAATTAAACGTTAAAATAGTACTGTGTGTACTTAAATAAAATAACACTGTTATGTACTTATTTGAAGTGTCTCTACCAGAATGCAGCTGATGTTCTGTATCACTGTATCTGTAATGTTCCGAAAGATCTACCAGGGCTGTTCAATAAAGAATCATCATAATTTTTAGCACTAAAATTCAATCTTAGCTTAATGTGAAACAAACACAATAGTAGTTTCATTGTTGGTACTCCTGATTCCCACCTGTGAGAACCAGGCCAGTTCAGACATATTCAATATCGCCTACCGCTGCTATGGAGGTAACACGCGAGGATCAATATGCGGCTTTGAAATTATGTTGTCTCAAAAAATCTTCAGTTTAGGCCTATACAATGTTACAGGAGGTCTATGGAGAGTCTGTTCTTCCCTACAGCACAGCTCGAAGGTGGTTCAAAATGTTTAAAGAGGGGAGACAGTCAATTTCAAAGGAAGGTGGACCCGGTGCTCCAGTTACTGCTCTTACGGAAGAAAACATCAACACTGCTACTGCCATTGTGAGAAAGGATCGACTAATTACCTTAAGATCTCTTTCTGAAATACTGAACATTTCATCGGGTGCCACCCACACGTTGATGACAGAAACATTACACATGAGACGTGTTTGTGCGCGATGGGTTCCAAGACTGTTGATTCCCGAAAAAAAGGACATTCCCATGCAGTTAAAGTTGATGTTAGAGGAAGATCCGGAGTGTCTTTCTAACGTAATCACTGCTGATGAAACTTGGCTACATCATTTTGATCCTGAGAGCAAACAGCAAAGCTCAGTGTGGAAATGTACTTCGTCACCAACCCCCCAAAAAGCAAAAGTGGTTGCTTCTGTGGGAAAGTTATTGTCATCTCATTCTTTCATATTCATGGAATGGTATATCAGCATGTTGTGCCTGCACACACATCAGTAACTGGACGATACTACAGGGATGTCCTGAAAACATTACAAGTTCATATCAGGTGCAAAAGACCAGATTTCCGTGAAGCAGGCTGGATACTGCACCACGGTAATGCGCGGCCGCATCTTGCCAATGTTGTTGCTGAATATATTGCAAACATTAACGTGAAGTGCATCCCTCACACTCCCTATAGTCCGGATTTAGATCCATGTGACTTTTTTCTATTCCCTAACTTGAAGAAACGCCTTTGTGGGAGGCATTATCCATCATCAGAAGCAGTGGTGAAGGCTGCGGAGGCGATTTTGAAGGTTCTCTGAAAAAATGGTTTCCAGCATGTCTTTGAAGACTGACAGAAACGCTGGGACAAGCGCATCGCATTGAGGGGAGACTATTTTGAGAAGGATCATCAAAATTATGAGGATGAGTAAAGGTACGTTGTCAAAAAAAAATTGTGATCTTTCTTTATTGAACGACCCTCGTATTTTGTGACTTTGTGAGTTCTTAAAAGTAACAGTGTAGTTTGCAGAAATTAAAAATGCTTCCCACTAGAAAGACGTTCCTCAGTAGAATACATTGCTATCTCCTCAAACACTCGTCAGAACACAAACATAGTAAACCAAACTAACCAGCAGAATAACGCACTGGTATCCAGGGCGCGCCGTGGCTCAGTGGTTAGACCGCTTGGATCTCACCAAGGCGGCCCGGGTGCGATCCCAGGATTTGTAGTGGACAACACGGTGCTGGGTGGGTTTTCTCCGGGATCTCCGGTTTCCCCCACCATCTCATTCCACCGGTGCTCCATCTTCATCCCATGTATCATCAGTGTCATCGCTTGCGGTGCCGTATGTAGTAAAAGCGGACTACACACACTGGTATCCGCTGAGACTACTGCTGAAAAAAATAACATTTGGTTCGGAGTGGAATGTGGAAAACTAGGGATGCCAATCTTTTCTCGAGCGGTAGGCCAGAACCCCAGTGCGGAGAGAGTTATTGATGACACATTATTTGTTTCTCGCGACTACGTAAGGGTTCAGAAGAAGCAGCCATTAGGTACAATTTGTTCACGCAATAAGAAAAAATTCACATACTTTTTTTTCACCGTCCTGAATAAATGCTGCATTAAACTGAAACTTAAACCCAGAGTGGTTTATTGTTAGTGAAGACGTATTGCTACTAAAAGCCCTCACCTCTTAAAATAATACAGACACGTCATTGCTTTCATACACATAAGTACTTAGAATGCAAGAAATAAGTCATTGTTTTAACTAAGGAACTAATTTCTACTGCAGTACGCACTTAAAATCCAGCAGCCAATAAGAGATGACCTTTATTGCAGGTCTCCAACACTTAATTTGCACGAATCACGCATGTTTCTGTAAAGGTTTTCATTTATGTCACATTTTCACTCTACGTGCTGTATAACCACATGTATGGCGGGAACTCTCAGCGAACGCGGATGGATACATTAGGTTTGTATACATGCGGTTAAGCTTAGAAAAACCAGAGATTAGAGGTACCATGTCAGCTTGTTCAGTAAAAGAGCAACCACTTCTTTGTCTACAAACTTATAAAAGTCAGGAAAATAGTGATGCAGCCTCCACGTTCAAGAATGGTGACAATGTCTGATACCGCATTGTTCATTTGTCATCTACTGAATGCCGTTTCCGAAAGCTAAACTCGATTGCAGCTATTTCTTCTGCTATTACATTCCACTGCCTTGTATAAGTACAACACTTTCATAAGCTAGATAAATTAGTTACTAAGTTACATTTAAACAAGTGCAATCATTATAACGTGATAAGATATAAAGTGCAGAATATAAAAATTTGTTATCGCTTAACCAGTCAAGATTATATCCTTGCCATTACAAACTTTACACGCCATATGTTTGAAATGGAAGTTAAATTACGAATTTATGTACCACATTAATATTTAAGTTTTTTTTAAAATATATTAAAATGAATTTACAACTTTAGAGAGATAGACAATGTATAATATTTCAGTTATTATGTTGAAGACTCAATTAGGTTTCGTTTACGTAGAAAATGAAGATAGCTACAGTGAACCAACGAATTTTACACAAATATAACTATTTGTAACAAAAACTTCACTTATCTTAAGAAAATGATGACAGTTTTACTTATAATTGAGATCGATTTCACAAACAAATAGCTTGCGTCGTCAGTCCATAGCACTTCGTAGTCAAGGATACCGGTTACCATGTAATTATGTTTTTTTTTTCAGTATTACCAAAATCTAAAAACAAAATAAACCTAAAACATTTAAATTATATTAAATTATTAAAACAGTTAAATGGTCCGATAGATTTAATAGTTTGGGAAAATATATTTATTTAAAAAAATAAACATCTCGTAATGAATTTTGAAATACTAGCAGTTGATTTTGTTTTTAGGCTAGTTTCGTTTGCATTTGTTTGTGAAATCGATCTCAATTAATAAGAAAAATTGATATCATTTTCTTAAGATAAGTGAGGTTTTTGTTATAAATAGTTATATGTGTGTAATAGGTTCCTTTTTTAATTTGAATTTTAGATACGTAATGTCTACGATTTCAATTTGATTAAAATTGCATCAGGAATGGTTTACAAAGCTCAGCATGTTTCGGCATTCAGAACGAACAGAACTTCCGAGGATACGCTCATAAAATTCAACATATATATTTCAATTGTCACAATGATAATTTAAACTTTTAGTATATTTGTCAAAATCCTTATAGCTATTTTTAAGAAAGTAAACATTTTCGAAGGTTTTTACACCTGAAAGATAGTTTGGGATAGGGGAGAATTTTATTAAAAGTATTGGTGTCTTCGAAGGTGAATTTCTTTTCTGAGGTACATGTTCTCTCTCTCCCTCCCTCCCTCCCCCCCCCCCCCCTCTCTCTCTCTCTCTCTCTCTCTCTCTCTCTCTCTCTCTCTCTCTCTCAGGCACGGACACAGATGCGCGCCGGCCTTCTTCTAAAACTGATTTGTTTAGAATGAGGACATTAAAAGCTGTATTTCCATTGAAATAGTTATACATTTTGGGTTAAATGTAATAGTATCTCTATCAACGTGCGAAAGAAAGGTTTTTGTTTCATATCCACTTTACACTCCTTGTGTGGAGGACTCACAATCGGGTACCTGGGCTCAGACATCTATCGAGGAGCACAGAACTGTAAAGCTGAGAGAATATCCAGGATGGAGAATCAGTCCGATACCTGGTATAAGGGTAAAGAAGTAGATGTCGCTGCAGTGGATGAAAGGAAATTTGACTATGTAGGAGTTCGGATGAATGGCGGGGGAACCCGGGCACAACCGGCCCAGACGCCGCTGTGTCCACCACATGCGGGCCACCTAGGTAAGAGGTGAGTGCTCTAACCACTCGGAAACAATTGCCGGTGAAACCTCGACCTAGAACTTTGTACGGGATACAATACTTCTCCTACTTACTGTCTGTAGTGGAGAAAGTAATAACAACCAGATGAAAAGAGTGAGAGAGCTTACATAAACAAAACACCACGCACCACACATAGGAAGACCAAATTATCACAAATTAATATTTATTGCATTTTTACCGAGCGAGATGGTTACACGATAACATGACTCGAATTCGACAGATCCTGTGTACGATTCTGGGGCGGTCACTCGGACCTGGTTAACGAGGCGAATGCTGGGATGGCTTCTATTCTCCTTCAATTCCCTCATTTCCTATCATTTCGCTTCCCCTTTCGTCTATCAGGTAGAACTGTGCGGTGTTGTGGCAAGTCTTCGACTCTTCTCGAGTTGTTCAGAGGGAAGAAGCCTGCCAGTCATCAAGCAAGGTGCTCCCTGGCCATACTTATTCGTATTGTATCTTCTATGTAATTTATGTAGGTTAGACGCAGAAATATATCACAATTTATCTCAAAGTAATATGTTCTGCCCTTAGCTACGATACACATTTATGTACGTAAACCATATAGCAATGTTTACCATAGACATTTATTTGTATTAAGGATGAACAATTAATAAAAACGTAGAAAAAAAGACCAAAGTTGTCATGCGCCCAGGTCTCCTCTTCTTCAAAAAGAAAGAAGAAAAAAAGAAACTAAATATGAAGTAATGTGTGCACTCACGTGGCCTTTTCTACCCCAAACCATTCCTAACTCTACTATTTAATAGGAATCCAGATAAATATTTGTAGAAATGGAATTTGTGCATATTTTCTTATAGATACCATAGAAATGGGAGAATACAGTAGGTTCAAGAGATAGTCAGATGTTTAAAGAGCTGGTTGCTATGTGATATACAAACAGATGACGACTTCCCATTTAAGTAAAGTACAAGCATTTGGAAATACAAAACAACAGGAAATATCTCAAAAATAATTATCTATTCGAAAAAAAAATGGATTGACATAAAGTGTATTCTTTAAGAGATCTATATTTATGGTTAGCAGGTTTTGAATATTTATTACTGTCTACAAATTATACAAAAGTAGTTGAGAATGAAGAGCCCTTCATAAGAAATTCCCATAAAATTTAATATATAATATATATTATTTGTCACGAAAATATTTGTATTTTAATGAACATTGTTAGTCATTTTCAGAAAATAAAACGTTTTAAAAAATTTTCAGTGTAAGTAGTTTGGAGTGTGGGATTTTCTTGAAAATCTTGGTATGGCATCTTTTGAAGAGCTAAACAGAAACCCTAATTTAGTATTTAACAACTTTCAGTTTTTGAGTTATACTATTCTAAGGTACAAACACAGAGAACTTTTCTAAAAATAGTTTTATTGCGTTCATAGGACCTCAAAACGTATATTTCCCAACAAATCTTGGTATCGCATTTTTCAGTGGAAAGCACTACCACTTCTGCCTACTCTGTACGTGACAGAGAACGTAAAACCGATTGAGTCTGGTTTAGAACTCTCAATAAGTGCGATCCATATAAACCTGAACCATTTCAATAAGCCATAACTTTTGAACCAATAATAGGACACACGTGCAACTTTTGGAGAATATAATACACAATTGTGAGATTACATAACACTATTTACATCTCAGAGAAAATGTTGGAAGTGTGCTCCATCAGCATCTATTCATGTTTGTACTCGTCTCACCATATTCTCTGAAGTTTTACGGAGATGATCTCGAATTGAGAGAAGGTTATACTCAGCAAGATGGAACAACGTGCCATACATGTAATGACACCCTGGCATTTGTAACCAGTTTCTTTGATAATCGAATAATCTCAAACGTTCTGTGAACCCCAGATCCCCTGACATAACCTCACCGGATTTTTTATTGTGGAGGTATCTAAAAATAGAGTGTATAAGAATAGGCCACGGACAATTGATGTTCTCAAGGAATCCATTCGAACCGAAGTAAATAACATTGGCGAGGATACTCTCCGTAAAACTTCAGAGAATATGGTGGGACGAGTACAAACATGTATAGATGCCGGTGGAGGACACTTCCAACATTTTCTGAGATGTAAATAGTGTAATGTAATCTCTCAATTGTGTATTATATTCTCTCAAAGCTGCACGGGTGTTCTATTATTGGTTAAAAAATTATGGCTTATTGAAATAGTTCAGGTTTATTGAATTGCACTGTATAATACGCTATAGAGAAAGCCATAACACAACTGTGTGTATATGCAGGAGACAAATCTGTAGTTCGCAGTTTAAACGACTTCAGCGTTCGTGTTAAACAGTTGCAAATCTGCGTGGTTGTTTACCAACAGTGTTCAAAACAAGGTCACAGAGTGAGTTATGTCTAAATTGGAATGTTACAAGTGAAAGGAATTATCACTACGATCTACTACATCCCAAACTAGTTCTTTACCGTCACTACCTCGTGCAGGAGAAGACAATCTAATTAAAAAATACCAATTAGGGTAAAGGTTCGTTACCATTTGGTCCATTCCCGTTTTGTGGCTTTCAGAAATATTCTCGTTTTATCGACTGTCCTTTTAACCTATACATCAATGTTATTAATAATTCCCTTTTCGTCGATTCACTAAACCTTCCTTCACACTTGTTTGTTTGAAATTCAAAAGCAGTTACGATGGTGTGTTTAAAGGTTTTATCAACAGTTTTGTCTCGTCATAATAAATAAAAAATGTGTACACATAAGTCCAGTCGTAAATACAGATTTTATCAAATTTGAGAAAAAATAAAAATAGTCTAAAAATAGTGTAGGATGCCCGGGTTAAAAGGATTTTATTTTGTACGTAGTTCTCGGACCTGGGACCTCGTTTTAGGCTTATGCCCGATTTCATCAACAGATGTTAAGACTTAACACCAGTTTAGTAATAGTTAAAACAAAAATTGCATTTTACCAACAAGTGTTAGCTTAACACTCGTGTTAAATCTTTTGTTAAACTAACAAGCCATATTTCTGTGGTTAAGTCCTTAACAATTGTAAATATTCAAGATAGAGGGCGTGAACGCAGCTGTTGATGTCGATTTGTTATATTTAAGACCGTCTAAATGGCATTCGTAATAGAGTACAGCTTATGAGAATAAATTATTTTGAGGAGCTGTCAGACAGAGATATAGGCTGTCCAAACTGTTGCTAGGAAGGTTACTGCGGAAGTACAAGAGAGGTTAGAACATGCATCGAAAGGAATATGCCGATCTCACCTTTGCCTCAAGTATTAATAACTTTGCATTTTATAATTCAATGAATTATGTGGATAATACACTGCCCACCTCCCGTCTTGAAACGTTCAAGTCACTTGTACTTCTTCGCTCCTCGTTTTAAATTTACGCAATACTGAGTTAAAACATGCATCGAAAGAAATATGCCGATCTCGGCTTTTCTTCAAGTATTAATAATTTTGCTATTTTATAATTCACTGAATTATGTGGATAATACACTGTCCACCTCCCGTCTTGAAACGTTCAAGTCACTCGTCACTTGTCATTCTTCGCACCTCGTTTTAAATTTACGTAATACTGAGTTAGAATATGCATCGAAAGGAATATGCCGATCTCGGCTTTTCTTCAAGTATTAATAATTTTGCTATTTTATAATTAACTGAATTGTGTAAATAATACACTGTCCTCCTCCCGTCTTGAAACGTTCAAGTCACCTGTCATTCTTTGCACCTCGTTTTAAATTTACGTAATACTGAGTTAGAACATGCATAGAAAGGAATATGCCGATCTCGCCTATGCTTCAAGTATTAATATCTTTGCGATTTTATAATTAACTAAATTATGTAAATAATACACTGTCCACCTCCCGTCTTGAAACGTTCAAGTCATTCGTCACTTGTCCTTCGCTCTTCTTTTTAAATTTGCGTAATACTGAGAACATGCATCGAAAGGAATATGCCGATCTCGTCTTTTCTTCAAGTATTAATAATTTTGCGATTTTATAATTCACTGAATTATGTAGATAATTCACTGTCCACCTCCCGTCTTGAAACGTTCAAGTCACTCGTCCTTACTCGCACCTCGTTTTAAATTTGCGTAATATTGACGAAGTTGTTTACTGCTTGTAGTAGTGACACATGCATTTGAATTAAATTCAATTAACAATTCTTTCTCCATCGATGAGAAATTTGTCTCACGGCTTTTGTTTACTATTTTGTTCACCCTCCATTTTTTGAGCCGTGTGCAGACGAAAATGAAAACAAAAGCACATCGCAATACGTTCAGAAAATAATGCGACTCATCCATAGCCTTCGATAGCTGTAATGTTTATAATTTTCTTAGCGTTAACACATGTTTGTTAACATTTTCAGAAAACAGGTTGTTGAAATGCAAGAAATTTAACAGTAGTGTTAGCACTGTGAAAATTGTTCCGTTACATTTGTTAACGTCGATTTTAACATATGTTGGTGAAATCGGACATTAATGTTATATTAGAAATATTAGGTTTAAGTCATTTTTGGAATTACTGGTATTATATCATTTTTTAATATTTTAGACATTTTATAGATCATTTTCGTCACGTTTTACGTTGATTACTCCTTCCTGGTGAGTATAAAGTTTCCTGAAAGTGATACACAAAGAATAAGCAACAGTGAAGGCTGCGAAGTCTGATGACGTGAGCTTAGATGCTGATTTAATTTCGCACCTACAGAGAACACCCGAAGGAAGATCGACGTAACCTTTCATAAGAAGGTCACCACATCAAGTTCTCTCTGATTTATTCTGCTAACGTTCACAAAGGCCGGTCTGGCGAACGAAGCTAGTCACGCCTATACTCGCTGTCTCATTTCGTAGGTATATTTCGTAACGTTACTTTTATCTAACTCACAACTACAACTAACATAACCAAACTGTTCGCTAATGTTGACTGTTTGAACATTTTCTTAGTATATTAAGACAATCACCGCAAAAACAACTAATATTTAAATAAAAATGTTACTGAAATTTGAACCTAGTCACATGTAAAATAAGATTTGAAACTTTTCTGACGATGAACATACTATAGATGTTCTTGGGCTTCAAGCCAGTATATTGATTAATGGCCATCGAGGTTTTGGGTGCGTAAAGTCTGTTTAGTTAACCGTGTGCAGTTCGGCCGCCTCTTTTGACGAACCCTTATAATCGTTTTACAACCCCGGCCCTCCTTCTCCCAGACCGTTCTGCAAGGTTGCCACCTTTCTCGCTACGTCATGGGTATTGTACGAGGTTTCGTCTAAATAAAATATTTTATGTCCATTACTGTGAAACTTCCTTAGTTTATACAGGATGTTACAAAAAGGTACGGCCAAACTTTCAGGAAACATTCCTCACACACAAAGAAAGAAAATATGTTATGCGGACATGTGTCCGGAAACGCTTAATTTCCATGTTAGAGGTCATTTTATTACTTCTCTTCAAATCACATTAATCATGGAATGGAAACACACGACAACAGAACGTACCAGCGAGACTTCAAACACTTTATTACAGGAAATGTTCAAAATGTCCTCCGTTAGCGAGGATACATGCATCCATCCTCCGCCGCATGGAATCCCTGATGCGCTGATGCAGCCCTGGAGAATGGCGTATTGTATCACAGCCGTCCACAATACGAGCACGAAGAGTCTCTACATTTGGTACCTGGGTTGTGTAGACAAGAGCTTTCAAATGCCCCCATAAATGAAAGTCAAGAGGATTGAGGTCAGGAGAGCGTGGAGGCCATGGAATTGGTCCGCCTCTACCAATCTATTGGTCACCGAATCTGTTGTTGAGAAGCGTACGAACACTTCGACTGAAATGTGCAGGAGCTCCATCGTGCATGAACCACAATGGGTAGTTTGACGTTTGTCTGCACGAATGATTTCAATTTACATTTTAAGAGAAATACTAAAATGAGCTCTAACATGGAAATTTAGCGTTTCCGGTCACATGTCCACATAACATATTTTCTTTCTTTGTGTGTGAGGAATGTTTCCTGAAAGTTTGGCCGTACCTTTTTGTAACACGCTGTATATGTATTTGAAACCCAACTCCTTTAGGAGTTCGCACAAAGTGCAGTGACCACAAAGGAAATGACAAATTTCTGGCAAATGTGCAACCAATTCATCTAAGGTAGGCGCTATCCCTTTTGCATAGAATCTATAAATTTCTCGATGAATTAAATCGCATATTACAGAAACGTTTCCTTTTGTTTTCACACTTGATCGGCATCTTTGGTATTCCTTTCGTCACAATTTCCCTTACTGTATTTCTGTGAACACCCAGAATTTATCAGGTCCATTACATGACCCCTTACCAAGATTATTTGTCAGCACATATTTACATGTGTTCAAAGCAAGCGCTTGAACTTGCTTAGAAGGAGTTCCCGTTATAACTTTGTTTTTTGAGGCTTCTCCAGTAACATAACTCGACCCAGCAACACTTTCTAATTCAATCACACTATTGTCTTCACTTTGATTATTTTCACTTGACTGAAAGTTATCTACTACTTCATTTGCATTAATCACTGCATCTCCCTCTCACGGTATCCACATTGTGACACACTACAAATTTCTGCACGTAATGAAACAGATCAACTGGAAGTTGGAACTTTGGCAACTGAGACGCCACGTGGAATAAACATGCGACTGTCTTTTCCATAAAATCAGGGTCATTAGTGGGCGGGAGGGCCCGTTTCCTTTGAGAGGCAACTGCACTCGCGTTGAGTAGACAGACTCTACATCTCTCCCATCATCACAAGCCTTAGTATGCAAGTATTTACAGCAGGAAATGGCACATACTGTAACGCCCAAGTCAGCAAGATTTTACTTTGCTTTGCTGGTTTTATTCTGCACAATATTTTTGGTCTGTATCAAATTCTTATTGCAATACTTCAAAATAGCATTAATTGCTCTATGTCAGTTGATATGTTTACCCTCTGAAGGAGAGTAGATACATTTTATTATAGTTGTGGTTCAAAACCACAAGTTTTTGGTAAGAATGGACCACAAGACAATCTCTGTTTCCAAGCGGAATTATGCAGTACAGTTAATCGTGTATTGAAGTAACTAATAGAATTTTGTATATAATGCATTATACCTGTTCGTATACGAAGGTTCCAAGGGGGAAAAAAACCAGATGTCACTCTTTTTTCTCAAAATGAGTTTGACTTGTCATGGGAAGTACCAGTTTTTAAAGGTATGAAACAGGGCAGAAAACCGTTTAGTCATGGCGATTTTTGACGTTTATATTTTGGCGTACAGGAAAGAACCAGGTAAGTCAATTTTTCCCGCGAAAAAACCAGGCAAGTCATCTTCTTGCCAACAGAGACACGTTAACTGCATAGGTTCTACTCCAAGTACGAGGCATGTTTTTTAAGTCAGTACCGTTTTGGAAATAAAAAAAGACGTGCATAGATATCGCAATAATTTTATTTTAAATGAAAGCCTGTACCTTAATCTACTTTTTTACATAATTTCCGTGAATATTGAGGCACTTTTCATAACGTCGCACCAGTTTTTGAATACCCTCCTCATAAAATTCTGCCGCCTGACGTGTTAACCACTGTATTACAACTGTTTTGACTTATTTATCGTCTTGAAGACGCTGACCGCCCAGATGTTTCTTCAAGTGCAGGAACAAATGATAGTCGCTGGGCGCCAGATCAGGGCTGTATGAAGGATGATCTAGAGTTTCCCATTGAAAAGATTTGGTGAGATCTTTGGTCCAATTAGCCACATGTGGACGGGCATTGTCATGGAGCAAAACGATACCCTTACTGAACTTGCCACGTCTTTTGTTCTGGATTGTATGGCGCAGATTGTTTAATATCTCACAATAAGACGCTGCATTGATTGTCTCATTACGAGGCAGAAACTCCACTAGCAATACTCCTTTTCTGTCCCAAAAAACTGTGCACATGATTTTCCGGGCAGAAATTGTTTGCTTAAACTTCTCTTTTGTGGGTGATGATGAATGTCCCCATTTCATGGATTGTTGTTTCGATTCTGGTGTGACGTAGGCCACCCATGTTTCGTCACCAGTAACAATTTGGTCTAAAAAATCTTCACCTTCACTGTGGTACCGCTCAAGGAACGTCAATGCACTGCCTAAACGTTGGGTTTTGTGCAAATCCGTCAACATTTTCGGAACCCAACGTGAACACAATTTCCGGTACTTCAAGTTCTCGGTCACAATGCGATACAAAACACTACGAGAATATTGAGGAAAATAGTCGCACAATGGTGAAATTGTAAAGCGTCTGTTTTCTCTCACCTCTTCGTCCACTTTCTGACCAAATCTTCAGTAACGACCGAAGGACGCCCACTCCGTTCTTCACCATGCACATTTGTGCGGCCATATTTAAATGCTCTCACCCATTTCCTTACCATTTCATCACTCATAATGTTTTGTCCGTAAACTTCACAGATCTCACGATGAATATCGATCAGTTTTACGCCTTTAGCACTAAGAAATCGTATAACAGCCCGTACTTCACAATTGGCGGGACTCACGATTGTCGGAGGCATCTTAAACACTCAGTAACCAACGTATACAATGAAGAATCAGACTGCAATGGCGTCAGTGCGTAGACAAGAGATGTAGGTAACTAGCGCGCATGCTGGTAGTACTGCGGCGGCGGAATCGCAAAACGGTACTGACTTAAAAAACATGCCTCGTAGTTCCGGAGCCGTAGGTCCAAAGACCTTGGCCTCCTTCAACCAGGGAGTTACCGAGCTGTCCCTAAAGGGCGCCCGGCTCCTCCGTGGGGTTTTCCATAGGACAAGAACTAAAGACTAACAAGCTCCCCCATCTGGTCCTGTGGACACAAGACGGGATGGAAGTGGATACGCCACTTACGTGCGCCAACTCCAAAATGGGAAGGCTACCGATATGTCCCCGGTAGGGCCACCTGGTGATCTAGCACACCTTCTACTAGCTATGCAGGCTAGTACGCGGGAATATTAATGGCTTCTCTCAACACCGTCCGGAGACGTACTCGATTTCCTACGGGTATGGGGAACCACTGTCCCATAGAGTCCAACCCAATCCGAACAACTCCCAATCAGGTAGGGGCTCAAATGTTCGGCTCGAGGTTCCTCTAGTAATGTCAGAGTGCTAGGGATCCGCAGCGCCCGCACCTCAGCAGCTGATGGGGCCGGATTCCCTCCCCTACGGGATGCCAACAGAGACAGTGCGATAGCGACGTATCCCATCATTAACTCTTCGTTGCGTTTCAGAGACAGCCATTCCTACTGTGCAACAACGCAAAAAACGTCCCTGAAAGGAATGTGCTCCTTTACACAGTGCGACAAGTACAGTGAATGGGTGTGGCAGGGAACGCATGCTACACAAGGAGCAGAAACGTTAAAAACATACGCCCTATTCACTCTGTACATTAAAACCGTCAGAAGAAGAAGTGGCCAGAATGTCTTTGAATGGTCTGTAACTGTACTGACATGGAGTGTCATAAACCTGTCCAGGGAGGGTGTGGGAACCTTCGCCAACCTCCCTGCATCTCATCCCTCGGAGGCTTATTCTCCTGTGGAGGACAGTACATGGAATGTAATAAGAATGATTGTCTTTGGAATTTGAAACAAAGAATGGAAATCCTCAGAGGAGTTCATAAGCATGATTACAAATTCTAGAATCCAACCTTCACCTTTTATTGTTGTGAATGTCTGTCAGGAAATGGTGTAAGGCTGGAAACACTTTTTAGATCAGAAGTATGTGACGAAATGTGTATTTAAGACCCAGCCCGTCAAGGAAATTTGCACCTCGTCCGACTACCCGTGTCTGAACTGGAGAACTGCCTATAATGGAGTCATGGTATCCAGTATTATAAGAAAGCCTGAGAAAAATGCTTCAACACAGAGGCCAGAAGAATATGAGCTGCCTTCTTTGTCTTAGGTAATTGTAATATAAACATTACGCTACCCTTAAACTTTTCTGATAACACATTTCTGCACTTTCCTCAGGCCCTCTACACATATCGAAAGCCAAGTACCACTGTATAGCGAGCCTCATGAAGTTATGTTTTTTTGTGCAATTTACGTCCTCCAACGTTAAGTCATATCGGACGATGGGTGAAATGATGCTCAAATGAGTCCGGGATCCATGGAGCTTAGAGTTACCCGACATTCATCTATTAGGATAAGGGAAACCCCGGAAAAAACCTTATCCGGTAACTCAACCTGACCGAGATTCGAACTTGGTACCTCTAGACCGTGAGGCAGACACGCTACCATCTACGCTATCGAGGCGGGCTGAAGTTCCTATGGTGAACTAGCAGTGAACCTTTTCTAGGAATTGCAACATGTCCAAATAATCTCTGAGATAAGTGTAATAATAATAATAATAATAATAATAATAATAATAATAATAATAATAATAATAATAATAATAATAATAATAATAATAATAATAATAATAATAATAATAATAATAATAATAATAATAATAATAATAATAATAATAATAATAATAATAATAATAATAATAATAATAATAATAATAATAATAATAATAATAATAATAATAAATAATAAATAATAATAATAATAATAATAATAATAATAATAATAATAATAATAATAATAATAATAATAATAATAATAATAATAATAATAATAATAATAATAATAATAATAATAATAATAATAATAATAATAATAATAATAATAATAATAATAATAATAATAATAATAATAATAATAATAATAATAATAATAATAATAATAATAATAATAATAATAATAATAATAATAATAATAATAATAATAATAATAATAATAATAATAATAATAATAATAATAATAATAATAATAATAATAATAATAATAATAATAATAATAATAATAATAATAATAATAATAATAATAATAATAATAATAATAATAATAATAATAATAATAATAATAATAATAATAATAATAATAATAATAATAATAATAATAATAATAATAATAATAATAATAATAATAATAATAATAATAATAATAATAATAATAATAATCTAACAATTTTATAACAATATTATAAAAATGATAGTAATACAATTATTGTAATAACAAACAAAATCTCTGGTGGCTGACTTTCCTGGTTTTCTTTCTGTTTCAGATGACTTACCTGGTTTTCTATCTGAAAAAATGTTATTGGAATGAACTATTTTGTTTGGTGTAATGTTACTGACATAACCGCCAGGAAGTACTGCTTTACTTGATTCACTACATGTGACGTATTAATATTTCACTATGTTTGAAAAAAGAGTTTTGTTTTAGAATCACCCATTGTGTTAATATTTGTCTTCTCGCCTTCTTACAAAAAGTGACTCTCCTGGTTCTTTCCCTGGACCCTTCATATAATGTAACTAATAATTTATTTTATAAAATATTTGTTAAATAATACTATTACTATTAATATTAATTTTTACGCGAGCTTTAATTTATTTAGATAATATTCTAATGATTATTTATTGCATGAGTTATATTCAATATTAAATACTCTAATCGAACTTGCCAGTTTAAACCAATCGCGTTAGACTACCTTTAATAGACATGAAAGTGTCGCAATTGTATTGAAATGTTCATACTTGATTCGCAGTTGTTTCTAATTCCTTAGCAAATAAACGAACCTAGAAGGCTACGTTGTGAGTTACTTATGATATTCGTATTTAACAAATGCCACTCGTGAGTTGGATGTTGCCATTTTGCTTCGACAGTCGATGGTCGACTCATGACAATCCAATCTGAGAGTAAACGATCACATCATCTTGCGCACATAGCCCTTCCTTTCTATGTAAGTACAGTAAGTGTTAATGCTGTTTATGTATTCTAGTCAGGAATGGTGGCATTCATTTAATACTTCTCCCTTCCTCATAACGTCCTGTCTATCACCAGATCCAACATGTCACATGTCACGCTTCGCACACATTCTTATATCTTTGCGATTTGCTCCCTCATAACATTCTTAATATGTAACATTGGGGTCATAATATTTAACAAACGTTTTTACTGGCTCTATTACCTATTTACAGTCCGCAAGAGGAACTATTTCACCGTAAATTCGTTTTGAGGGCAGCTGAATTATAAGTAGCTTTAGAAAACGACAGATGTGCATATGTGAAGAGTATAACTCAAAAACGAAATATCCTATAAATATAAATTTGAATTTTACGATCACAATTTTCTATATGCGCCACACAAAATTTTTAAGGAAATTACCCCACGCTAAACTAAATTTTGGATGGATTTTTTTTTGAAATGTTCTATTTCTTTTAATAAATGTAACGTTTTGATTAAACTATAGCTTGTTTACTCTATTTAAATGACAAATAAAGGTATATTTTGGTCTTTCTGTAAATAGCCTGCGAATGCCTTTTCATTTGTAGGTATTTTTGTACTGGCAAACTACAAGAGAAAGTCAAAGACGCTCTAATCTATAAGACAGATCTTCTTAAAACTATTTTTTTTTCAAATATCTAAGGTCGTCAGTAATTACAGCGATGCCCTTTGTTTTTGGTGTGAATGATAATTTGTCATGTTTGTGCCTAAACCGGCTTTCAGTTGTTTCTAGCGATGTCACGGAGTGTAAAGTAAACCCCAATGATATCCTATTAATAACTCAAGATTAATATACATCTATCCTGAAGTCGCTAAGGTAATCTGGCATACGGTGTGTAGCGGCTGATAGTGGAACTACCAGTTCCGGAACGTAGTGTCTTGTGGGAGTGTGTGCCAAAGTTGTGGGTCTTTACCACAGTAAAGTAATGGATGGCCTTGCGGTTTGCAAAGATTGAATCTGTTCTGAAACCCCACAAAATGATGCTGGGGTGGGGGGGGGGGGCTATGATTAGTCCATGGCGCACATAGACTTCGGGGATAACGAATTCTTATTTCGGATGCAAATCCTATCCAAAGGTGGACAAAAGCAGGAAGTTCTAATAAGTACAATCTATTGGTATTCAACTTTCTAAAGGAACTTACCTTTATTTTCAGTTCTTTACCTACAAATCTTTACAATTTCATTATTTGAACAAAACCTTACACACTCACAGTGTATTGTGACTGTGGGTTCGTGAAATAAAAAGTCCAATTGCAGAAACCCAAATGTTCTTTATTTCCACCGAATTACAGTTGGAACACTTGCCGATTACACAGAAATTCGTAATGCACACAATTACAATTCGTCAGTTCGTCTGTCACAGGTCCACTGCACGCTCACAATTACGTACAACTCCTCTGATACACGTACACAGTCTTCCAGTCCGTTCGCTCACTCGGCGCTCCTCACGGTGCTCGCCAAGAACTGAACTGACTCGCCAACTGCAGCCTTTTTAAAGCAATATCGCTGTTTCTCGAAGTCTCGCGTTTCAGTGAATCACCCCGAAGGTTCCAGACGGCAGGGGGAGGGGAAAGAGATGGGCAGTGATGTTTTTCCAATCATCCCTTCGTTAGCGCTATAAGACAAATGGGTAGGCATGGCCGAATGCCTCCCGGCCCTCACCCAGCCATCAGTTGGTCGTACCTGGGTGACAGTATTATGAACTACGTAATAACATTTCAAGATGTAAAGCGTTATAGTTGACAATGATTTATGCTTGATTCTAATACTATATTTCATAATTCGATAATAAATGTAATAAAATCTCAGGTTTCGAAGTTCATTATAATCATTATTATGTGCTAAATTAATACGTGCAACAATGCATACTGTCACTTTGGCGAGCTGTTTTGGAGGGGAAGGGTTTAGTCAGGCAATTAGGCGCCATCGTGAAAGAGCGGGAGTAAGGGAATGACCTCGACTTGTTGCTTATTGGTTGGCATAACTGGAAAGGTACGCATTCAAGGACTACCAGTGACTGACATCACGAGGACGGGGCGGAACTGTGTAAATACCGAAATGAAATGTGTAGTGTTTAACGCCCGCTTTTACTACATACGGCACCGCAGGCGGTGACACTGATGATACATGAGATGGAGATGGAGCACCGGTGGAATGAGATGGCGGGGGAAACCGGAGGTCCCGGAGAAAACCCGCCCCAACGCCGTGTTGTCCACCCCAAATCTCACTTTGCGGTCGCCTGGGATCGAACCCGGGCCGCCTTGGAGAGAGCCAAGCGGTCTAACCACTGAGCCACGGCGTGGCCTGTAAATACCGACTTTTCCAGAATGCAAGACGAGGATATTCGGCTTCTGGAACGATCTATCGCGTCCGATAGGAATATAAAAGCCGATGCAAGGCCTGGAGTATGAGAACAGAGTGGTGCGGCTTCGTGGTAAGGAGCCGGGAGGCCGTGGAAAGGTGCAGGAAGCAGTTTGCAAATCAGTAGGAGTGGATCCGAGTGAGGAATGGTGGACAGTAGCAAAGAGTTCTCGTGTGAATATTGGAGTTGTATTGTGTAGCTCTATGTTAGAGGTGGATCGGTGTGAAGATCAACAGTACAAAGTCTACGTGCTACAGAGACTTAATCCTTGTTTCACATAAGCTTGCCCCGTATCTCTTAATGGATACGTGACCTTATCACATATCATTGGCTGCTGTTGTGGTGCATACTGTTGTGTGGTAAAAATTAGTTCGTTATCTAACATATGTTGGAAGGGAATTGTCAAATTTATATTTTCACAACTGTTTTAATTAAATATATTACGCAACAGAGTTGATTTATCTGAAATGCATGTTAATTCTTAAACGAAGTAAAGAGGAGGTTCCTTTGCTCTCAAGCACATGACACGATAACATGTGATTTAGCGGTAATGATGACATATCTGTTTATATGACTTTTATCACTGACCTTGTTTTGAACTGGATTAGTCATATATCGTCATTCAAAGGTGTGTTGTGCCGAGGGCGAGAGATAAATTATTTTACTGATCGTTTATTGCGCCTGTACTTGTTATATGTATAATGCAAAAGTCTAGCGCCAGTTTTTAGCTGAAGCATCGCAAGGGAAAACCTTTAGAAAGCGGCGAAAAAAGAATTGTGATGCATGTGTTTAATGCACTCACAGAGAAGAATCCGTCTTTGTCAGTGAGAGAAGTCGAACAGCTGTGCTCTGAACTTACAGGTGTGAGTGTTAGACGCGTAGGAACATCGCGACATGAAATTGAGACAGCAGGATAACTTACCACTCCAGGGGCGATATTGCTGTGTGGCGAAGACGTTATTTAAGAACAATCAGACTGTAACGGGATACAAGTCGCAAAATATACTACCTTGACGAGACTTAGGTGAATGAAGGACACACGACAAGTATGGCGTGACACGACTTTTAAGACTGAAAGACAAGCATTTTTGCAAGGTATGTGTGCTGATTTAAAAAAAATCCCAGTGGAAAAGGCTGAAGGCCTTTCATTATAAACTTGTTCCAGTTTCATTGCTCATTCATTCAGTTTCAACTTGCTCAGTTTATTTATAAACTTGTATTTTTGCATGTCTTCATATTCTTAATTGTATCATTTTTTCTATCTTCCTGGCAATTATTATAACGTTTAGTGCAGGTTTAAATGTGACGGGAAGGCACCGCCTATGGCCTATGGCGCGAAAGCATTAGCCAATTAGGATGAAGGGGAAGGTAGTTGCACGCGGAGTGATACATCTCAGCGGGGCAAGGTTATATGAAACGGAGATTAAATAAACATTGTAGAGACGTTTTGTATTTGTGTAAAAGAAAGGATGATTGTACTTTAGCACTGGACTAACAATTTAAGGTGAAAATAAAGAAGTTTGAAGTGAACTTTGTCGTCTTTGCCACAATATGTTAAGATTATTTTCTGCTAGTGATTAATAGATAAATGTGCACAATTTTTACAATACTTGATACATAGTTTGGAACATGAAACTGCACCAGTATTTGAAGTTTATGTTAGGGACAGAATTTCTACTAGAGGCACTGAGATCGCCGAGTGTTGATGTTAAGTATAAGTATTGTTATTACCCATGAAACAATTAATAAGCTAGTGGATACGTTAACTGTAAGAAGAGTGACGCAAGTACCGTTGAGGCGAGAGTACGCGTGTGTGTAAATGGAATGTGAAAGAACGTTAGGAGAAGGCTACAACACGGAAGTGTACGAGGAAACGAAATTAAAGATGACTGTAATGGTGGTAATGACGATGACAAGCACCTCTACAGTTACACGATGACGAATTAGTTTGGATAATGAAAGCTAGCAGTACTATGAGTGTAGAAAAGACCCAGAACTAATGGGAAAGTGTCTAAACGAGTGCCGAAACCATTGTCAGAAGACTGTTCGCGTTGTCAGTGCGTGAAAGGCCCGTGGAGTCGGATCATGGACACTAAATCAAGGTTAGGAAGAGAGAGAGAGAGAGAGAGAGAGAGAGAGAGAGAGAGAGAGAGAGAGAGAGAGAGAGAGAGAGAGAGAATGAGGTGAAAGGATAAGAAACATGATCAGAGCTCAGCAGAGAGCAGGGACCTTAACTAGGTCGGCTGTGGTCTACAGTCCCCTAGAGGAGGTCTCGAAGACCTACAGTTGAAGCAACAATAACGTTTATGGGTGCACACAATTCCACGTTGTGGACGCCAATTTGATGCAAATAATTTAATGGCGAGCAATGTTCCACTTGACAATATAGTTTGAAGCACTTTTGTTTAACTCAGGGTAAAACAATGAGTTCTCTCACAGCGTATGCGTGTGTGTGTGTGTGTGTGAGAAGGATGTTTTAATAACACTGGAATGCCCGTTTCCAACTTCTTTATTTACTGCTTCTTCTTTTAAAACACCGAAATGAAAGTTGCCGACCAAGGGTTACCAATCTCTGTTTAGAGTTACTGACGGCAGAATGTTTATTACTCGATAAATTTATTCGTTCCTCATATATATACGGCGGATGAGGAAACAACTCCCACTTAAAAGATTCAAGAACTTCACGAGTGACATTTGCCGTGTGGGGCCGGGCGTTGTCGTGAATCAACAAGATCTTAGAGCTCAACATTCCTCTGCGCTTGTTTTGAATGGCTCTTCTGAGTTTTTGGAGAGTTTGGCAATACCTTTGAGAGTTTATTGTAGTGCCTCTTTCCAGGAAGTCCACCAAAATCACACCTTTTCTGTCCCAAAAAAACAATCGCCATCATCTTCCTTGCCGACATTGTTTGCATGCATTTCTTGGGTTTTTGGGGAGAACTTGTGTGCCCCCACTGCATTGATTGCAATTTCGTTTCACAGTTCACGTGTTTCACCCATGTTTCGTCACCAGTAACGATGCGATCGAGTAAAGAGTCACCATCCTTATGGTAAACGTCCAAAAAGTTCAACGCTGCAGCCATTCGCTGATTTTTGTGGTCCTCTGTCAAGATTTTTGGAATCCATCTTGCACAAAACTTGTGGTAACCAAGCTTTTCGCTGATGATTTCGTGCAACAAACTTCGCGAAATTTGTGGAAAACTCAAAGAAAGTTCCGTTATTGTGAACCTTCGATTTTCACGGACTTTAGCATCGACTTTTTCGACAAGTTCGGCAGTCACTATGCTGGGTCTCCCACTTCGATCTTCGTCGTGAACATTGGTTCGGCCATTTTTAAATCTGATGACCCACTGACGCACTCCACCTTCAGTGATAATGTTGTCCCCATACACTTCACAAAGCTGTCGATAGATTTCTATCGGTTTACAGTTTTTTGCAGTCAGAAACCTTATTACTGCACGCACCTCGCAGCTCGCGGGATTTTCAATTAACGCAGACATTTCAAACCGTCACAGTATCTGAACGGAGCACAGCACGAACCTCTCACTAGCACGGCTAGATGCCGACTGAGCTGCGCAACGCTCTGACCCCAAGATGGCCGCCCTAGCCCCGCCCCTAGCGGAAACAGACGAAAACGTAATCTACTTTCTGGATAGCCCTCGTATATGAACCGACTAATATTCAAGACAGAACCAGAGGACTGCCTTAATCGCCCTCACGCCTCAGACTGCTCTCATCGGCCTGACGCCGAAGACCTTTCTGATCGGCCTGACGCCGAAGACTGTTCTAATCGCTTGCAAGCCACGGAGTACCCTTCTCCACAGCTGCGCGTGGGTGTATCACTTTCACTTACAGGAAAGCCCTCTTCATTCAACCAAAAATCTCTTTGTGGCTGTTTTGTCATGCCGTTCTGAATGGTTCAAAGAATACCCTATTCATACAATTCAAGTGAGCCCCTTTAGAAATCTGCTAAGGATACTGTTTCTTACATTGCTTTTGTTATAAAAAATTTCCCCACAACTCAACTGGCCTTGCCCTTGTCGTAACAAAGAACCAACATTCCTTTGACATCTATCATGATTCTTTACTTCTGGCAAACCTTAATTTCGGTATCACAGTACTAGAGAAATACATCCGCCAGTGCAACGCCGAAACTCCTGTACCCTGATGCAATCAGCAAGGATGAACGGTGAAATAGAGAAATGAGGTGAACTGAAGGGACAGAGCCTTCACGACCGTTGTGATGATAGAAGCCTTGGGTCTACCTGAGGGTTAGAAATAGAATATAGTACTAGAGGAGATTAATTTACAGTGTAATAAATGAAATGAAGAGTTATTTTACGGATAATTTTGTATGCACATTTTGCGAATAGAAATAGAAAGACAGTAGAAAGGATAAAGTGTAAAGCCAGATGTAGTACGGAACATAAGTAGAAATTCATCGAAGTTGGTCGAACATCTCGAATATGAGAACCCTTAATGCCCTATTTCACCAACAGATGTTAAAATCGACGTTAACAAATGTAACGTAACAATTGTCACAGCGCTAAAACTAATGTTAAATTTCTTGCATTTCACCAAACTGTTTTCTTAAAATGTTAACAAACCCGTGTTAACGCCAAGAAACTTGTAAATATCACAGTTATAGAAGGCTATGGATGATTTTCTGAACGTACTCCGATGCGCTTTTGTTTTCATTTTCGTCTGCACAAATGGCGGATGAACAAAATCATAAATAAAGCCGTGAGACAAATTCCTCATCGACGGAGAAAGAATTGTTAATTGAAATGGTGACGTGGAAAATAAGAGGATGGATGCAGTGAATGTAAAAGAGAAAGATGCCGTGGGGAAAATATTGGAAACGAATTTAATTCAAATGCATATGTCACTATTACAAACACCAAACATCTTGTCAGTATTACATACATTTAAAACGAGGTGCGAAGAAGGACAAGTGACGAGTGACTTGAACGTTTCAAGACGGGAGGTGAATAATGTATTATCCATATAATTCAGTGAATTATAAAATCGCAAAGTTATTAATGCTTGACGCAAAAGGCGAGATCGGCATATTCCTTTCGATGTATATTCTAACTCATTATTACGTAAATTTAAAACGAGGTGCGAAGAAGGACAAGTGACTTGAACGTTTCAAGACGGGAGGTGGACAATGTATTATCCACATAATTCAGTGAATGATAAAATCGCAACGTTATTGATACTCGAAGCAAAGGTGAGATCGGCATATTCCTTTCGATGCATATTCTAACCTCTCTTGTACTTCCGCAGTAACCTTTATAGGAACTTATTTCGACAGTCTATACCTCTCTCTGATCGCTCCTCAAAATCATTTCTCCTCATAGGCCGTACTCTATTGCGAATGCCATTTAGACGGTCTTAAATATAGCAAATCTACATCAACAGCTGAGTTCATGCTCGCCATCTTGACTATTTACAATTGTTAAGGACTTAACATTAGAAATTCGACTTGTTAGTTTAACATGAGATTTAACACGAGTGTTACGCTAGCACTTGTTGGTGAAAGGCAATTTTTGTTTTAACTATTGCTAAACTCGTGTTAAGTCTTAACATTTGTTGGTGAAATCGGGCATAAGTGGTTTATGTTGGGTCGGCATGTTGGCCATGGTAGCTCAAGGAAACCAGGAGACTGGACTGGATGGAAACCAGGAGATACGTGGTTCAAATCCCGGCCGTGGCATTGAATTTTTCATTTGACTCATAAACAATAGTTTAATTTATTTAGTAAATTACTTTCCTTCTATTCCTGAGCGATACTACGCCTGAGTTTAGAGGTTTTCCTGCGACGACTGTAGCTGCCGTGGATAACAACGAGAGGACATCGTCACTCAGAACATCAACACCAGCTCCAAGGACTGGACGTTGCAGCTTCCCAACCTTAGATCCAGTAGCAACCCCTCAACTCGTAGCAGAACGGCGTCATCACCGTAGAATACCCGCCACAAATGTCACCTCAACATGGTGCTGAACCGCATCATCCCAGTAGAAACCCCGTCGTAAAACATGACAAATTTCAAAGACGACTGCTCCTCTTTGCTGTGGGTTGTACCCGTTAGCCAACAAAAGCCGACCAGGCATACAGAGGGCGAGAGGCAATGTAGCCAGTCTTCTGGTTCCTTTATTTCCTGCAGATACATTGTAAACTCAAACCTCTAAGTAACGCTCCTTGGACAGAAGAGTGGGGTAGAGCTGTCATATTTTGGGGGGAACTATATACAAAAGTCATTCAGAAAGAAGAGGGCTTCTGTGAAAATGCCAGAAAATTCAATTTATAGATCTCATGTTTGTTGAAAATATCCGAGTATTTTAATCAAAATCGTTTCAACCTTATTTGAGCATATAAAATTTCCGAATACTATTTCATTTAAAGGTTACTTTGGAATAGGGAGATTTTCTTGAAAAGTTTCATGTCTTATCCTCGGAAAATGCAGAACGTGAATACCAAATTTGATACTAACTTTTTAGTTTTGGAATATGCTATGCACAAAGAGAGAGAGAGAGAGAGAGAGAGAGAGAGAGAGAGAGAGAGAGAGAGAGAGAGAGAGAGAGAGAGAGAGAGAGAGAGAGAGAGCGAGCTTTGATTTAAATACTAAGCACCAGTCCAGGAAACTAAAATAAACAAATGAGTGTTGAGCGAAGTATTAAAACCGTCAACTGTTAGCCATGGTTCATAAACCAATCACAGCTTTACATACATCTCTATTAGGAAGGAGATAACGGAAATTAGTCGTTGTAACAAATAATCACCAAGTAGATGGTATCTAATCTACTACAATTATCATTTAGCAACCAGAGCCAACCGTTAACAAGCGGCTAAGTTAGTCGTGTCCAAAACTTGTCTCAAATCTCTTAGGTCAAGTGTTACCTGGATTAGGCTATGTCGGATTTGTTTACATACACATAAATTTCTGTACTCATTGTCACTCTCTATAGCAGCAAAAGACAATAATGCATTTTACCTAAAAATTCGATACTGACATTACACCTCAAAATGCACGTTTACAGCCCTCTGTATCTGTGAAGAATGTAACTCAAAAGTTTCAAACTAATCTTTTCGTGGAAAATTACTGACACCTTATGTAGCGTAGGTGGCAGCGTGACTACCTCAGTTCCAGACAAGGTTTTTACCCGGGGTTTATCTTGTCTGGAATGTCTGGTAGCTCTAAGCTCTATGTACCCTGTACTCATTTGAACATCATTTCATTCATCGTTCGATATGACTTAACGTTGGAGGTTTTCTCTTATCCTGAAAGATGAATGTCTGGTAACTCTAAGCTCTATGTACCCTGTACTAGTTTGAGCATCATTTCATTCATCGTCCGATATGACTTAACGTTGGAGGTTTTCTCTTATCCTAAAAGATGAATGTCTGGTAACTCTGAGCTCTGTGTACGCGTACTCATTTGAACATAATTTTATTCATCATCTGGAATGTGCGGCATACCCGCATGTCAGATTTCAATTGGTTGATGTTTAATTTTGATTTGGGTTCTAATTGGAGCTATGAGATCTCTTGTTCTTCAGGTGAATGGTTGTAGGAAATGGATTTGTTGTTTGTTGGCTGCTCAGTTGTCTCAATAATACACTGGTTCGTTGCAAAAATTGATTTAATTCTCACTCAATTCGTTGATTCAGATTGATTGGTAGCGGTGACCACCTGTTACTAAACTTTCTAACAGAATTCTCTTAATTCTTTATACGGCAAATACTTTGCTATTATAAACTTCTTCTGCTGCTTCTCTCACGCTGGTTGCGTTATTCTTGACTTCCCTACATTTCGGACTTAGAAATCTTCGCTCCTTCTCCTTCACGCGCACTAACACGTCTTTCCCCTCGTAGAATGACTGTTGAAGTGATGTTTCGTCTACTCTGCGATTCCGTCCGTACTTTATTCTGATCCCTACTCTAACCCTTATCACATGACCAAAATA
Source organism: Mantis religiosa (assembly GCA_030765055.1). Classification (NCBI taxonomy): domain Eukaryota; kingdom Metazoa; phylum Arthropoda; class Insecta; order Mantodea; family Mantidae; genus Mantis; species Mantis religiosa. Next base: position 21,395,277 of record CM060953.1, on the reverse strand, counting down.
ACTCACCCTTCTTCCTATTTCTCAAATCTTACATTATTATTGGTTTCTCATTTTATTTCGATTTTTCTTTATTGGTTAGCAAAACTCATCGAACTCATTGACGTTACATCCCACCGTGAGTTGGGATACGCCTACCCTGGGCTCTTTGTAACGGTATACATCGTTATCGCCACAGCGAAGTAAATCCTTTTAGGTCTTACGCCTGACCGCATCTTGAAAACCTTATTGTTCCTACACATTTTTGCTTATAGTTCTCAGACATTGAACCTTTCCTTAAACAAAGAGGCTAACGGTCACCTCTTCCTGTCTCCCCGACTTGTGTTCAGATTTTACAGAAATATTTTCTCTCCCTTACATGGATTCTAGCATGTTAGTTGTCTTAAATTATATTCTTCCCATCTTATTCTTAATTAAACCGCTATTTTAATCACTACTCTAATTTCATTCTGATTTCATATTAATATAACAATATTTTATATTAGTTTAGCAAAGCATTTTCATTAATTTATCTTCTTTTTTAATTCTCGTGATTTCAATTCATTCGCCGCCTCCTAATCGCTGTCTGATACTGCGGTTACATAATGCCCGTTTGACAAAAATGAAATACCCATTATTTAAATTTTGTCAAACCCCCGTCATGACATTTCCTCCTTATATCTTATAATTTCTCATTCCCTACTCGAAACATTTTTTTGGTGGTCACCGTTTCCCTCATCTTCATCAGTGTGTTACTTTATACACATAGAATGGTCAATATGGTACATCATATACATAGAATTATAGGTATGGTACATTACGTACATAGACAAGTACACTGTCGTATATGTGGTTATTACCCTATATACAAATAACATTCGTGATACCTCAACTATATATACACTTCACTGAATTATCCTTGTCTCACTTGACATCAACTTGATTTTACCTTATTACATTCCTTAAGTACTACATTAATGTTACTATATTACAGTTTACAATATTACATTTTACATTCAATGATTTTTTTTATTTTTTTTTTTTAATATTATTATATTAACTTATTGGGACGTTTCTTTATCTTTCAGTCCTTCACCGTAAGAACATTCGTCCTCACATTCTTATAATTTGCGTAACGATGTCCAAATATGGTTACCTCTACCTGCACTCAGTTGTCTACCTGTAATCAGGTGTTTCGTTTACCTGACAGTAAACATTGGCAGTTCATTGTCCTGTCTTTCCACTTCACTTTTCACTCTAAACTTTCTTTCACTTTGTCACGCCTAAGTCTGTGACCTTTACAATAACAACATAGCCTTTTGGCACATGAATACATCAGTACTTATACTATATTTACATTTCACAAATTATTTTTAAAGATCTTTCTAACATGTTCATTAGCTGTGGTTATTCTTATTATATTATCATTTTTGTTTGTGCACAGGAATTTTTGAACTTGCAACTCCCACGCAGTGTTTGAATTTCAAACGAAAACGTTACCCGTACTAATTATATAACTTTTACTTGGTATTTTTTTTTTTTTTTTTTTTTTTTTTTTTTACATCTTCGTATATATAATTTCAATCACATTTACACAGGTGATTCTTGGGTCTGCTCTGTACTGTTTACAACGTTTTTCTGACGATATGGCCTTATTAGGGAGATGTTATATCTGCCTATCGGTTTACCATTTCTTGGGTGTATTAGGGCATACGCTCTGTCACCAAATATTTTCTCAATCCGGTATGGGCCTTTCCATAGCATATATAGCTTTTTATTCTTCTTTCCTAACAAATCTGACTTGTCGAACGATTTCACTAGAACTAAGTCGCCGACCTTTGGTTCCCAATTCTTCTTATACCGCATTTTCTTTGCGTTTCTTTTCTCTACTTTTTCCATTATTCTTTTAACAGCATTTTGGATCCGTTCTCGATCTGTCTCGGTCGTCACTTGGATACTTTCCGGAACACCCTCTATTATTGGTTCCGGTGTTAAATTCCTATGCAATTGGATAGGAGCATATCCTGTGGTTAAATTGACTGAATTATTGAATATAAACTCAATATAGTTGATGTGGTCTGGCCAGGTAGTCTGTTTCAATGAGCAAAGGACTCGGAGATGAACACCTAGGTCTTTCATTACGCGCTCGCTTGGATTAGAGCACGGATGGTACGACGTTGTGTTATAGATGCGAATTCCGGCATCCTGAATGGTGTGCACGAATCGTCTTCCATGGTGTATGGACGCGTTATCTACTAATAGTGCTTTCATCTTCCCGTATTTGACTATATAGTCTTTCACTATTTTATTCGCGCATGCTGCACTTGTTAATTTCTTGAGAGGGTATATTTTCACAAATTTCGACATCACGTCGATAAGTACAAATAAATATTTTAATCCTCCTCTTCCTGCAGGGAGTGGACCATATGCATCCGCTGCAACTAATTCTAATGGTTCCTTCCTGGTGATGGATACAGGGGGTCGATCTATCTTATAATTTAATGATTTTGCCCTCTGGCAGATGTCACATGTAGATATAAAGGTCCTAACTTTCTTGCCTAATCTAAATATGTATAAATGGTTGCTTATGGAAATCATTGTCTTCTCAACGCCAGCATGTATAAGAGCTGTATGGTAAGCAGAAATCACTAACTCTTCCAGCGCTGCGGGTATATATGCTTTCCAAGCAGGTTTGGAAACACCCTGTAACTTATACAATACGTTATTTAGCACTCCGTATTTCTGTGAATTTGCTTGTTCTATGGGCAATGCCTTTTCCATAATTTGTTTTAATTTCCAGTCCTGGCGTTGTAATTCCGACAATCTTCTCATCTCCTTTGTTAATTTTATACTGAAGGTTACATCCATCTTTAACAATGGTAATTCTGTACCATTACTACTGATATTTTCTGGAAGATTCCCCTGTGGCTTTATACGTGAAAGCATGTCACTAAAGATGTTAAGACTTCCCTGTATATGTTTAATCTCTGGGTTGTAAGCCATGATCTCGTGGATATATCTCGCAATTTTTGTACTGGTCAATTTGCAATTTCGTATAAATGATAGGCTGATATGATCGGTGAATATCACAATCCTTTTATTATATATATATTGTCTAAATTTACAAATGGCGTAGTAAATAGCCGTAATTTCCTGTTCTGTTATGCAAGCAATTTTTTCGGTTTTCGTTAACCCTCGGGAGGCTGTGGCTATGACCTTTAATTCTCCAGTCGGTGTCTCTTGGGCTAAAATAGTTCCTAACGCCACCATGGAGGCATCCGTGTATATGAGATAAGGTAAATCTGGATCAGGCCATGTCAATAATACGGATTCACTGAAGAGTTCCTGTAATCTTTTGAAAGCATTTTCTTCTACCATAGTCCATCGCCATTTTCGATTTTTTTCCAGTAGTGCTCGCAACGGTGCGGCTTCCTTTGCATAGTTTATCAGGAACCTTGATTGGTACCCAAGTACACCCAGATAACGTTTTACTTGTTTTGGTGTCTTAGGTCGTGGTATTTTCAAAATGGCTTCCACTCTTTCTGGATCAGGAGCTATATTTTCGCCTGTTATGATATATCCTAAATATTTAACTGATTCCTGGAAAAATTTACATTTGGCCCAATTCAGTGTTAATCCAGCATTTGCTAGCCTTCCGAGCACTAAATCCAAATAGGTAAGGTGATCTTCCACTGTTCTACTGTATATCAATAAATCATCTACATACTGTGACACATATGTTTCCCTTTGCGTGTTGAGTATTTTCTGCATCGCCCGTAGGAATGCGCTTCCAGAATTAATTAGTCCAAAGCAATTTCTTGTAAATTGGTACTGATATCCTCCGTGCAAAAATGAGGTATATTGCCTTAATTCAGGTTTTAACTTAATTTGCAAAAATGAGTTGGTCACATCTAGTGAAGTAAAATACCTTTGTGCCCCAATACCGGCCAAAATTTGCTCTATTGCTGGGGTTCGAAAATTATCCGGAACAATATATTGGTTTATATGACGTCCATCTATCGTCAGTCGTACTGTTCCATTTGCTTTTCTGACTATACATAGGGGACTTATAAATTTTGATGTAGATATCTCCAGAATTCCATCTTCCAACATTTCCTGTATTTTAAGGTTCACTGCCTCCTGTAAATCCAATGGAATAGGTCTGCACTTGTATTTGAATGGGGGAACATCATGTATCTCGAACTCATACTCAAAATCATTATAGGTCCCAGTGTGTTCCGAAAATACCTTTCTGTGTTTACATAAAATGTTATAAAAAATCTCTTTTTGGTGGTCGTTAAGTAGGTTCGAGTTTGCTACTGTTTCTCTTATTCTATAGGTCATGTTTACATTATTTTCGACTACCTGGAAATCATCTGGTAGGGTAATTATCTCCTGTTCACATGCTTCTGTCTGCCCAAGTCCGTATGACGTCATCTCTAAAAGCCCTTCTTCTGCCGCTACGTACACTTCTTTATCATAGTTTCCCATCTCTTCTGCTTCTAATGGATTCATCTTAACTAGCTCCATCCCTCCTATTCGTATAAATTCTACAAAAAATGTTTCTCCATCTATTTCTTTTTCTTCATCTGTCAATCTTATCTCATTTTCTGCTTCCCTTGAGCTAAACGGAACTTTAACTATGACGTCTTTAATTTTGATTTCCAAGGCTTCCATTTGATAATTCAACTTAGCTTGAAGCGCATACAACACGTCATTACCCATAATAATGTCTACAGATAGCCTATTAATAACAAAACATACAAATTCTATTGTATCCTCCCCAATGGTGACTTTCAAAAGCATTTGTGTATTAATCTTTTGTTTGGCGCGACCTACCGCCAGAGTACAATATGCACTTTTCACGGGCAATGTTTGCAATTTCATTCCATTGTTTTTTAAGTGATAAAAGAATGCTTGACTTATAGCTGAAACTGAGGATCCTGAATCTATGGTAATGTGCCATTTTTCTTTGTTTATTATTGCAGCAATTCGTGGAGCATCTCTCACTTCTTGTAATTCTGTTAAGTGATTGTTTATTTGAGTACCGTTTTCTATTTCTGTTTCTGTTTTATTTTGTACCACCCTACTCAGAGCTGTGTCCCTGTTCAAATTAAGAACTAGCGTGTTCATCCGGGTCCGATGCGGGACGTCTTCTATCGTACCCTGGATTCGTTTCCCGTATGCTGTGTCGTCTCTGGCCTTTCATCTACCTCGGGCGCCGCGTCCCTCGGTGTGGGTGGAGGAGAACGCACCCATTCTCTTGAGAGAAGTTGATTCCTCTGTCTTACTTCAGGTCTGTCTGTATTGTTCTCTCTACCAGCGTCGCGTGGTTGATACTGTCTATTAGCTTCTGGTAGTCGGAACGTCGGTCTTGCATTCCCTCTTCGAAGAAATGGGGGGTGACCCCTATTTCCATTCCTAGTTACATGTACATACCTCATCGGGAAATTATATGAATTTGAATTTGGTGGTCCCTGTCTCCCTCTATTGTTGTTAGGGAATTCCCTCGGGACGTGGGCATCGTATCTTTGACGAGTAGCCATATGGTTCGTGTTAAAATTTCGGGGATTGTGTGCCCTTTCCCCGTCATGATTATTATTATTCCACGGTCTGTGTGGATTTCTCACGGGCATTCGATTCTCATGTCTATTTTGTGAGCTTTGCGTCCCAACGCTTTGTAAAGCTGTTAACAATGTAATTGCCTCTCTCAATGTCTGAGGTCTTGCTACCACCATGTGATTTCTAATGTTCTCAGGAAGGTGGGGAGTGAGAAGAGAAATCAGTTCGGCTTCCTGTAATGGAGGTTGTAGATATTTACTCATTTGCGAATATCTCAGGAAATAATCAGTAATAGACTCTCCATTATTACCTTGGTATCGGCCATTTGTTATTTGATTCCTTACTTGGTATTGGACATTGGCGTTCCAATACTTTTCTAGGAAAGCTGTTTTGAACAACTCGTAGCTGCATCCTTCTCCCACAGTTACTCGTAGCCAATTAAGTTCGGCAGATTCTAACGCCCTTTGAACTATTATCATTTTATATTGCTCGGGTACACCTCTGATGACAAAATACTTTTCTAAGTCGGCCAAAAATTGTACTGCGTTGTCATTGCGACAATTAAATTTCGGGAGGGGCAATTCGCTTAGAAAATTCATGTGCACTGCTGGATACATATTTACGTTTTGCATATTTATTTCGCTATTATTGCTGCTTTGAGGAGAGACAGAAGGGGCGCTAACCTGTTCGTTCTGCCTCTCTCCATTGTGTGTATGTATAGTACAATTGGAACTCTCAGGTACCTGCCCTTGCTGTCGCAGCTGGAAGCCAGTTACGGTATCTCTGATTTGAGATATCTCGCTTACTGTTTCCCTCAACATTTGTGTATTCTCTGATTGAATATTTGTTACACGTGCTACCTTTTCTTTTAACTTCTCCATGTCAGCTGCTATACTATTGTTTACAGTGTCAAACCGGTCATTTATCTCTTGTACAAAAGTTACCTGTGTCGTGGTCAGTTCGTCTAATCTTATTCTTTCCTTATTAATTTGCTCCCCTATTCTATTTTCTACTCCTGCAACGAGAGATTTGGTGGCTTCTAGGTCACTTCTTATAGTACCTACTTCTCGCTGCAGGGCCTCTTTTACAGATTGGATTTCCCCTGTTATTCCTTGAATTCTGACAGTGATTCTAGTTTCTGTTTCTTTCCCTTGGCTTGTAATTTGACTTACTAATTTAGCTTCTAGTGTTTGGTTCTGTCCTACTAATTTAGCTTCTAGTGTTTGGTTCTGTTCTACTAATTTAGCTTCTAGTGATTGACACTGTTCTACTAATTTAGTCTCTAGTGATTGGTTCTGTACTACTAATTTAGCCTCTAGTGATTGGTTCTGTTCTACTAATTTAGCCTCGAGTGATTTGTCCATAGCTTCTAGTGTTTGGTTCTGTTCTACTAATTTAGCTTCTAGTGATTGGTTCTGTTCTACTAATTTAGTCTCTAGTGATTGGTTCTGTTCTACTAATTTAGCCTCTAGTGATTGGTTCTGTTCTACGAATTTAGTCTCTAGTGATTGGCTCTGAATAGTAATTTGCGCCATGAGTTTCTGGAACATCTCTTGTAGATTTTCCATTACCCCAGGATTGTCACTTCTATTTACATTTAAGCTACTTACACCATTTACACCCTCATCTACTGATCCTATAACACTGCTTTCCATTATCTCTTCATTAACAACTTCCAACTCTTTCTCTGTCTCCATAATTATTTGTTCCCCAGAATTTTCCATTTTAAATTTATTCTGTACGATCTTCTTATTTCTCAAAAGCATTGAATTTCCCCTTTAAATATTCTAATTTCCCTTCCAAAATACTTATTACTAAGACATTACATAGATATTGCTTTCACTGAATGATATTATATTTACAAGAAATATAAATTGAGTATGTGTAACTCACAGTTCTGTTGTACGGCTGTGGTGTTTATGTGATGTCTTTACCAATTTTTGTCGTGCTGCTCGTCGTCTAGTAGGCTCAGTTGATGTCGAAAGAACTTGAACTTCTCTCTTGGTTGGGGGAAAATTCTATGTAGTTGTTTTTGCCGTCTTCTTCGTAGTCTCTGCTGTCCTCATCGTAGTTGTCGTCGTCGGTCTTCTCACTTCTCCTCGTAGTCGTCCTTCGTCGTCGTTCTTCTCACTTCTCCTCGTAGTCGTCCTTCGTCGTCGTTCTTCTCACTTCTCCTTGTAGTCGTCCTTCGTCGTTACATTTCACCCATTTCCTACAATTCGAAGCCCCAACGTGTCGGCGCCATTATGCGGCATACCCGCATGTCAGATTTCAATTGGTTGATGTTTAATTTTGATTTGGGTTCTAATTGGAGCTATGAGATCTCTTGTTCTTCAGGTGAATGGTTGTAGGAAATGGATTTGTTGTTTGTTGGCTGCTCAGTTGTCTCAATAATACACTGGTTCGTTGCAAAAATTGATTTAATTCTCACTCAATTCGTTGATTCAGATTGATTGGTAGCGGTGACCACCTGTTACTAAACTTTCTAACAGAATTCTCTTAATTCTTTATACGGCAAATACTTTGCTATTATAAACTTCTTCTGCTGCTTCTCTCACGCTGGTTGCGTTATTCTTGACTTCCCTACATTTCGGACTTAGAAATCTTCGCTCCTTCTCCTTCACGCGCACTAACACGTCTTTCCCCTCGTAGAATGACTGTTGAAGTGATGTTTCGTCTACTCTGCGATTCCGTCCGTACTTTATTCTGATCCCTACTCTAACCCTTATCACATGACCAAAATAACTCACCCTTCTTCCTATTTCTCAAATCTTACATTATTATTGGTTTCTCATTTTATTTCGATTTTTCTTTATTGGTTAGCAAAACTCATCGAACTCATTGACGTTACATCCCACCGTGAGTTGGGATACGCCTACCCTGGGCTCTTTGTAACGGTATACATCGTTATCGCCACAGCGAAGTAAATCCTTTTAGGTCTTACGCCTGACCGCATCTTGAAAACCTTATTGTTCCTACACATTTTTGCTTATAGTTCTCAGACATTGAACCTTTCCTTAAACAAAGAGGCTAACGGTCACCTCTTCCTGTCTCCCCGACTTGTGTTCAGATTTTACAGAAATATTTTCTCTCCCTTACATGGATTCTAGCATGTTAGTTGTCTTAAATTATATTCTTCCCATCTTATTCTTAATTAAACCGCTATTTTAATCACTACTCTAATTTCATTCTGATTTCATATTAATATAACAATATTTTATATTAGTTTAGCAAAGCATTTTCATTAATTTATCTTCTTTTTTAATTCTCGTGATTTCAATTCATTCGCCGCCTCCTAATCGCTGTCTGATACTGCGGTTACAAATGACAACGTTGGAAAACTTTAAATAAATAACAAAATAAATAGGTTCTTTAAAAGGTACAGCCATATACTGTTACATGCACACGATAAACTGTTATATTTCGGAGTTTCCACTTCATTGTAGGTACAGAGGAGTGTAACAGGCTGAACAGGGTCACTATTTCCTGCCATTGATGGGACAGAATCGTACGGAGGGGATTTGGGACTGCGACCAGTCTGGATGCCACAGGTGGGCCATCCCCGTGGGAAAGGATGAGGCGAGAGGAGACAGAAAGTGGTCGTCCCTGGGAGTCACGACAGTGAAGAGGGCATGATCCCTATATTGAGCAGTTGGAAACTCCCCGGTATCCTATCCACCGTGGTCCTGAAACGGCCCACAAAGCCGACCCAGAGACTCTCCTTCCGAAGGAGAAAGTGCTTATCAAGAGCATATCATGGTGCCATGCACCACCGAGACTCCCGCCGACACTTCTACCGTGAAAGAAACCACCAGATGAGATGTGAAATGATATCGGAGATAAAATGGAGGGATAGGAAATTCGGGGAATGTAATTAACATATCCAGCATACGCCTGGGACCCCGGAGAATCCTCGAAAGACCCAAGGGTCAGGAAGGCGAGCCACGGGATTCGAATTTGGACCTCCCGAATGGGGACTATAGACGAAACCGCCTGCACCATCCCTCACGAATTGCTGACGTTGATATTCAAAACGTTTTCTAAGATTAAAAGAATGTCTTCCCACGACAAAAATGAAAAATTGAAAGCAATAAAAACGAATGGAATTTCTTAGCACTTTTTCAGGTATCAGCAAATAGTATATATTTAATTAGTTATTTATTTTTCACTTTGTAGAATGACTTAATATAAGCTACGGAATTTCACAAGATCGAACATTTTTCTTAAACATCCAATAAATTTTGAGCCGAAATGCACTTCAATTGCAAATGGATGTCATTGATAGTCCCTTTCCTTCTGCTGCTGTTGTTGGTAAGAGGGCAGAACAGCTAGCAAGGGTGGGGCTCCCCCTACTGCTTCCCCTAACATTTCCATTTGTATTTTAGAGAAGCCCAGGGGCTATTGTGATGCAGATTGCCTATTCCTGGGACACCAAGCCTGTTCCAGATGCACTGTGAAACACCTGAATTACGAACGCCAATTTCTTCTACGTGACAGAAAAAACAGAATATTACGGTCCGAGATAGTCATTTGTAACGCATACATTCATTTCTTAACAATTTACTTTATTGTTACTTTTCCTTGATACACTCATTTCAGTAAGACAACCAAACAGGAAATTTATTACATGATTTAAATGAAAAAAGAAGATAATTGAAACAGAACATAGGAATATAAGTAAAATGAGGTAATGAATTGTCTAATTCAGCTCTCCGGCTCTAGAATGTTCTTGAACTCCAAAGTTCTTACCACTGGCTATACGGTCAGAAGAACTAACAGAAGAGCTATCGTCTGAGGTTTCCGCTTCTCTAGAACGTTCTGGAACTCTAACCAGGGGACATGTAAAGATTCTTGAAGTAGAAAAGGAAGTGACCCGGCGAGATCTTTTGTAATGAGACATTAAGTGAAGCTGTGGCGTCAGTTGCGACTTACAGTGAATGGTGCCACATGACGGATTAAGAGAGGTTTGTGTTCGACTCCCATGCGAGTGAGATAGGTAGAAGAGCAGGCTACGTCGTACGTATTTACTGCGCTGCTACGTCGCGAAGAAAATTGTGGACATTAAAAATTGAACTAGTTCCATTAGTGAAGTAACAGTGCGAAGTAGTGAATTACCAGTGAAAGTTCAACTAGACTAAAAGAGTGAAGTGTTAGTGAGCTTCCAAATGAGAATAACTTCAAAACAATATATATTAAATTTTTCTGGATTTAACCTATATTCTAGCCTACATACCGTATTCTCTGCAGGGAATAATGTTAATAAATCCGACTCGAGGTTCTTAACCTTTAGTGAGATAACTATGTTTGAAGTATGACGTAAAAACCCATCTCGACCAAACGTTTTCGCCATTGGTACTCTTGGCTTAGCTGAATTTCGGTCCAGCAGTAGAGGAAGTGAGTCCCCACAGTGACAAACTGGCAATGAGCGCAAACTCTTGAAACCCTTGGCATAAATCCGTATACGAGATTTTATTTGACGTCACACAAAGGTTGCCAAAAGGTCAAGTTCTTTGATTCCAGCAGGTGCTCTGTTCCACAGACATACTGCCGTAAAATTACGGCTATTGGCAACTAATTAACCAGCTGTGCTCAACTCGATAACCTTGAGAAGCTGGTTTCCTTTCCATTATCGTTAAATGCAACATTATTAATATATTTGTAATTCTGTTAGAAATGCCTACCGTATTTATGCAAGTTAGCAGTACATTCAAGGTTAGAATGTTTGTTCTTTGTTTATTTGCTTTTTATTTATGATATCACTTCAGCATTAACGGTTGTTGGAAGCTCACATGCCCAGCACTGGGAATTCCCAGCTGATATTCAGTATGTCTATGTTCAGTGGATATTCTATATAACGATACCTACATCTGATGTCATACATGCAGACTTTATTCTTTAATTTTATAAAGGTTGTTTCAAAATGACACCGAACGATTATAGCCGTTTCGTAGTTTATAACTTAACTAGTTCAAATTTCGGTGTCGCAGCTTCGAAATTATCTTAGATATAATTTTATGCAGTATTAAATATTACATTATTCTGTTTTTTTATTTTATTTAATGATCGATCAGCATTACATGATTTACAGATCCTTGATAACCAATTGAATCTTTATGAACTATATAAGAACATGTAAAGAAAACCAAGTTGGTTCCTATTATTTACTAAACACTGTGAAACGAGAATGACACACATGAGAGAAAAAAACTGATAAAACAAGTAATCAAATAGATAAGAACAATATTAAGTCACTAAGGAGGAGATCCTGTGGGAGTCGTCTCTTCAGGCGTGTGGGGTGGCGGGTTCGTACGCTGATGTCGTACATCACAGCCCCTGGAACATCTGGCAGGTTTGAGAAGAAACGAGAGGCGATCTGACGTATGTACTGGTGAAGAGGAAGAAGACCAAGTTCTTTATGCAGTTGTTCATTTCCTCCGTACCAAGGGGCATCCGTAGCGATGCGCAGAAATCGATTTTGCAGGACCTGTAGTCTTCGGAGATGAGTGTTGCTAGCCGAACCCCATACCTGGGAAGCATATGTGATAAGTGGCCGGACAAGAGATTTGTAGGGAAGCAGAGAGCATTCAATCCCCAGAGGAGTGTGCCATGAAGTAGCGGACCGAGTTTTGAAAGTCGTCCTGATGCCAACGAGATAAGTCGATCAATATGGGCTCGACACGTAAGTTTAGTGTCCAGCATTACTCCAAGGTGTTTGACGGAGATGGTGGGAGATAGCCAGGGAATACATTATTCTGTGATTAGGCAGCGCAGGAGGTGTACGAACCTCAAAAGTTGTTATTGGGACGCACCAGCCACGAAAACAAAAGCATTGCTCCTTGCTCTTTATCAGTGATCCTAGCCTCGTCTTCAGGTAATGGAGCAAAGGGCAGTTACTTGTGAAAAAGTCGACTAACGACTCGGACAGTTGAAGGTTGCTCATTTTGCTATGGTCTTAATTGTACAGTACTTTCAACCAGCTACTGTAAAATCAACAGCTTCCTTTTCAGTTACAAGTTATTTATTTAGAATTATCAAACACGTAAAATAAAATGCTCGTCTCATTTCATAAGACATTTAGTTATGATTAGCTTTATCTACAATTCTTTGATAATGTTCTCTGTTCTTTTTTATAATTTATTGCTTCCATCCTCAATCTCACTAACATTAACTTCCCTCTAAAAGGTTTAAGTTGCATATGTCCATCAGCTTATCTGCAGTCATTGGTTGTTATAACGGAATGTTGGAACACGTTAAACACATACAAACAAATAACTCCTTCGGCCAGGGAGTAAGCGAGCTGTCCCAAAAGGGCGCCCGGCACCTCCGTGGGGCTTTCCTTAGGGCAAGACCTAGAGACTAACAAGGCCCCCCCCCCCCGCCATCTGGTCCTATGGACTCAAGAGGGGATGGAAGTGGATACGTCACGCGCGCCAACTCCAAAATGGGAAGGCTACCGATACAACCTCGGTAGGGCCACCTGGTGATCTAGCATACCTTCTACTACTTATGCTGGCTAGTACCCGGGAATATGTGGCTTACCTCAACTCCGTCCGGAGACGTACCCGATCTCCCACGGGTATCGGGAACCACTTCCCCCTCGAGTCCAACCCAATCGGAACAACTCCCTGTCAGGGAGGGGCTCGGCAGTTCGGCCCGAGGTTCCTCTAGTAACGTCAGAGGTACCACGAGAGCTAAGGGTTCGCAGCACCTGCACCACGGCAGCTGAAGGGGACGGATCCCCTCCCCTACGGGGGCAAACAAATAACAAAAAATAGCTTCTTTATTGCGGTTTCATAAGCCAAATAAATCCTTAATAGCGGTATGTTTACAAGCAGCTGCAGCAGACGGCACGCTGTGTCACCTACCTGCGAAATTCGATAGGGTAAGGCACACGGCGTTGTTCCTGCCACTGCCTAATCCACACTCATTCTGGAACGTTTTTATGCACCTTTATTGATAATAAAAACTATCTATATGTATCACATGAAAGCTGAGCAACTACTTCTATATATTTGTTCGGTGTCGAATCGAAACACCCTGTATAGCTTCCACTACCTGCTTCATGTTGCAGAAACAGTTCAATACACTTTTTCTTGTTCAAGGGAAACCAAATGAAGGTCGCCCGCCTCCGTAGTGTAGTGGTTGCCTGTCTGCCTCACGACCAAGAGGTCCCGAGTTCTAATCTCGGTCAGGGTAACTTATATGGATTAGAATTTTTCCGGAGTTTTCTCTTATCCTGAAAGATGAATGTCTGGTAACTCTAAGCTCTATGTACCCTGTACTCATTTGAACATCATTTCATTCATCTCCGATATGACTTAACGTTGGAGGTTTTCTCTTATCCTGAAAGATGAATGTCTGGTAACTCTAAGCTCTATGTACTCTGTACTCATTTGAACATAATTTCATTCACCGTCCGATATGACTTAACGTTGGAGGTTTTCCCTTATCCTGAAAGATGAATGTCTGGTAACTCTAAGCTCTATGTACCCTGTACTCATTTGAACGTCATTTCATTCATCGGCCGATATGACTTAACATTGGAGGTTTTCCCTTACCCTGAAAGATGAATGTCTGGAAACTCTAAGCTCTAAGTACCCTGTACTTATTTGAACATCATTTCATTCATTGTGCGATATGACTTAACGTTGGAGGTTTTCTCTTATCCTGAAAGATGAATGTCTGGTAACTCTAAGCTCTATGTACCCTGTACTCATTTGAACATCATTTCATTCATCGTCCGATATGACTTAACATTGGAGGTTTTCCCTTACCCTGAAAGATGAATGTCTGGTAACTCTAAGCTCTATGTACTCTGTACTCATTTGAACATCATTTCATTCACCGTCCGATATGACTTAACGTTGGAAGACGTAAAGTAAAGTAAAACTGAAGATCATATTGTTAAACGTGAGTTACTGTATGCCATCCCTGAAATTGTATGCGTTTTTTCATAACTTCAAGAGAAACAATTGAATAGCGGCATCACTTTCAAGAAAGTAATGCAATTAAAATTCAAACCAGTAAAAGTTATATCCGGAATGTGGATTAGGTGTGTCATAGAAAAAATTATTTTGAATATACGTGTTTTGAAGAGTTCTCTGCACGATTTTGTTTGTCTGCAATGTTTGCGAATTATACAAAATCGCTTTCAAATGAAGACAACTTCGGAAACTATTCTACGAAAATCAAGACATATATTGTATTTCACATGTAAATACATTAAAGATATGGTATTTCAATCAACATATATACATTTTTAAGGGACTGGAAATTTTCGACATTTGCCACTAAAGGGCAATTTAGGGGGGTGTGGGATTTACTAAGGAACCTTGTGTTCAGCATTTACCACTACTGTACACAGTTCTTTATAGAATCCCTTTGATTGGATCTAAAAGAACACACTTTTCGTGAAATTTCACACCAAATTTTATAGGGGAATGCAGTTCTTTCTCTCCGCAATATAAGTGGATATATATATATATATATATATATATATATATATATATATATATATATATATATATATATTTCTGTAATTTAAGGAATTTGCTTTTTACTAGAGAGTATGAACAGGAAATGGGATAAAAAAAAACAAAAACATCAGAACGGTGCGCAGATATACTTTTTAATACAAAACGTTTCATCTGATCTCGAGGTTGGGGGTAGCATGTCTGCTCCATATTCACTTAGAATTAGGTTTTTCCAACACCAACTCCAATACTCAGACCATAATGCAGATTCCAAGATGGCGCCCGTCGAAGCCCAGCGACTCTGGTTACGTAGAATAGGAAACTATACACAATGGACATAATATAATCCATATTACGGAGCAGCGAGGTAACTCCTAAGCATTTATCACTTTATACTTTCAACTAAAACGTGTAATAATATAAATAAAGAGCATCATGACAAATTCTAAGAGCTTATCACATTATATAGTAGCACGACCAGTACTATGCATTTTCCACCTTATACTTCCAATCAAAATTTAATTTATAAGGCATGACAACTCATAAGCATTAAACACAGCAAACTTTATCTTATTGGACTGTATCATCCTATCGTCTGTAGCAAGTGCTAAAGTTTCTTTTATATTGTCTACATAGTAACCTTTTCTGGTAAGGACATAGGTACTGCTTATACTATAATATTTAAGAGAGCTCACCAGATTGTCCAGTTTACTCCAATTGTCACGTTTGAAGGTGTCAGTTCCCTCACACTGCAAGAGCCATTTAAAATTTTCCACTGGTAGGCTCATAATATTGCTTCTAGGTTATGAAATACTTTGAAATTCATTAAGTGAAGGAACATCAGTGAAGCTGGGATCTTGAATGTTATAGAAAAGAAAGTAACTAATCATCTTTAATAATGACTATCAATGAGTTTAAATCTTCTCACCACTTCGGTTCAAAACTGTCAATAACATGTTGTGCACACCAAATATTAAAATTATCTTTACTCTCTGTAAAATGTGTTGGATGCATTCTTCAGGATTTCGTCTTTTCTGGTTGAGCTTTAATGTGTGATAGAATGGCTGATTCTTAAAAATCGTGGGGTAGGCATCATCTATTAATTTTGGAACTTTTCGAAGGGCACGTGTTGGTTCACCATCATTTACTGGAAAGATGTCTTCCTTAACCTCAAAGCACTCTTCAAAATGATGAATACAAACTACAGTTTTGTCATTTACTTTAAAATCTTTACGATGTATGTTCCTGGTCCACTTATCCCATTACGATTTTACCTTCGGAAATTTAAATGTCGTGTGAGGTACATTACCATAATTAGATTGCAGCTGGGAACACAACAACGATGCATTTCGACAATACTTCACAGTACATATTTAGGTAAACGTTATCACTTTATGTTAAATACTCAACTATAAACTAACTCGTTAGTCACTAATTGCCACTGTAATATGAATTACATTAATTCTTCAAACACACAAAGTAAACAAACACACACTTTACTCTGTAGATATAACCACAACATAACAAGCTGGGCCACGAGCGCCGCCATTTTTCCTGCAATCGATTCTCGTATTATGGTCTTTTTTCTTATTTTGAACAAATGAACGTCGGATAGCTTTAACCTCCTAAGGGTCCCGGGCTCATTAGAACACCACTTCATCTATTTCATTAATTTATTGTTCGATATGATATAAAAGGTTAAAGGACAATGAAGTTCTTTCATGTAGATTGAGAAGAGAGCCGGAACTAACATAATCAAGACTTCACGAAAGGACATTACAGCTTCAAGCTGGCGTAGCAAATATTACTGTTTGAACGTTATTGATCTCTCTCAAACAATTGGAGTAATAGTTCATTAACCATCGGAACAGGCAACTCACCTCATGTTTACTGCATTACATGCAAATACTCCTCACTTATCTCTCTTTGTTTTGTTTCTTTTCCAACCTCACCGCTAATCTTGTCCTCTTCCCCTCTCTTTCGACCTCCCCTCCCACTCATCACACTCAGCTGAGCAGTCTGTAAGTCATGTGATGCATTTTCCGGTTTGTTAACAAATATTAAAACAAAAACAAAAGATTCAACAGTACCAAAACTTGTCTCCAACTTCTTATGCTGCAAGACGATTGGGATATCTTTATGTATAGGTGTACCAATAATAGAGCGAAAATACTTATATTGCTTCTATCACAGTTTGGCAAGTAATGAAACCTGTCAAAAAGATTTTATCTATATCTGTCTATGTATTATTACAAAGATATCTGAAGAATGGCATTTTGGCGTCCCATTACAACCCTCTCTCTTTAGGGAAAGTGTTAACTTGCCTGTAAGTTTTACATAAGCTATGTTGTATACCAGAGCTCTCGTAACAAATCCTTGAGTTATCTTTCCATGAAAAGGTAGCGTGCAAACAAATAAACAGTCTTCAAATGCTGGCAGGGGAAAATCATATAACCCAGAGGTGTTTCTGATACCTTATTACCAATATCTTAGGACTATACGAAACTTAACATTTTAGGGTTCACTTCAAAACACACATCACATTGGTGAAGTGTGAATGTGAACTAAATGAAGTCATAATGAAAATCGAATTAGATTGGATTAGTGAAGTATGAATGTGAACTAATTGAAGTCATAATGAAAATTGAACTAGATTACATCAGTGAACAGTGATTGTGAACTAAGTGAAGTCATAGTGAAAATTGAAGTAGATTACATTAGTGAACAGTGAATATGAACTAAATGATTTCATAGTGAAAATTGAACTAGATTACATTAGTGAACAGTGAATATGAACTAAATGATTTCATAGTGAAAATTGAACTAGATTACATTAGTGAACAGTGAACGTGAACTAAACGAAATCATAATGAAAATTGAACTAGATTACATTAGTGAAGTGTGAATGTGAACTAAGTGAAGTCGTAGTGAAAACTGAACTAGATTACATTAGTGAACAGTGAATGTGAACGAAATGAAGTGATAATGAAAACTGAACAGATTACATTAGTGAAGTGTGAATGTGAACTAAATGAAGCTATAATGAAAATTGAACTAGATTACACTAGTGAAGTGTGAATGTGAACTAAGTGAAATCGTAGTGAAAACTGAACTAGAATATATTAGTGAGGAGAAAATGTGAACTAAATGAACTCATAGTGAACGTTGAACTAGATTAATTAGAGTAAACAGAAAAATTCAATGCCATGGTCGGTATTTTAACCACGGATCTCCTGGTTAGAGCGACTGGACGGAAACCAGGAGATCCGTGGTTAAAATGCCGACAATGGTAATGAATTTTTCAGTTGACTCTAATCAGTTAAAGCATCCATATATAGAAGTTGTATTTAAATAGGATTAATTTTGAATGGATTAATTCCTCAATATAAATTTAATAATTAACTAGATTACATTAATGAAGTGTGAATGTGAACTAAATTAAGTAATAGTGAAAATTGAATTGGATTACATTAATGAAGAGTGAATGTGAACTAAGTGAAGTCGTAGTGAAAATTGAAGTAGATTACATTAATGAAGTGTGAATGTGAACTAAGTGAAGTCGTAGTGAAAACTGAAGTAGATTACATTAATGAAGTGTGAATGTGAACTAAGTGAAGTCGTAGTGAAAATTGAAGTAGATTACATTAATGAAGTGTGAATGTGAACTAAGTGAAGTCGTAGTGAAAATTGAAGTAGATTACATTAATGAAGTGTGAATGTGAACTAATGAAGTAGTAGTGAAAGGTGAATTAGATTACATAATGAAGTGACATTAAGACTTTGATAAAGTGAGAATGAAAACCGGACAGTCACAATTCCGGATGTAACGAAGTAATTTAATAAATTACTACATATAAAACCTAGTCATATATTTACGTGGAACAAACATAGTTCAGAACTAAAGATCTGTACAGAATTTAACAGCTAATGTCACATATATGAGATCTGAAGTGCACCTATGTAAGGCAATAAATAAACAAAATCAAAGCAAATACACAAAATGAAACTAATATCTGCAGCTTTCTAATGCTGTTCATATTGGCCAGCTTGCTTATTCTGACGTCATCAGATTTACTATGTTACCTCTTTCTCGTGGCAGTTCCAAGGTTTAGAGGTCAATTGCCGAGGGCAAGTCACGTCCACGGAACAAAGCAGCTCCGGTTAACTACCAAAACAACAGCAAAGGTGTGTGATAACATTTGAAAATCCTCAAGAATCACGTGTTCTCAACTCAGTCCTCTTACAATGCCTTGTCAGTCGTGATAAACATTCAATTACACATTTCGTTGTGATTAGGGTGAAGGTTGCACTAGATCTGGTCGCGATGTGGTCTTTTAACTTCCCAAATTGCACGTTAGTTTTCCTTCTTAACCAATTCCCTGCCAAGGTTTAGTTCAAGCGCATTCGATACGGTAACATTTGTTTACCTGTTTCTCTCAACGTCAGTCTTACGTCATATTAACATTATTTCTGCCATCAAGGAATGCAAACAGCCACTTGTGTAGGAAATGACGAAGCAATTTTGACGAGTTCTGTGTGAGCGCGCCTTATAACTTCACATGGTTACCGTCAACTAACATGGAAAATTGCACAACACAACCATTACTTCTTCAAAGTGATTATCTGAAATGTAAACATACAGCAGGTATACTATGTTTGAAAAAGTAATCAGTTCATTTTCACTTGGATTTCAGTATTGATCTATCATTTTATTATTAAAGTGACTGAGCATGCGTTCATTTGTATTTCCCTTTTGTTTTGTTTCTGATACGAGTGTGTGAATGATCTATCGAGCTGCGACAAGTTATTTTTGGGAAGTAATTCATGATCAGGTCAGAAATATTGTATTGTATGCAAGTATTTTACAAAAACCTCTCCGGTACGTGAATTACCATATTGGGTTAATATGGGTCAAACTGAAAGGGGAAGTTGTGACCGAAATACTACGAAATTACCAGGGGTGGCACTAAGCGATAGAAGTGCCGACTCCGAATTACATAGGTAGTTTCAAGTAGACTAAGGACACCAGCGAACTGAATACCTGACGCTGTATTCGATACGGTAGCCGTAGTTGGTGGGATATGCTTATAAAGCTATCAACAACTCTTGTCCACAAACTACGAGTTTGGCACAGTAAAATACAAGTAGCAGCTGCTTATATGTCACACATTTGTTGGAATTGCAGCATTCACTAATTTAGTACTCAAAATTATTTAATCATTTCATGCATGCTTCTTTTATTTTGATAACGATTAATCAATGTCAATAAGAACTTCGCAGATTTATCGGGATATTATATGAGACAAATGGAGAATTTAATGTCAGGACGGCACGTTGGTCCTTGTAGCTCAATGAGTAGGAGGGATTGGACGGAAATCACGAGATCCGTGGTTCATATCCCAGACATGTCATTGAATTTTTCATGTTGACTATCTATAGAGAAGGAATTCTTAACAGACGCCATTACGATCAGAGAGTGGCCAGCAGTAAACTGTTAAGACAAGTGTGAGTACAAGTTATGTGATCAAAAGTGCAAAAGATAACACTTCAAACAGCGTAGAATATTGATGGGTTCAATGAACTACTTGATACAACACAATCTCAAAGAGTGTTATTAATCCTCTTTACAAGTTATAACTAGACACAGGTACCAATATCGCATTGACTGTATTATCAATGTACTAATGCCATATGATTGAAAATGATGTACAGATATAGTCACTTTAAAAGACTTCCATTCTTACACGTAGTAATTTGTTCGTTCCATATTCCCTCACAATGCATTCCATCTCTTCTTTGCTTTCATCAGGTTAATTGCAAATTAAATCAAATCAATATTTAAACAATATAAGTACAATTTGATGGTAAACTTTGCAACTAATTAATACTATTGGTCGTTCAGATTGAGTATTACAAGTGCAGCCATCTATGAGCGAAAGTACCCAACATTTTCTGTTAGCGCATAGTAAATACGTTTGAATCTTAAACACTCTTCTGAAGAGTAATTAATAATACTGTAAAAAAAAAAAAAAAAAAAAAAAAAAAAAAAAAAAAAAAAAAAAAAAACAATCGAATGTAACATCTATTTATCATAGTGTGAGAAAGTGTTACATTCATATTACAATCTCAAACTTCTCTTCTAAGAACGATTATTACTTGTCTCCTTTGCAGAGTTACGGGACATTGGAGATGGAAGTCATAAGCGAACAGCTATATGCTGCCTTTCTATTCCGTTCTGTGATTTACCAAAACACAAGATTTGACCTTAGCCTTACAAAGATATAAAGACATTCAAGATTTAAAGTAATATGTAAGATTATCTGGAAGATATTTGACATACAATAATTTGATGTAAATTGTCTTTATATTCATGGAAACTTACATTAGAAATAAAAGGAAGGCAGTGTGGTTTAAAGGCGCACAACCAGGAAGGTTATTGGCGCCCGGTACAGTTAAATTTAAAAGATGAATACTAAAAAGTTAAAGCGCGTCAAAAAGGAGGTAAAAACGTGAATTATCTGTCATTATTTACACTGTTCAGAATGTTATGTACACAAAATATTTACACTTACAACCAGCACGTGTAATGTTGCAACTTACAGTAATTAACTAAGCAGTAATTAATTTACAGGCTTTGCGCTGCACTTTTCCATTTGTTTCCTTTACTGTAATTAGATATACACCCGGAAACTCAACAGTTATGCGGCATTATAATGTTTTAGGTTAAGCAGTTTATGTAGTATACTTACGAGGGTAGTTTGAAAAGTTTCCGACCTAATAAAGATACCAGACATTTTTTTCAGAATTTTTTATTTATTTTACAACATAGTCTCCTTGTAAATCCACACATTTCTCTCAGCGATGTTCTCATCTCTGTAACACGTTCAAATAGTACTCGGTGTTTATCAACATAGTCTCCTTGTAACTCTACACACTTCTCCCAGCGATGCTCCCATCTCTGTAACCCGTCCAAATAGTACTCGGCGTTTTTCAACATAGTCTCCTTGTAACTCTACACACTTCTCCTAGCGATGTTCTCATCTCTGTAACACGTCCAAATAGTACTCGGCGTTTTTCAACATAGTCTCCTTGTAACTCTACACACTTCTCCCTGCGTTGCTCCCATCTCTGTAACCCGTCCAAATAGTACTCGGCGTTTATCAACAGAGTCTCCTTGTAACTCTACACACTTCTCCCAGCGATGCTCCCATCTCTGTAACCCGTCCAAATAGTACTCGGCGTTTATCAACAGAGTCTCCTTGTAACTCTACACACTTCTCCCAGCGATGCTCCCATCTCTGTAACCCGTCCAAATAGTACTCGGCGTTTATCAACAGAGTCTCCTTGTAACTCTACACACTTCTCCCAGCGTTGCTCCCATCTCTGTAACCCGTCCAAATAGTACTCGGCGTTTATCAACAGAGTCTCCTTGTAACTCTACACACTTCTCCCAGCGTTGCTCCCATCTCTGTAACCCGTCCAAATAGTACTCGGCGTTTATCAACAGAGTCTCCTTGTAACTCTACACACTTCTCCCAGCGATGCTCCCATCTCTGTAACCCGTCCAAATAGTACTCGGCGTTTTTCAACATAGTCTCCTTGTAACTCTACACACTTCTCCCAGCGATGCTCCCATCTCTGTAACCCGTCCAAATAGTACTCGGCGTTTATCAACAGAGTCTCCTTGTAACTCTACACACTTCTCCTAGCGATGTTCTCATCTCTGTAACACGTCCAAATAGTACTCGGCGTTTTTCAACATAGTCTCCTTGTAACTCTACACACTTCTCCCAGCGATGCTCCCATCTCTGTAAACCGTCCAAATAGTACTCGGCGTTTATCAACATAGTCTCCTTGTAACTCTACACACTTCTCCCAGCGATGCTCCCATCTCTGTAACCCGTCCAAATAGTACTCGGCGTTTATCAACAGAGTCTCCTTGTAACTCTACACACTTCTCCCAGCGATGCTCCCATCTCTGTAACCCGTCCAAGTAGTACTCGGCGTTTTTCAACATAGTCTCCTTGTAACTCTACACACTTCTCCCAGCGATGCTCCCATCTCTGTAACCCGTCCAAACAGTACTCGGCGTTTTTCAACATAGTCTCCTTGTAACTCTACACACTTCTCCTAGCGATGTTCTCATCTCTGTAACCCGTCCAAATAGTACTCGGCGTTTATCAACAGAGTCTCCTTGTAACTCTACACACTTCTCCCAGCGATGCTCCCATCTCTGTAACCCGTCCAAATAGTACTCGGCGTTTATCAACAGAGTCTCCTTGTAACTCTACACACTTCTCCCAGCGTTGCTCCCATCTCTGTAACCCGTCCAAATAGTACTCGGCGTTTATCAACAGAGTCTCCTTGTAACTCTACACACTTCTCCCAGCGTTGCTCCCATCTCTGTAACCCGTCCAAATAGTACTCGGCGTTTATCAACAGAGTCTCCTTGTAACCCTACACACTTCTCCCAGCGATGCTCCCATCTCTGTAACCCGTCCAAATAGTACTCGGCGTTTTTCAACATAGTCTCCTTGTAACTCTACACACTTCTCCCAGCGATGCTCCCATCTCTGTAACCCGTCCAAATAGTACTCGGCGTTTATCAACAGAGTCTCCTTGTAACTCTACACACTTCTCCTAGCGATGTTCTCATCTCTGTAACACGTCCAAATAGTACTCGGCGTTTTTCAACATAGTCTCCTTGTAACTCTACACACTTCTCCCAGCGATGCTCCCATCTCTGTAAAACGTCCAAATAGTACTCGGCGTTTATCAACATAGTCTCCTTGTAACTCTACACACTTCTCCCAGCGATGCTCCCATCTCTGTAACCCGTCCAAATAGTACTCGGCGTTTATCAACAGAGTCTCCTTGTAACTCTACACACTTCTCCCAGCGATGCTCCCATCTCTGTAACCCGTCCAAGTAGTACTCGGCGTTTTTCAACATAGTCTCCTTGTAACTCTACACACTTCTCCCAGCGATGCTCCCATCTCTGTAACCCGTCCAAACAGTACTCGGCGTTTTTCAACATAGTCTCCTTGTAACTCTACACACTTCTCCTAGCGATGTTCTCATCTCTGTAACCCGTCCAAATAGTACTCGACGTTTTTCAACATAGTCTCCTTGTAACTCTACACACTTCTCCTAGCGATGCTCTCATCTCTGTAACCCGTCCAAATAGTACTCGGCGTTTTTCAACATAGTCTCCTTGTAACTCTACACACTTCTGACAGCCATGCTCTCATCTCTGTAACCCGTCCAAATAGTACTCGGCGTTTTTCAACATAGTCTCCTTGTAACTCTACACACTTCTCCCAGCGTTGCTCCCATCTCTGTAACCCGTCCAAATAGTACTCGGCGTTTTTCAACATAGTCTCCTTGTAACTCTACACACTTCTCCCAGCGATGCTCCCATCTCTGTAACTCGTCCAAATAATACTCGGCGTTTTTCAACATAGTCTCCTTGTAACTCTACACACTTCTGACAGCGATGCTCTCATCTCTGTAACCCGTCCAAATAGTACTCGGCGTTTTTCAACATAGTCTCCTTGTAACTCTACACACTTCTCCCAGCGTTGCTCCCATCTCTGTAACCCGTCCAAATAGTACTCGGCGTTTTTCAACATAGTCTCCTTGTAACTCTACACACTTCTCCCAGCGATGCTCCCATCTCTGTAACCCGTCCAAATAGTACTCGGCGTTTTTCAACATAGTCTCCTTGTAACTCTACACACTTCTCCCAGCGATGCTCTCATCTCTGTAACTCGTCCAAATAGTACTCGGCGTTTTTCAACATAGTCTCCTTGTAACTCTACACACTTCTCCCAGTAATGCTCTCATCTCTGTAACCCGTCCAAATAGTACTCGGCGTTTTTCAACATAGTCTCCTTGTAACTCTACACACTTCTCCCAGCGTTGCTCCCATCTCTGTAACCCGTCCAAATAGTACTCGGCGTTTTTCAACATAGTCTCCTTGTAACTCTACACACTTCTCCCAGCGTTGCTCCCATCTCTGTAACCCGTCCAAATAGTACTCGGCGTTTTTCAACATAGTCTCCTTGTAACTCTACACACTTCTCCCAGCGATGCTCTCATCTCTGTAACCCGTCCAAATAGTACTCGGCGTTTTTCAACATAGTCTCCTTGTAACTCTACACACTTCTCCCAGCGATGCTCTCATCTCTGTAACTCGTCCAAATAGTACTCGGCGTTTTTCAACATAGTCTCCTTGTAACTCTACACACTTCTCCCAGTAATGCTCTCATCTCTGTAACCCGTCCAAATAGTACTCGGCGTTTTTCAACATAGTCTCCTTGTAACTCTACACACTTCTCCCAGCGATGCTCTCATCTCTGTAACTCGTCCAAATAGTACTCGGCGTTTTTCAACATAGTCTCCTTGTAACTCTACACACTTCTCCCAGTAATGCTCTCATCTCTGTAACCCGTCCAAATAGTACTCGGCGTTTTTCAACATAGTCTCCTTGTAACTCTACACACTTCTCCCAGCGATGCTCCCATCTCTGTAACCCGTCCAAATAGTACTCGGCGTTTTTCAACATAGTCTCCTTGTAACTCTACACACTTCTCCCAGCGATGCTCTCATCTCTGTAAACCGTCCAAATAGTACTCGGCGTTTTTCAACATAGTCTCCTTGTAACTCTACACACTTCTCCCAGCGATGCTCCCATCTCTGTAACCCGTCCAAATAGTACTCGGCGTTTTTCAACATAGTCTCCTTGTAACTCTACACACTTCTCCCAGCGATGCTCCCATCTCTGTAACCCGTCCAAATAGTACTCGGCGTTTTTCAACATAGTCTCCTTGTAACTCTACACACTTCTCCCAGCGATGTTCTCATCTCTGTAACCCGTCCAAATAGTACTCGGCGTTTTTCAACATAGTCTCCTTGTAACTCTACACACTTCTCCCAGCGATGCTCCCATCTCTGTAACCCGTCCAAATAGTACTCGGCGTTTTTCAACATAGTCTCCTTGTAACTCTACACACTTCTCCCAGCGATGTTCTCATCTCTGTAACCCGTCCAAATAGTACTCGACGTTTTTCAACATAGTCTCCTTGTAACTATACACACTTCTCCCAGCGATGCTCTCATCTCTGTAACCCGTCCAAATAGTACTCGGCGTTTTTCAACATACTCTCCTTGTAACTCTACACACTTCTCCCAGCGATGCTCCCATCTCTGTAACCCATCCAAATAGTACTCGGCGTTTTTCAACATAGTCTCCTTGTAACTCTACACACTTCTCCCAGCGATGTTCCCATCTCTGTAACCCATCCAAATAGTACTCGGCGTTTTTCAACATAGTCTCCTTGTAACTCTACACACTTCTCCCAGCGATGTTCCCATCTCTGTAACCCGTCCAAATAGTACTCGGCGTTTTTCAACATAGTCTCCTTGTAACTCTACACACTTCTCCCAGCGATGCTCCCATCTCTGTAACCCATCCAAACAGTACTCGGCGTTTTTCAACATAGTCTCCTTGTAACTCTACACACTTCTCCTAGCGATGTTCTCATCTCTGTAACACGTCGAAATAGTACTCGGCGTTTTTCAACATAGTCTCCTTGTAACTCTACACACTTCTGACAGCGATGCTCTCATCTCTGTAACCCGTCCAAATAGTACTCGGCGTTTTTCAACATAGTCTCCTTGTAACTCTACACACTTCTCCCAGCGTTGCTCCCATCTCTGTAACCCGTCCAAATAGTACTCGGCGTTTTTCAACATAGTCTCCTTGTAACTCTACACACTTCTCCCAGCGATGCTCCCATCTCTGTAACCCGTCCAAATAGTACTCGGCGTTTTTCAACATAGTCTCCTTGTAACTCTACACACTTCTCCCAGCGATGCTCTCATCTCTGTAACCCGTCCAAATAGTACTCGGCGTTTTTCAACATAGTCTCCTTGTAACTCTACACACTTCTCCCAGCGATGCTCCCATCTCTGTAACCCGTCCAAATAGTACTCGGCGTTTATCAACAGAGTCTCCTTGTAACTCTACACACTTCTCCCAGCGATGCTCCCATCTCTGTAACCCGTCCAAATAGTACTCGGCGTTTTTCAACATAGTCTCCTTGTAACTCTACACACTTCTCCCAGCGATGCTCCCATCTCTGTAACCCGTCCAAATAGTACTCGGCGTTTATCAACAGAGTCTCCTTGTAACTCTACACACTTCTCCTAGCGATGTTCTCATCTCTGTAACACGTCCAAATAGTACTCGGCGTTTTTCAACATAGTCTCCTTGTAACTCTACACACTTCTCCCAGCGATGCTCCCATCTCTGTAAACCGTCCAAATAGTACTCGGCGTTTATCAACATAGTCTCCTTGTAACTCTACACACTTCTCCCAGCGATGCTCCCATCTCTGTAACCCGTCCAAATAGTACTCGGCGTTTATCAACAGAGTCTCCTTGTAACTCTACACACTTCTCCCAGCGATGCTCCCATCTCTGTAACCCGTCCAAGTAGTACTCGGCGTTTTTCAACATAGTCTCCTTGTAACTCTACACACTTCTCCCAGCGATGCTCCCATCTCTGTAACCCGTCCAAACAGTACTCGGCGTTTTTCAACATAGTCTCCTTGTAACTCTACACACTTCTCCTAGCGATGTTCTCATCTCTGTAACCCGTCCAAATAGTACTCGACGTTTTTCAACATAGTCTCCTTGTAACTCTACACACTTCTCCTAGCGATGCTCTCATCTCTGTAACCCGTCCAAATAGTACTCGGCGTTTTTCAACATAGTCTCCTTGTAACTCTACACACTTCTGACAGCCATGCTCTCATCTCTGTAACCCGTCCAAATAGTACTCGGCGTTTTTCAACATAGTCTCCTTGTAACTCTACACACTTCTCCCAGCGTTGCTCCCATCTCTGTAACCCGTCCAAATAGTACTCGGCGTTTTTCAACATAGTCTCCTTGTAACTCTACACACTTCTCCCAGCGATGCTCCCATCTCTGTAACTCGTCCAAATAATACTCGGCGTTTTTCAACATAGTCTCCTTGTAACTCTACACACTTCTGACAGCGATGCTCTCATCTCTGTAACCCGTCCAAATAGTACTCGGCGTTTTTCAACATAGTCTCCTTGTAACTCTACACACTTCTCCCAGCGTTGCTCCCATCTCTGTAACCCGTCCAAATAGTACTCGGCGTTTTTCAACATAGTCTCCTTGTAACTCTACACACTTCTCCCAGCGATGCTCCCATCTCTGTAACCCGTCCAAATAGTACTCGGCGTTTTTCAACATAGTCTCCTTGTAACTCTACACACTTCTCCCAGCGATGCTCTCATCTCTGTAACTCGTCCAAATAGTACTCGGCGTTTTTCAACATAGTCTCCTTGTAACTCTACACACTTCTCCCAGTAATGCTCTCATCTCTGTAACCCGTCCAAATAGTACTCGGCGTTTTTCAACATAGTCTCCTTGTAACTCTACACACTTCTCCCAGCGTTGCTCCCATCTCTGTAACCCGTCCAAATAGTACTCGGCGTTTTTCAACATAGTCTCCTTGTAACTCTACACACTTCTCCCAGCGTTGCTC
Organism: Mantis religiosa; assembly: GCA_030765055.1. Classification (NCBI taxonomy): domain Eukaryota; kingdom Metazoa; phylum Arthropoda; class Insecta; order Mantodea; family Mantidae; genus Mantis; species Mantis religiosa. Next base: position 21,366,684 of record CM060953.1, on the reverse strand, counting down.
CCATCTCTGTAACCCGTCCAAATAGTACTCGGCGTTTTTCAACATAGTCTCCTTGTAACTCTACACACTTCTCCCAGCGATGCTCTCATCTCTGTAACCCGTCCAAATAGTACTCGGCGTTTTTCAACATAGTCTCCTTGTAACTCTACACACTTCTCCCAGCGATGCTCTCATCTCTGTAACTCGTCCAAATAGTACTCGGCGTTTTTCAACATAGTCTCCTTGTAACTCTACACACTTCTCCCAGTAATGCTCTCATCTCTGTAACCCGTCCAAATAGTACTCGGCGTTTTTCAACATAGTCTCCTTGTAACTCTACACACTTCTCCCAGCGATGCTCTCATCTCTGTAACTCGTCCAAATAGTACTCGGCATTTTTCAACATAGTCTCCTTGTAACTCTACACACTTCTCCCAGTAATGCTCTCATCTCTGTAACCCGTCCAAATAGTACTCGGCGTTTTTCAACATAGTCTCCTTGTAACTCTACACACTTCTCCCAGCGATGCTCCCATCTCTGTAACCCGTCCAAATAGTACTCGGCGTTTTTCAACATAGTCTCCTTGTAACTCTACACACTTCTCCCAGCGATGCTCCCATCTCTGTAACCCGTCCAAATAGTACTCGGCGTTTTTCAACATAGTCTCCTTGTAACTCTACACACTTCTCCCAGCGATGTTCTCATCTCTGTAACCCGTCCAAATAGTACTCGGCGTTTTTCAACATAGTCTCCTTGTAACTCTACACACTTCTCCCAGCGATGCTCCCATCTCTGTAACCCGTCCAAATAGTACTCGGCGTTTTTCAACATAGTCTCCTTGTAACTCTACACACTTCTCCCAGCGATGTTCTCATCTCTGTAACCCGTCCAAATAGTACTCGACGTTTTTCAACATAGTCTCCTTGTAACTATACACACTTCTCCCAGCGATGCTCTCATCTCTGTAACCCGTCCAAATAGTACTCGGCGTTTTTCAACATACTCTCCTTGTAACTCTACACACTTCTCCCAGCGATGCTCCCATCTCTGTAACCCATCCAAATAGTACTCGGCGTTTTTCAACATAGTCTCCTTGTAACTCTACACACTTCTCCCAGCGATGTTCCCATCTCTGTAACCCATCCAAATAGTACTCGGCGTTTTTCAACATAGTCTCCTTGTAACTCTACACACTTCTCCCAGCGATGTTCCCATCTCTGTAACCCGTCCAAATAGTACTCGGCGTTTTTCAACATAGTCTCCTTGTAACTCTACACACTTCTCCCAGCGATGCTCCCATCTCTGTAACCCATCCAAACAGTACTCGGCGTTTTTCAACATAGTCTCCTTGTAACTCTACACACTTCTCCTAGCGATGTTCTCATCTCTGTAACACGTCGAAATAGTACTCGGCGTTTTTCAACATAGTCTCCTTGTAACTCTACACACTTCTGACAGCGATGCTCTCATCTCTGTAACCCGTCCAAATAGTACTCGGCGTTTTTCAACATAGTCTCCTTGTAACTCTACACACTTCTCCCAGCGTTGCTCCCATCTCTGTAACCCGTCCAAATAGTACTCGGCGTTTTTCAACATAGTCTCCTTGTAACTCTACACACTTCTCCCAGCGATGCTCCCATCTCTGTAACCCGTCCAAATAGTACTCGGCGTTTTTCAACATAGTCTCCTTGTAACTCTACACACTTCTCCCAGCGATGCTCTCATCTCTGTAACCCGTCCAAATAGTACTCGGCGTTTTTCAACATAGTCTCCTTGTAACTCTACACACTTCTCCCAGCGATGCTCCCATCTCTGTAACCCGTCCAAATAGTACTCGGCGTTTTTCAACATAGTCTCCTTGTAACTCTACACACTTCTCCCAGCGATGCTCTCATCTCTGTAAACCGTCCAAATAGTACTCGGCGTTTTTCAACATAGTCTCCTTGTAACTCTACACACTTCTCCCAGCGATGCTCCCATCTCTGTAACCCGTCCAAATAGTACTCGGCGTTTTTCAACATAGTCTCCTTGTAACTCTACACACTTCTCCCAGCGATGCTCCCATCTCTGTAACCCGTCCAAATAGTACTCGGCGTTTTTCAACATAGTCTCCTTGTAACTCTACACACTTCTCCCAGCGATGTTCTCATCTCTGTAACCCATCCAAACAGTACTCGGCGTTTTTCAACATAGTCTCCTTGTAACTCTACACACTTCTCCTAGCGATGTTCTCATCTCTGTAACACGTCGAAATAGTACTCGGCGTTTTTCAACATAGTCTCCTTGTAACTCTACACACTTCTGACAGCGATGCTCTCATCTCTGTAACCCGTCCAAATAGTACTCGGCGTTTTTCAACATAGTCTCCTTGTAACTCTACACACTTCTCCCAGCGTTGCTCCCATCTCTGTAACCCGTCCAAATAGTACTCGGCGTTTTTCAACATAGTCTCCTTGTAACTCTACACACTTCTCCCAGCGATGCTCCCATCTCTGTAACCCGTCCAAATAGTACTCGGCGTTTTTCAACATAGTCTCCTTGTAACTCTACACACTTCTCCCAGCGATGCTCTCATCTCTGTAACCCGTCCAAATAGTACTCGGCGTTTTTCAACATAGTCTCCTTGTAACTCTACACACTTCTCCCAGCGATGCTCCCATCTCTGTAACCCGTCCAAATAGTACTCGGCGTTTTTCAACATAGTCTCCTTGTAACTCTACACACTTCTCCCAGCGATGCTCTCATCTCTGTAAACCGTCCAAATAGTACTCGGCGTTTTTCAACATAGTCTCCTTGTAACTCTACACACTTCTCCCAGCGATGCTCCCATCTCTGTAACCCGTCCAAATAGTACTCGGCGTTTTTCAACATAGTCTCCTTGTAACTCTACACACTTCTCCCAGCGATGCTCCCATCTCTGTAACCCGTCCAAATAGTACTCGGCGTTTTTCAACATAGTCTCCTTGTAACTCTACACACTTCTCCCAGCGATGTTCTCATCTCTGTAACCCGTCCAAATAGTACTCGGCGTTTTTCAACATAGTCTCCTTGTAACTCTACACACTTCTCCCAGCGATGCTCCCATCTCTGTAACCCGTCCAAATAGTACTCGGCGTTTTTCAACATAGTCTCCTTGTAACTCTACACACTTCTCCCAGCGATGTTCTCATCTCTGTAACCCGTCCAAATAGTACTCGACGTTTTTCAACATAGTCTCCTTGTAACTATACACACTTCTCCCAGCGATGCTCTCATCTCTGTAACCCGTCCAAATAGTACTCGGCGTTTTTCAACATACTCTCCTTGTAACTCTACACACTTCTCCCAGCGATGCTCCCATCTCTGTAACCCATCCAAATAGTACTCGGCGTTTTTCAACATAGTCTCCTTGTAACTCTACACACTTCTCCCAGCGATGTTCCCATCTCTGTAACCCATCCAAATAGTACTCGGCGTTTTTCAACATAGTCTCCTTGTAACTCTACACACTTCTCCCAGCGATGTTCCCATCTCTGTAACCCGTCCAAATAGTACTCGGCGTTTTTCAACATAGTCTCCTTGTAACTCTACACACTTCTCCCAGCGATGCTCCCATCTCTGTAACCCATCCAAATAGTACTCGGTGTTTTTCAACATAGTCTCCTTGTAACTCTGCACACTTCTCCCCTTTGCAGTTCACTATTTGGACTGTACTTTTGTTTCGGGCGTATAATGGTGTATCCAAGTTTCATCTACAGTAATTCATCGGTGCCAAAACTCGGATTTATTGCGCCTAAACTGCGCCAACAGAGCGTTGGAAATGTTCATTCGATCACGTTTTTGGTCTAACGTGAGCAAACGCGGCATCCAACGCGCAGACAGCTTTCTCATGTCTAAATTTTGATTTAATATGTGACAAACACGTTCTTTTGACATGTTCATAGCCTCTTCTATCTCTCTCTCTCTCTCTTTACTTCGGCGGTCGTCTAGCTCCATTTGGTGAACTTTGTCGAAGTTTTCGTCGGTAGTTGCAGTTTTTGGACATCCCGAACGTTCATCGTCTCCCAAGCTCTTACGGCCACGTTTAAATTCAGCTGCCCACCCACAGAAGCCATCTCATCTTTGATTTGCGTAGGCGTATTGCCTTTCAAAAACAAATATTTAATGACGGCTCGATACTCGATTTGGTCCATTTTCATAAAAACACTCACATCAACTCACTCAAACGACTGTTACATAATAACTGAGTGTCCAAAATGGCTGAAACTTTGGTGAGTAACTGTCAACAGATTAATTAACGAAATCACTAACTTGTATTTACGAGTGCTGCCATCTTCATGTTGAAGTCGGAAACTTTTCAGACCACCCTCGTACGACAGTAACATTTCTTAATGCAGCAATGTATTCTGTTACTTCTTACCACGGAAATTGTGTCACAAATTGTATTTTCAAACAGACAGATTAATAAAACTTTATGTTAGATGTAACTACAATCTGCATCGAATGTAAACAGAAGGGTGTGGAAAGCACATGGGACTGAAAACATATTACTGGAGTTATTCACGTTCATAAATTGCACAAATAAAGTTTTACAAACAGTCTTGCTTCGCTAATGTCACTCAAACTTATATCGGAGTTACTAAAGCAAATAATAAATCACATGCATACAAAACAATGTAACACCTCTATTATCACCAACTACAGGAGCCATTTTTCTCAATCCCGAATGACAGTGTCAGCTTGGTTAAGACTATCAAGGTACAATGCTAATGTGTGCTGGTACACGCTTGACAACAGCGCTCCGTGCGAGCATTGGCCAGCCTTTAACCTTTGCACTTGCTCAATCCTTGTTGTACCTAGTGTTTTTGTTCTATGGCAGATTTCTTTTGCCCCTCACTAAATAGCAAGTCATGCTTTCTCTAGTCGGTGATGCACCTTCAGTACGTAGTTACATGGTACAACTGAAGGAGTTGGATGAAGACAAATTGTGGTGTCTCAGGTCGCTGTCGCGCTGTTGCAACAATTACCTCAACCTTGCACAACAAGTACTACGTTTTGTTTACTTCAGTAACTGACGCTTCAATGGGTAACTCCCTTTACTGACAAATTAATTAAATAACAAATATATGACCTTCACCATAAGACAGCTTTTTCTGCTTTTGTTATTTTATTTAACATTTAAATTATTAATTGAATACTTCTTATGCAAACTAAAGTAATATTTAATTGTTTATTACTACGAGGATGTAGAAGTCATCATTCTGTCGAATGATACAGAATGAAAACAAATGTACATTGTGTAATAGTGCAGATGTTTCGGCCGTACACTGTATCGCTCTCTTTCTGTTTTTTTTTTTAAATAAGTAGTGATGATTACACAAAATTAGTTAGTACTGAGTATAAAGGAAACTGTATTTTCAGTGTTTCTCCGTAGGGGAGGGTTTCCGTGCCCTTCAGTTGCTGTGGTGCGAGTGCTGCGGACCCCTAGCACTCGTGGTACCTCAGACGTTACTAGAGGAACCTCGGGCCGAGCATTCGAGCCCCTCCCTGAATGGCAGTTGTTCGGATTGGGTTGGACTCGGGGGGAAGTTTGTTCCCGACATCCGCGGGAGATGGGGTACCTCCGGCCAGGCTTCGGTCGCTCAGAGGGGACAGAGGGTTGCCTAAAAACTCCCGGGTACTATCCTGCAGAGCTAGAAGAAGGTGTGCTAGATCACCAGGCGGCCCCACCGAGGTTATCGGTAGTCTTCCCTTTGGGGTTGATACGCATAAGTGACGTATCCACTTCCATCCCGTGTTGACGTTGTTGTCGACGAGGTGGGGGCTTTTCAGACTTAAGGTATTACCCCAAGGAAAGAGCCCCGGAGTTTTCCATCGCTCCCGGGTTGACAGAGGCCGGAGTTTTCGAACTTTCAGGTAGACCTCGTGACAAAGTATATTTTCAGTTTATTACTGTCACACCTTTCTGGAATACCTCGGACTGTCAGCTGTTCTAGTGGTGAACTCTGAGAGCTTTGTCACAGCGTGTGGCTAATGGCTCCTTCAGTTGTCTTACAGTATAACTCTCCGTACATTATATATTGATTTTAACATATGAGTAATTGTTTGTCTATATTCCTAACGTTTCTTTATAAAATTATTTACTGTTAATAAATATTATTCATTGTGTATTGTGGTTAAATTGTTACACTTATGATGTTACGTATATCTAATTGTTATTTCACACACTAGACAGCGGATATTTCCAATCTCTGACGTGAAGGGGAAGATGCGTTAACCAGGCGTCCTGCGCTGTGGCGTTGTGCTTTGGTCCCCTGCCACGGAGTGCGTCCGGGTTCGATACCCACCCACGGGGGTGAGGATTTCAAGTCCCGGTGTCCACTCAGCATTGTGAGGACATTGAGGAGTTAAGCTAACTTTCCGGCTGGGGGTACCACATCTCCTCCCGATAGCGGTTGGATGATCGCCTCGCGTATGTGAGACCGATAGTCGGGTTGGCAGGTCCTGGTTCGCTTGCGGGTTGTTACGCTAAAGGTTACGTTACAGTTTGATTCTTAAAAGAAGATATGTGAAGGTCATCAAGCAAGGAACGCGAAGGGTAGGAGGTGAAGGTCGTTCCTATAATAAAAACATAAACAAAGGTTGCCAGATTGTTACACTGGTGAATCACATACTCCTCAGGTCTGTTATCGCTAGTTGTATGCGGGAAACCGAGTTTGTGTTTAGTTGCGTAGTGTATTGTTAGCATATTTTGTTAAAACACAATTAAAATATGTTTTTATGGAAGCAAGACGTAGTGGCGGTAGAATTAGAGGTAGACCGAGGAATCATGGCCCAAGTCAAAGATCAGCTTGCGTGTAAGTAGTGTTTAACTCCCGCTTTTACTACATACGGCACCGCAGGCGATGACACTGATGATACATGAGATGAAGATGGAGCACCGGTGGAATGAGATGGCGGGGGAAACCGGAGATCCCGGAGAAAACCCGCCCCATTGCCGTGATGTCCACCACAAATCTCACTTTGCGGTCTCCTGGGATCGAACCCAGGCCACCTTGGTGAGAGCCAAGCGGTCTAACCACTGAGCCACGGCGCGGCCCGATCAGCTTACGGTCGGGATGTTACATTACATAGTCAAGCTAGAGAATTTGTCTGTTCTCTTAGGGAATTCTTCCAACAGAAAGACGAGAGTTTGCTCCTTATCAATGAACAGGTTGTTCCCTTCAACTAAAAAGCGACAGTCCCCTGTCAGTAGGTATGTTTGCATATAAAAGAATTCCTGTGGGTCAAAATTCCGGCATATCGGCGGCGTTGATATGAACATGGCAATTGACAAAGTCGTTAATAATAGCGTAGTATACAGAGCATACCGAACGAGGAAAGGTTTGTAAAAACGAGGCGCTTGCGCCGAGATTCCGCTATGTGCTTAACACATGTGTATGCACTATGTGTATTTATATCAATCTGAATGTTAGTAGTTAAGATATTAACTAAAATATTAATAAATATATTTGAACATAAATGTTAGATTTTAGAACGTGAATCGCGTATATGTGTTTCTATGGAGAAATACTTACCGCACTGTGCGGGAATGTCAACTTACGATGTATAGCAACAATAAAGGAAAGTATGGAATATTAGTTACGTAGTGCAAACAATTATATAAAAGAACTCACACAACGCATTGAATGTGTGAACAACTTATTTCTGTTTTTAAAGTAGGCTAATACAGATTAACTGTGCATATTTTTGTTGAGGTGAGATAACTGGAACCCTTGTTTATGTTTCGAGTGTTGAAAGGATAAAGAAAGGGGATCTGGTGGGCGACATTGCAGCACCCTCGTGCAGAAACAGATGAACTTCACATATCTTCTATTAAAAATCAGACTCTACGTTTATATCAACTAGATACGCCAGGGGCCGCGAAATCGAGGTGTTATGTAAATTGTCCAGTGAGTGCTTCCTCCTTTCGAGAGTAATGAAACCTTCAATTTTTATCTAGGGGTAAAATAATCGAGTAGGTTTGACAGGGATAGTGTCAGCATTTCACTGTTACTTACATTTTTAGTTTCTCAAGGGAAGCCGATAGCATTTCAACAATCTCGTTTCTTAAATCTAGAAGTAGATTTCAGTAATTATAACGAAAATGAAGGCATTTTAAAAGTTTGTTTATTCCTGTGATCACAACAAGTATAACTTGTGAATAAAAAGCAGCTTATAAATACGTAAAATATGAAGCTATTAAGAGTGAAGCAAACAAATATATACAAATATAACAATTTGTAACTTAATACTTCACTTATCTTATAAGAAATTATGATACGTTTCTTATAAGTTGTCCGGGATCGCAATTTCATGTAAAACTTTTACACATTCTCAGCCGGAAACAAAAAAGCTGTCGTAATTGTTACAACGCTAAATGTTAATATGTTCTTGCTAGTATTGCCAAAATCTGAAAATAAAACAAATTTAAAAACAGAATCGACTGCCGGTATTTCAAAATTCATTACGCGGTTTTTTTTTAAATAAATATCTTTTCCCAAAGCTTTGTTGTTTCCGGCTGAGGATGTGGAAGAATTTTCCATGAAATCGCGATCCCGGATAATGTATAAGAAAAGTATCATTTCTTATAAGATAAGTGAAGTTTTAAGTTATAAATTGTTATATTTTTATATAAAAAGTAGCTTCACCGTCAAGCACATGTATAGCTTATGGATTGGGCCGTAGGTCTGTAGAGTAGAATCAAGGCAGGCTCAAGGTGTGGACAGCAATTTTACCTGGGATTAGTAAAGTACTTCTCACTTAAGCTACTTCCCCCGTACAAAATCCCCCTTGATGATCTTAATACAGTAGATTTGGGAACAGACATATGATCTACTCGCAAGTCGCGTGTGTTCACTTAAAACTAATGTGGCCTGCTACTTACCTACTAGTTTTCCACGTCCTAGTTTACAAGAACTTTGGCCACACAAGTCTTCAGCGCTTCTGCCGTCCAGGTGAGAGTTAAAACATACAATCCTAACTGGATTGTTTACCTAGTCACAAGACAATGACTACGTATTGTCTTTATCTTTACAGCTTCCACTGCTCTAAAAGCTTTTGTCATGTGTCTGTATGAAACTTAGGCCGAGAGAAAAGACACGTTCGAAAACATAAACGTCACAAGCCGATCTTGACAGGTTGCAGTAGTTAGAGGCACGTGGTGTGTTATGCGACGAGGTAAACTTCTCTTTGTTAAGTTTAGGTATGTCTGTTCCTCGATTAAGTTAACTGCGCACGGCGGTCTTATTTGACATTAGGTTAACTGTACTGAGCGGACCATTTTAGGGTTAGGTCAACTGTGCCCGGCGGTATGACAAAAGAGCAACGGTTAATTTTGGAACACATTCAATGGACGGTTTAGTGATCGCGTCAAGTGCACTCAGAGACGAGTTCTGGAATATGTTTCAAAAGTGTGCGAAGGCAGTTTTAAACCACACAAACTTTAGGTGATATTACATCTGCATTTTCCTTCCCATTTTCAGAGACTTAGGACTCTCTATGATAACTTTGTGCTATTCATAGGTATGGTTAAAAATGCAGTGTAATATTCTCGTACTCATATTCTACTTGACATAAAACATAACCCAGCTATACTCTCAGCATTGCTTTATTTGGACCTTATTATAAAATAAACTGAGCTGCTTAGGAAATCAGTTGAGTAATACCACAAGCCTATACCTATTAGAAATAAAATTCTTTATAAATTACTTGCCGTTTTCATAAGCGAAAGTGCATTCAGACATATTTATTTCATTTTAATGTAAGTCCTGGTGTGGATACATATGATTGCATCAAGAGAGCACTATAGCCGTATACTACTCTGCAATACCTCACAAACACTGGTACACATTTAGGATGTACTTAAATTGAAGAAAGGAATGACTGAATGAAGTCAGTCGTTAATTGTTTAGGACACAGGATCTGCACTGAACACCCATTGCAGTTATTTATCAATACCATAAGTTATATTTGGAGCCCGTTTTTCCCCATCACAATTTCATACGTACCAATACTTTATTGTCCTGCGCCGTGACGTAGTGGGCTAAGGCAGCATGTCTTGGTCTCTGGCCACGGAAAGCGGCCCGGGTTCGATCCCACCCATGTGGTGGGGATTTTAGGTCCCGGATATAGGACCGGTGCCCACTCAGCATCGTGAGAAAAGTGAGGAGCTTACGCTAGGTAAGCGGCCCTGGTCACGAAAACCAACATTCCGGCTGGGGGATGCCGAGATGCTGACTACATCTCCTCCCTGCATCGGATGGATGATCGTCCACCTCTGTCGTGCGTATGTGGGCGTGAGGCCGGCAGTCGAGTTGGTAGGCCTTGGCCCTCTAAGGGCTGTCGCGCTAGTGGTTAACTTTTTAACCAATACTTTATTACCGTTATGCACTTAATTCAAAACTGGCCACCATAATAACGATGTTAATACGAGGTGAGTTCAAGTTATAATATCTTTTTCTTTCAGGACTGGAACCAGATAGGAACTTCTGTTTTTTTTTAATACACATGGACTCTTTGTGAATGCGTGACAGAGATGGCAGCACTATACAGTGCATAGATTCAGGCGCCAGCAACGAGAGTTAGGACTGTTTTTGGTACTTAAAATGGCGACGTTTTCATTGCAAGAACAGCGTGTAATCATTCGTTTTCTCCATTTTAGTGGTATGACACCTATTGAAATTCATTGCCAGTTGAGTGAGGCATGTGGTGATGGTACCATGGATGTGTCTAATGTACGTTCCTGGGTGCGACAGTTCAATGAAGACAGAACATCGTGTGACAACAAACCAAGACAGTTAAGTGAGGCATGTGGTGATGGTACCATGGATGTCTCTAATGTACGTTCCTGGGTGTGACAGTTCAATGAAGACAGAACATCGTGTGACAACAAACCAAGACAGTTGAGTGAGGCATGTAGTGATGGTACCATGGATGTGGCTAATGTACGTTCCTGGGTGTGACAGTTCAATGAAGGCAGAACATCGTGTGACAACAAACCAAGACAGTTGAGTGAGGCATGTGGTGATGGTACCATGGATGTGTCTAATGTACGTTCCTGGGTGTGACAGTTCAATGAAGGCAGAACATCGTGTGACAACAAACCAAGACAGTTCAGTGAGGCATGTGGTGATGGTACCATGGATGTGTCTAATGTACGTTCCTGGGTGTGACAGTTCAATGAAGACAGAACATCGTGTGACAACAAACCAAGACAGTTGAGTGAGGCATGTAGTGATGGTACCATGGATGTGTCTAATGTACGTTCCTGGGTGTGACAGTTTAATGAAGACAGAACATCGTATGACAACAAACCAAGACAGTTAAGTAAGGCATGTGGTGATGGTACCATGGATGTGTCTAATGTGGGTTCCTGGGTACGTCAGTTCAATGAAGACAGAACATCGTGTGACAACAAACCAAGACAGTTAAGGGAGGCATGTGGTGATGGTACCATGGATGTGTCTAATGTACGTTCCTGGGTGAGACAGTTCAATGAAGACAGAACATCGTGTGACAACAAACCAAGACAGTTAAGGGAGGCATGTGGTGATGGTACCATGGATGTGTCTAATGTACGTTCCTGGGTGCGACAGTTCAATGAAGACAGAACATCGTGTGACAACAAACCAAGACAGTTAAGTGAGGCATGTGGTGATGGTACCATGGATGTGTCTAATGTGCGTTCCTGAGTGTGACAGTTCAATGAAGACAGAACATCGTGTGACAACAAACCAAGACAGTTAAGTGAGGCATGTGGTGATGGTACCATGGATGTGTCTAATGTACGTTCCTGGGTGCGACAGTTCAATGAAGGCAGAACATCGTGTGACAACAAACCAAGACAGTTAAGTGAGGCATGTGGTGATGGTACCATGGATGTGTCTAATGTACGTTCCTGGGTGCGACAGTTCAATGAAGGCAGAACATCGTGTGACAACAAACCAAGACAGTTAAGTGAGGCATGTGGTGATGGTACCATGGATGTGTCTAATGTACGTTCCTGGGTGTGACAGTTTAATGAAGACAGAACATCGTATGACAACAAACCAAGACAGTTAAGTAAGGCATGTGGTGATGGTACCATGGATGTGTCTAATGTACGTTCCTGGGTGCGACAGTTCAATGAAGGCAGAACATCGTGTGACAACAAACCAAGACAGTTAAGTGAGGCATGTGGTGATGGTACCATGGATGTGTCTAATGTGCGTTCCTGGGTGCGACAGTTCAATGAAGACAGAACATCGTGTGACAACAAACCAAGACAGTTAAGTAAGGCATGTGGTGATGGCACCATGGATGTGTCTAATGTGCGTTCCTGGGTGTGACAGTTGAATGAAGACAGAACATCGTGTGACAACAAACCAAGACAGTTAAGTGAGGCATGTGGTGATGGTACCATGGATGTGTCTAATGTACGTTCCTGGGTGCGACAGTTCAATGAAGACAGAACATCGTGTGACAACAAACCAAGACAGTTGAGTGAGGCATGTAGTGATGGTACCATGGATGTGTCTAATGTACGTTCCTGGGTGTGACAGTTTAATGAAGACAGAACATCGTATGACAACAAACCACGACAGTTAAGTAAGGCATGTGGTGATGGTACCATGGATGTGTCTAATGTGGGTTCCTGGGTACGTCAGTTCAATGAAGACAGAACATCGTGTGACAACAAACCAAGACAGTCACGGCCTCGCACCAGCCGGTCTGACGACATGATCCAGCGAGTGGAGAACGTTGTCTTTAGGATCGCCGATTGAGCATTTTCAGATCTTCATGCAGGATTGTGTGCACAGATCCACGGAAATGTCAATTTTGGAGGCGACGTCTGCAACTATCTTGGTTTGTCGTCTGAAAGAAGTGAACTACTCTCACTCAACTGCAAACTCTTGAGCCACTGATCTTTAAAGATCTATGACTGAAATTTCATCAACATTATCAAAAAATCACAGTTTGCTATTTTAGTCTATAAAACGTATTAGCCTTCCCGAATCCGAAGAATGCTTATATAGCCTCTGCACACCATTTTAAATGCTCTAATCAGGTTTGAAAGTTATGCAAATGATAGTGTTAGACATGAATTCTAATTCCTTATCCTTGTTTTCCCGCTATTGCAATTTTCAGCATTTTCCTTCATTTAAGATGCTCCTTGCCTCGCAGTTTTAGTGTTAGACTAATGAAACTTGCTACACACGTTCATAGAGACATAGTAAATAAAATTGTACTGGGTCTGACTGCATTTAAGAATACTTTCTTTACTTCAAAACACAAAAATTACAACCTTTTGGGCGTAAAAGTAATTTTCATAGCTTTAACAATTTTTGGAACCTAAAGTTATTGAGACACAGAAACCTAGGGCAGTTTCAAAAATAGGATGTATTCGGAACCTGTTGTTAAAATATTAGACTATAATTTATTTTGTCGCAAAGGAGCTTTATGGTGACGTAAGAAAAAATAAATAAATGTGACCATAATTCGCAAATTAACAAAGTGAAACTGATAAAATTTGGACTATATTATATTTAAACTTCTGAAATATGTAGTGTTAGCAGCAAATTTTCTCTGACAGAATGAATTGTATAATTCTATAAAAAAAAAGCTATTAATATGATATAGCTCCTGAGGAAATGGTAGACATTTAAAAATTGTTTCTCCAATCTCTCTACATTATAGAATACAAATCTTCGTGTCAGAGATATTTCTATTGGGCAATATGTACTTGATTAAACCAAGATGCAAAAGTTACGTTCAGTTGTTTATATCATAAGCTGTTCTATAGAACGATCCCTATAAACCTGAACCATTTCAATAGGCCATAACTTTTGAACCAATAATAGGACATACGTGCAACTCTGGAAGAATATAATACACAATTGGGAGATTACATTACACTATTTACATCTCAGAGAAAATGTTGGAAGCATCCTCCACCAGCATCTATACATGTTTGTACTCGTCTCACCATATTCTCTGAAGTTTTACGGAGAGTATCCTCGCCAATGTTACTTATTTCGCTTCCAATGGATTCCTTGAAAACATCAATTGTCCGTGGCCTATTCTTGTACACTCTATTTTTAGATACCCCCACAAGAAAAATCCGGTAAGATTAGGTCAGAGGATCTGGGGGCCGCAGACCTTTTGAGATTATTCGATTATCAAAGAAACTGGTTACAAATTTCATGGTGTCATTAGATGTATGGCATGTTACTCCATCTTGCTGGAAATAAACTTCTCTCAATTCGATATCATCCAGCTGCTCCACAAATGTCTTGAAGATACCCATATAAACTTCAGTGTCTACAGTCGTATCAAAGAAACTGGGTTACAAGTTCCATGGTGTCATTAGATGTATGGCACGTTGCTCCATCTTGCTGGAAATAACCTTCTCTCAATTCGATATCATCCAGCTGCTCCACAAATGTCTTGAAGATAGCCATATAAACTTCAGTGTCTACAGTCGTATCAAAGAAACTGGGTTACAAGTTCCATGGTGTCATTAGATGTATGGCACGTTGCTCCATCTTGCTGGAAATAACCTTCTCTCAATTCGATATCATCCAGCTGCTCCACAAATGTCTTGAAGATACCCATATCAACTTCAGTGTCTACAGTCGTATCAAAGAAACTGGGTTACAAGTTCCATGGTGTCATTAGATGTATGGCACGTTGCTCCATCTTGCTGGAAATAACCTTCTCTCAATTCGATATCATCCAGCTGCTCCACAAATGTCTTGAAGATAGCCATATAAACTTCAGTGTCTACAGTCGTATCAAAGAAACTGGGTTACAAGTTCCATGGTGTCATTAGATGTATGGCACGTTGCTCCATCTTGCTGGAAATAACCTTCTCTCAATTCGATATCATCCAGCTGCTCCACAAATGTCTTGAAGATACCCATATCAACTTCAGTGTCTACAGTCGTATCAAAGAAACTGGGTTACAAGTTCCATGGTGTCATTAGATGTATGGCACGTTGCTCCATCTTGCTGGAAATAACCTTCTCTCAATTCGATATCATCCAGCTGCTCCACAAATGTCTTGAAGATACCCATATAAACTTTAACGTCTACAGTCGTATCAAAGAAAATTGTCAACAATTGTCAGTGTTGTCAGTTCTCCCAGGTCCACCGACATCATTAAAACAAATTTCTACTTTCTACGAGTATTCAAAGGGAAATTATGGTCTCTTGAAATGGTTCAGCTTTATATGGATCGCAGTGTTTTTATGTTGATCCCATGATATTAGAGAAGGTAAAACTCATAGTTTGTATTGGAAAGACTTAAAACCTACAATAACTGTATTTGGAAAATATAAGTGTTCAACATACAATTTATATCCTTTATATATCTAATTTTCTTTTGGCTGTCTCTTAAGATTCGTCATACAAGTTACCCATAATTCAATAAGAATAAAGCAAATATCGGAGGCTATTCGAGGAAAATAGGAGAGAAGTATATTAGTAGCATTAGTATTTAAAATTCATGAACTTCAAAAAGTTCGGGCCGCGCCGTGGCTGAGTGGTTACACTGCTCGACTCGCATTAAGGCGGCCCGGGTTTGATTCCAGAGTGAGATTTATGGTGGAAAACACGGCGCTGTGGCGGGTTTTCCGCGGGATCTCTGGTTTCCCCCGCCATCTCATTCCACCGTTGCTCCATTTTCACCTCATGTATCATCAGTGTCACCGCCTGCTGTACCGTATGCAATAAAAGGGGACGTTAAACACTACACATTCATTTTTTACCAAAAGTTCCTTCGTAACTATCCAACCACAGCTGTCCTTTGTTTTAGAGAAAATGTCAGTATTTTATTTGTATGTCATTATCACAATGTCCATTAAAATTATTACAAAAATGATGAGACGATAAAACTAACAATAACTTAAGTATGAAATTAATCACGTGCGCACGCGCACTCATAACATGAACTCGCTCACTTTTCAATACTGATGCAATACGTCAGGATCGAGTGCCATCTTCTTTAACTCCAATTACAAAGAAGTGTTTATTGTTAGTATTATCGTCTCATTGGTGTTTGAAGCGGTGAGGAAAGTAAAAGTGGAAACTACTTGACATCGACTGAGTGGTCAACCAAGGCTTAAGATCTTTGATTACCAGGAGTCCAGCACGACGTTCAAGCAACTTCATCCCTGAAGTAGGATAGCAAAAAGTAATGTTGTTTAATTGTGCAAAACCGGTACGAGAAAAATTAATATTCTCTCGAAACAGAAAGATGCAAATGAAAGCGTTCTTACACGACCCGTGATTACTGCATATCAACAATGAAGTGTGTAGAAGTACTAGAAAATAAGCGTTTGCACGAGTATTGTGTAGAATACTGATCAGAGAATGTTATAGGAATGCAACTTAGAATGAAATTCAATTCAATTGCAGTTTTGGCCGTCGGTATGTTTAAGTAAAAGCGCTGTCCGATAACTTCCTTTACAAATATTTATTGTTGTTTTGTAGAGTGTGACAGAGTGCCATAAAGAAAGAGCAAGTTCCATTGTATTTTGTTGGTATATGTGCTGCCGATGTGGACGACCTTGTCTCATCCCCTTTAACCTAACGGATCGACTCGTCCCTGTTCCTTTGTCGCTTCAGGTCTACGAGACGGATATACCGATGATAACAAAGTAAACTATTCTGAAACAAGGAAGTGGGGCTAAACACGTGTTTGTACGGCGGCAGTCAGGGTGTTGTAGCCACATGTTTCTGTCCCTTCCTGCTTTTTCTAATATGCCTTGCTCCATTGTCAATGCAATCCTCTAAATATTATACGAGATGCCGCAGTAAACAGTAGAAAATATAAAAAGTTCTGTAAGGCAGAGTTGAACAAACAATGTTAAATAAACATTGTCACAAACACGAAACAAGGACACAAAATAATTACCACAGAATAACTTTAAATAAGAAGTCAACAGATAAAGATCCCTTAATAATGGGAAAATTATTATTTAATAAACTACCAAATTCACTAAAAACAAAACAGGTAAATTATTTAAAAATGAACTAAACAAGTTTCTAATACAAAAATGCTGGTATAGACTGGACGAATTGTAATTAAATGTATATAACTGTTTATTTTGACATATCCGACAACATGTAAATGTTATTATGGATGAAAATAAATTATTATTATTATTATTATTATTATTATTATTATTATTATTATTATTATTATTATTATTATTATTATTATTATTATTATTATTATTATTATTATTATTATTATTATTATTATTATTATTATTATTATTATTATTATTATTATTATTATTATTATTATTATTATTATTATTATTATTATTATTATTATTATTATTATTATTATTATTATTATTATTATTATTATTATTATTATTATTATTATTATTATTATTATTATTATTATTATTATTATTATTATCATTATCATTATCATTATCATCATCATCATCATCATCATCATCATCATCATCATCATCATCATCATCATCATCATCATCATCATCATCATCATCATCATCATCATCATCATCATCATCATCATCATCATCATCATCATTATCATTATTATTATTATTATTATTATTATTATTATTATTATTATTATTATTATTATTATTATTATTATTATTATTATTATTATTATTATTATTATAACAGACAACATGGCTATGACTGAAATTTTGAAATCTTAAAGTAATAACGCTAGCTTTTCGGATTAAATAGCATAGTTTAAAGATAAAATGCGGAATATTTAAAGCGATAGTTGTTTATAAAAAATTAATTAATCAAATTTCATAATTTAAGTCTTACTGAACAGTACCATTTGAAAGCTTGCAGAAAATCAGACAAGTTTTGTAAATACTAGCTAGTAAACAACGTCACAGTCATGCAGTAGATTCTTGCAACATTTCTCAAAGAAAATATAGCTAAATCTCAAGGTTGAGGTTCTTTTCTAGAAGTTTAGATGAGTGACGTGATCCTTTTGTATTCGTGGGAGACCTTACATAAACATATGGATAATAAAACGGAAAGAACCACGGGTAAGGTTTAACATTTCGAAGGTGCTTTAATAGACAGCGACTTGGCAAAAAGAAAGATTTGACTTGGAGTGTAAAGTTAGCAAAGCGTCACTTCGCACTTCCTACACGCCGCACGTTTCTCAGGAAATATATGACGTGTCCAAAAGAAATAATGAATAAAACACGGGAGTAATATAAAGTACAGAGCACACAGGTTGAGGGAATAGGTGCGCTAAGTAACATAATTTGTAAACATAAGTGAAACAAATTATAAAGTCAGGTACAAAACTGAAGTGCTGAACAAAGGAACGGTGACTGAGCACCGAGAAATGAAGATAGCATCGAGTTTAGAGCAAGAATAGGAAGTAATGGTGGTGATAGTTTGGGTCCTACAGAAGTGTCGAGGTTCGAGCAGTACCTGCGTGGTTACGGGAGAACAAATTACTTACAGGTGGTGTTAAAGAGTGAATCCAGAGTATCTTCAAAACTGCTACGTATAAACTACCAATGACGACGTACCGGGATCACCGTGAAAAAAAAAAAAAAAAAAAAAAAAAAACTTGACATTCTACAACGAAATATGTAAGAGACACCAACATCGGATAATAATCATTACTATCGACATCACAGCGTACTTCTAGCGAGATGATTCTACCCAAACGGGGTTCACAAAACGTCAGATATAAATTTAACCGTCAACGTAACGAGCATATCCCTACATAAACCATCTTGATTTTTTCTCTCCCTTTCTCGTCAATGTTGACGTTAGGATGTGCAGTTCCCTCAGAGCGAGGGAGCCGAAGCGTCTGACCTGAGAGATGACATCAGGTTTGAGAGGTTGCCCAACGCCTAAGTTGAATGATGGTGGGGGGAAACCGGAGGACCCGGAGGAAACCCACCCTAGCGCCATGTTGTCCACCACAAATCCCACTTTGCGGTCCTCTGGGATCGAATCCAGTCGGCCTAGGTGAGAGCCAAGTGGTCTAACCACTCAGCCATGGCGTGGCCTAAGCCATCTTAATAAAATCCATAAAACACTCAAACGACACCGAACGAATATACAGAAGTAGTTGCTCAGCTCCTATGTGATACATATAGACAGTTTTTACCGCCAATAGAGTCGCATAAAAATGCTCCAGAAAGAGTCTGGATTAGGCAGGACAGCAACAAGGACGCGTGCCTCACGTTGTCGGAGTTCGCAGGTAGGTGAGTACAGGGTACATAGAGCTTAGAGTTATCAGACATTCATCTTTCAGGATAAGGGAAAACCTCCAACGTTAAGTCATATCGAACGATGAATGAAATGATGTTCAAATGAGTACAGACTACATAGAGCTTAGAGTTATCAGACATTCATCTTTCAGTATAAGGGAAAACCTCCAACGGTAAGTCATATCGGACGATGAATGAAATGATGTTCAAATAAGTACAGGGTACATAGAGCTTAGAGTTACCAGACATTCATCTTTCAGAATAAGGGAAAACCTCCAACGTTAAGTCATATCGGACGATGAATGAAATGATGTTCAAATGAGTACAGACTACATAGAGCTTAGAGTTATCAGACATTCATCTTTCAGTATAAGGGAAAACCTCCAACGGTAAGTCATATCGGACGATGAATGAAATGATGTTCAAATGAGTACAGAGTACATAGAGCTTAGAGTTATCAGACATTCATCTTTCAGGATAAGAGAAAACCTCCAACGTTAAGTCATATCGGACGATGAATGAAATGATGTTGAAATAAGTACAGGGTACATAGAGCTGAGAGTTACCAGACATTCACCTTTTAGGATAAGAGAAAACCTCCAACGTTAAGTCATATCGGACGATGTATGAAATGATGCTCAAATGAGTACATGACTCATAGAGCTTAGAGTTACCAGACATTCATCTTTCAGGATAAGAGAAAACCTCCAACGTTAAGTCATATCGGACGATGAATGAAATTATGTTCAAATGAGTACAGGGTACACAGAGCTTAGAGTTATCAGACATTCATCTTTCAGGATAAGGGAACACCTCCAACGTTAAGTCATATCGGACGATGAATGAAATGATGTTCAAATGAGTACAGGGTACATAGAGCTTAGAGTTACCAGACATTCATCTTTCAGGATAAGAGAAAACCTCCAACGTTAAGTCATATCGGACGATGAATGCAAGGAAGTTCAAATAAGTACAGGGTACATGGAGCTTAGAGTTACTAGACATTCATCTTTCAGGATAAGAGAAAACCTCCAACGTTAAGTCATATCGGACGATGAATGAGGTGATGTTCAAATGAGTACAGGGTACACAGAGCTTAGAGTTACCAGACATTCATCTTTCTGGATAAGGGAACACCTCCAACGTTAAGTCATATCGGACGATGAATGAGGTGATGTTCAAATGAGTACAGGGTACACAGAGCTTAGAGTTACCAGACATTCATCTTTCAGGATAAGAGAAAACCTCCAACGTTAAGTCATATCGGGCGATGAATGCAAGGAAGTTCAAATAAGTACAGGGTACATGGAGCTTAGAGTTACTAGACATTCATCTTTCAGGATAAGAGAAAACCTCCAACGTTAAGTCATATCGGACGATGAATGAGGTGATGTTCAAATGAGTACAGGGTACACAGAGCTTAGAGTTACCAGACATTCATCTTTCTGGATAAGGGAACACCTCCAACGTTAAGTCATATCGGACGATGAATGAAATGATCTTCAAATGAGTACAGGGTACACAGAGCTTAGAGTTATTAGACATTCATCTTTCAGGATAAGAGAAAACCTCCAACGTTAAGTCATATCGGACGATGAATGAAATGAAGTTCAAATGAGTACAGGGTACATAGAGCTTAGAGTTACCAGACATTCATCTTTCAGGATAAGAGAAAACCTCCAACGTTAAGTCATATCGGACGATGAATGAAATGAAGTTCAAATAAGTACAGGGTACATAGAGCTTAGAGTTATTAGACATTCATCTTTCAGGATAAGAGAAAACCTCCAACGTTAAGTCATATCGGACGATGAATGAGGTGATGTTCAAATGAGTACATGGTACATAGAGCTTAGAGTTACCAGACATTCATCTTTCAGGATAAGAGAAAACCTCCAACGTTAAGTCATATCGGACGATGAATGAAATGAAGTTCAAATAAGTACAGGGTACATAGAGCTTAGAGTTATTAGACATTCATCTTTCAGGATAAGAGAAAACCTCCAACGTTAAGTCATATCGGACGATGAATGAAATGATGTTCAAATGAGTACAGGGTACATAGAGCTTAGAGTTACCAGACATTCATCTTTCAGGATAAGAGAAAACCTCCAACGTTAAGTCATATCGGACGATGAATGAAATGAAGTTCAAATAAGTACAGGGTACATAGAGCTTAGAGTTATTAGACATTCATCTTTCAGGATAAGAGAAAACCTCCAACGTTAAGTCATATCGGACGATGAATGAGGTGATGTTCAAATGAGTACATGGTACATAGAGCTGATATTCATATTTCAGGATAAGGGAAAACTCCAGAGAAAGTTTATCCAGATAACTAACCCTGAGTGAGATTTTGAACTAGGGACCTCTTGAAGGTGAGACAGAGAGGCTACCATGTACGCTATGGAGGCGTAGATCAGAATAAAGAAGATTTCAGAAGGTATTAAAAGGGAATTCAATATATATGATTGGATCTTTTTGTAAAAAAAAAAGTTTTTTTCTAGGGGCCTCAAAAGCTGTATTTGCGGTGAAACCACAACATGGACGTTTTGGGTAGAATTCAATACTTTTCTTGTTTACTACACATATTAGAGTATGGATAAACCTAGCTCATGTAAGATTCTAACATTAAAAAGAATCACACATTAATTTTAAATCACAAATAGAAGGTGTAAAACTTTATTATTTTCTGGTTCCTTGAGTAAATTACCTAATATGGTTGCTAAGACCAGCAATTATTGTGTCGTTACGGCACGGACCCTTGACATTGAAATCTGCTGTTCAAATCCCGTGCTCCACAGATTTTGCCCCCTTTTCTTTTTAAGTCTTGTAACTTTAGCCTTGAACGTTTCCTTCCCAAATTAACGTTTCATTTTATGAATGATGGTGTCCACCGCCTTTAACAGCATTTATGTGTTTTAAGAATTAGCATTATACACTACTTAAACACATATTAAGTAAGCAGGTTCGCCATATTTACTTTGCAGACAGCAATTTAACGTTTTCTCTGTAGTTCTGAGCCAGTGGATTTGTTCACGCTCTAACATATCTTATGCCTTCCTTGCAAAAATTCGAAAACAATATTCATTTGTTTCAGAGGCATGCTAGGGAATAGCAAACAGTTTTCGGTTGTCTATATGTTAACGGATGAGATTTTCTGTTATGATTTGGTCTGCTCCGCACAGTTACTACACAATTCCAAATGTAGGTCATGCAAGAAGAAAGTGACAATACAGTTAAGGTCGCTGGATAAATGTGTGTAACAAAATATGGCCGCTTTGGTACAAATTATTACCATCAAAGTCTACAAAACTTTAGTGATACAACCAAATTATTAATATAAACTGCATACTCGTATTCTTACAACCAAAAGAATTCGTTAATACTTAAAATGCCCTTTTTGTGGAACCTTGTGTTCTGTGTTTTAACGAAAGTAACTAGTGGTCGTCTAATCGAGCTGTAAACAAATGTAAAATTGTATATATTTACTTAAATACTAATGCGAGGAATCTTGTGAAGGTTACTTTGAAATATAAAACATTTTGTGTACCATTCACAAGATTTTAACTGCCTACTCTTCTTCAAAAACTTTATTCTTTCGTCTGTTTCTTGTTAGTCGAGACAGAAGATTTTTTTTTTACAAGAACTTCGTTTCCTATTCTTGAAAGATAGCGTTTTTAGTTAAACTGTTCACATATCCAGGAGCTTACTCTAGATTGTTTTGTCCTTTGTTCAGGAAGTTAAACAACGTGTATTTCCGATAGTGATTTGTTTTACAGAATAGGTTCATTGTTAGTGTCAGCTATGGAACGTTTCGGTGCTCTTTCCCTGAGCTACCGTTATGAGACTGCCAACTGACTAGGTGCACAGTCAGAGACGACCCACTTTGTCAACAAGAATAGTGTTTATAGAAAAGTCTTCATTTATAAGCATTTCTCTTAGAAACCCGGGCTCTATTCGTTACAAATATGTCTTCATTCTGAATGACTATAATAGTAAATCGTCAGAAATAAATAAAATCTCAGATTAGTGTCCAAGTAGTTGCTTCATTCCTCCTGAGGGAATGTTAGTCGCAATAAGTCTATTGTGTTGCACTACACTGTCACTTTCTGTGCCACGAACATATAGGGAAAATTGTGTTACATTTTACCCGTGATTTGAAAGTTTGTGAGTGTCTATGAAGATCGTGTCTCAAAAACGAAAAGTCGGTTAAATATGAAACTTGATATTAAAGTTCAGTATCTTCCAAGTATGCGACACAACGATTTTCAAGGAACCCCTCCCACCCCTACTATTCTTTTCGTGAAACGTTTTATTTAAATTTTCTGATTTTTTTCTTCAAAAATTACTTTATTTTGATTAAAATACCATATTTTAAAGAAATGTTTATGGAAACTAAGTAATATATTGCATGCTTTTGATATAATACATCTTATTAAAGCATAAACATTGTATGGAATTGTTTTGGTGGAATTAACAGCTACTCACTTGTCGAAAGAAGTCAGAACGTTAGGTGACCGACACTTTGGTTGTAAAATAAACAATAACTTTATACAGAACGTATGTCGCTTCAAACACCTCTAATTCATGTATATAAGGGGATGCTAAACTATAAAGGTTTTTAACTTTAGATGATAGTGCTTTCCTCGGCAAAACCACAAAAGACAAAACATGTCTTACTACAAGAACCTACCTATATCCACAACTTACACACGTTTATGAGTTTATCTCTAGAACTTTTATGTTTCTGATAATAAACATTTGGGAACTTAGGATAATATCGAAATAATCTGCTGTGCTTTATTGCTAGGCAAGTGGAAATGAAACATGCATTAAAATATTGACAACTACGGACACATACTGAGTACATGAGGGAGAATATTGAGTTTTAATTCCCAAATGTTTACAGTTCACTCGTAAAGTAAAATAAGATGCAATTTTGAGAGGTTGTGGACTTAAGTAACTTAATTTCTCAGACAAAAGACCATTTTAAAAATCACTGAATCACTGAAAGTTCCTCTAACGTACAGATCACACTGTAGTTTGTCTACATTGTTGTTATGTAAATGTCACGAGGTACCGATAAGCTTAAATGTCATTTCGAACGGTTATGTTAGTGTATTTTGGTCTGGTTCTATAGCACAATCAACTCGTTTGGCCTTCTCTGTTTTAAAATTTACGTAAATTGTAATAGCTGAACATTCAAGATCGTCTGATCAAGGATTGTATTGGAAAATCTGTCTTTATGACAATACTGCACTCACTTGACCTCTTAATTAATAAGAATGGTTATTTTTAACATTTTAATTTGTACATTCAACATTTTGTAGCACTTTTGTACCTGCAGTGTGACGTTTTGAAGACAAAAAGGCACACAACTGATAAATAGGTAATGTCTTTGACTTTAAATCACAATTACTTAACAGTGGAATAAAAATACATTCAGAAAGGTTAGCATTTTTAAAAACTTAGTATCGATTAAAACAACACGGGTTAAATTCGTACGTACACACTAAAACAAAACAACGATGGAACAGAAATTCTGATGCAAAACAAGAATAACAAAAGACGATGCATAAAATTAAATCAAATCATGAGAGCACTAGTGCAATGCAATTACAAAGCAGATAGCATTTAAGCGTTCCCTTTAATTTTTAAAGTATGTTATAGATATGTTGATTATATTTTTTCAATTGTTCCTGAAAAACTCATAAACGATGATTTAAAATTACTAAATTTGCAAGATAAAGCTATAAAATTTACATTAGAAACTGAAATTAATGGATTTCTTCCTTTTCTAGATCTAAGGATAATAAGAAATAATAATAAATTAAACGTTGGTATTTATAGGAAGTCTACTCATATTGATTACATAAAAAATAAAACTTTTTCACATAAATTTGCTGTTTTCAATAGTTTGATTTATAGATTAATAAATATACCCTGAATAAAGATAAATTTAATAAAGAATATAAACATATTATTATTACTGTTTTAATAAAAACTTTATAAATAAAAGAATTGAAAAATTCAAATATCAAAAAACTGTTAATGATATTTCTGCCCTTAGAAAAATAAAAGACGATTATAATTTTAAAAAATTTACTTACCATCCTTAGGTTATTAAAAACTTTTTCAAAATTGTTTTGAATAGTTTGGTTTAACTTTAGTTACTCAAAATAAATATAGTATTAAAATTTGTTTGCATTTCTCTATAAAAGATAAAATTCCTAATAATAAAAAATCTGGTATTTATCAGTTTAATTGTTTCGATTGTGATAAAGTTTATATTGGAAAGACAAAACGTAATTTAGAAACCAGAAAGAACATTTTCGTAACATTAAGTATAAACAAACTGTTAAATCGGCCGTACCATATTATTTTTGGTCATTTAACCATGAAATAAATCCAGAAGTTAAATTATTAAACCATTTAAATTATACGATAGATTTAATGGTTTGGGAAAAGATATTTATTAAAAAAAAAAAAAAACAAAAAAAAACATCGCGTAGTGAATTTTGAAATACCGGCAGTCGATTCTGTTTTTAAATTTGTTTTATTTTCATATTTTGGTAATACTAACAGGAACATGTCAATATCTAATGTTTAGTAACGATGACGACAGCTGAAGATGTGTATTAGTGTACATGAAATCGCGATCCTGGAGAATTTGTAAGAATTATCATAATTTCTTATACGATAAGTATAGTTTTAAGTTACAGATTATTATATTCGTATATACAGATAGCATTTGTTCTGTCGGCATTAGCGACTAGTTTTTGAACATCTGACTAACGCGTGGGTTTTCTCCATCCCCTTGTACTGCACAACGAAATGAGTACTGAGATATTTTGCAAGGTTTCTCTCGATTGGTGTGAAGTAGATTCAAAAATAGCTTTCGTAAGAGTTGTAAGTAGAAGCTCCATAAAAATAAATGATAGGTAAAAACCAACACATTTTTGTCTTTTACATAGACCTGGTTTTGAAATAAGGGCATTAAACTGTATTCTATTTATGAAATGTTTAAACTGGAGAATGTAAACTAAGTTATGCATACAATTAAGTGGCCACCAATAGACTCACAGGTATCTGGTGCATATTCCCACACCTGTTGATAGTTGAAGACGATAAAGTTACTCATTTCTGCAGAAGGCATTCCTCGCGTTTGGCAACGTCTGCCTTATGTATCCATGTCGTAAAATTACCCACATTCTAATCAAACAGGAAACAACGTAAAATCGCATTGACCTTGATGGACCAACATCGCAATTACTTGTGAAGAGACCAAAAGACCTTGAGAGAAAGATTGTGGTTTCTCTGTAGTAGTCTTAGCTTAGATTTGGAAACCCCTCACTGATATGCCGCACTGAACCAGCTCGATCCCATTGACGGGAAGCTGACCGGAACAGTTACGTCACTTTAACGCCATCCATCCGCAAAACCGTTACAGAAGCTATCAGTGCTCAGATGATATTTAAGTACTAGATTTATGTAATAAGCGCCGTGGTCAAAATCTAGTGGGTTTCTCAGAGAGCTATTAGCGATTAATAATTCCAACTGATACAGCAAGCATGTAAGCTAAAGCAAGGGCTTCCAGAAATCCTTACTCGCTGTCCTCATGGCATATTTTGCAGATCTTCCATAGATATAAAGTTTCTAGTGAAGAAAAATCATTTATTGAAATGGTAAGTTTTCATCCTTTCTCTTCCACTGCATGTTACCTCCATTGTAGCGATAGACCACATGTCTGAACTTGCCTGGTTCTCATAGGCGGGAACCAGGAGTACCAACAATGAAACTACTACGGCGTGTTTGTTTCACATTATGCCAACAGAATATAATACGATTGAATTTTAGCACGAAAAATTATGACCGTAAAAGATTATGATCATTCTTGTACAGCTCTCGTAGTTTTTGGTTAACTTTATCTACAATTCTTTGATATTGTTCTTTGTTCTTTTTATCATTTAATACTTCCATCCTCAATCTCACTAACATTAACTTCCCTCTAAAAGTTTTAAGTTGCATATGTCCACGAGATTATTTGTCGTCATCGATTGTTATAACGGAATGTTGGAACAAGTTAAAAACCCATAAATAAATAACTAAAATTATTGCTGTTTTATAAGTCAAAGAAATTCGTAATAGTAGCAAGATACCGTGGAGTATGTCGGTATGTTTACAAACAGTTACAACAGGCGGCACGCTGTATCACCTATCTGCAAACTTCCATAACGTGACTCACGCGGCGTTGTTTCTTTTAACTGCCTAATCCACACTCAATCTGGAGCATTTTTATGCGGCTCTATTGTCGGTAAAGACTATCTATATGTGTCACATAGAGGCTGCGCGAGTTACTTCTATATATTCGTTCGGTGCCGTATCGAAACACCTGTATGGAAATCAGTGGCGGCTGGTGGGTTAAATTATTGGTGGTGCACAAATGAAAGATAAAATACAGAGTAGTAATGACTCACCTATTTATACAGATTCTCTGCTCTACTCTCCTTAGACCTGGCGAATCTATCGATAACTTTTGCGTTGAAGTCGCTGATCTTCATAACAAACTCCCTCTCAATTGAAAGCATTGCTAATGCTGACAATCGGTCCTGTGACATTGTGTTCCTAAGGAAAGTTTTTATTCTTTTTAAAGTTGAGAAACAGCACTCTGCTTCAGCGGTAGACATTGGCATAGTTAACAGTACTCGGAGGAGTTTGATATATTCGCTGAATGTAGCACATAAATTGTTTTCCTTATTGAAGTCCATCAAGCACAAAGCGCCGGACATTCCACGAAATTCCTCTCGACTGTAAATTACAGTCAGTTCTCTACGAATTTTTGTTCCAATAATAAAAGGATAGAACCTTATTGTTTCTATAACGGAATCCTCTGGAAATGTCTTAGAAATTTTCTTGATGAAACAAAGTTGAGGCTACCAGATGTTCCGTGAAGCTAAATCTGTCCTTTGCTTCTCTAAGAATGTCACATACTTCAAGAGCTTCTCTTCTTTTCACATCATGATCTTCTATTCTTCTGCTCTTAATTACATTTTCTTCGTGTTCCTCGATATCCACGCTATTTCTTACCTTTTGCACTTCCCTTTCAAATGCGTTTAGCTGGGCGATGGCAAATGTTGCATTGCAGTCTCGTTTCTGCAGCTGATTGTACAAAATGTCCACATGGGGTATGATCTTGTAGAAGAAAGACAGCCAGAATACAAAATTATAATCTTTCAAAGTGGCCATCAATCCAGAAGCCTGAACAAGTGTGGCGTTGTTGTTTAACATAGCTCTCTTCTGAATAACCTCCATGCATTTAATTAAATTCTCCCTGTGTTCGAAAAGCAGAGCACACAGAAGCTAAGCCTGAAGGTCACGCTATAGCCGTTGCTAAGAGTAGGAGGAGCTAGGTTTATAAACCTCCATTTAAGCAATGTTTAAGAAGTCACTCCCCTCTCTTCACCTTCCCGCAACCCCCTCAGAGAGCCCACATTTGGACGAAATCTTAGGTTAACTCTTCGCTGCAAACCTGCGCCTCCTACAGCTAATCACTGTTTATTTCGACTTCTGCGGTCATGGGCAGCTACAGACGATAAGCGTAACTGAAACATGTTTGTATATAAAACAATGCAAACAAGTACAGCTTTAATGTGCAAAATGCACCTGCTGTATATTCAGAATCAGTGGGTGTAGCGCAAACCTGCAACCTTATGGAGCAACCGCCCCTGATGGAAATAGAGCAGTTGGAGAGGTGGCTTGATGAGGTTAGAAAAGATGGAAGAAGCATATTGAATAGCAGGAACTTGGATAACAAATAAGGAAGAATGGAGGCAACGCTTAAGAGAAGCCAAGGCAGAACTAGTGCTGCGGAAGAAGAAGCAATTATTTAAGGAATCTCAAATTAAAATCTTCGCTGAAATGCAATTTTCATACATAAGTACGTAATAATAAAAGTAATAACGGTGTTTCAGAAGCCTCAAGAGGATATTCCAAGAACAAAGGATCTACTGCCATCTTGCTTCTGTTAGATGCATCTATAGCCTCAAATATCGAAATTGTGTACATTCCAGCACTTGTTTAGTCGATGGTGGTGTTTATTTGATGATTATAAGGTTCACTACAGCCATGCAACTTTGTTTGTCTGTGTTCTTGTTTATGAACCCAATAAAACATTTAATGACCGTGGTCTTTCCACTCTACAGATAAGTGGTATATCTAACCTTGATCACGAGTCAGATGAAATGACCTGACTGCTTAGAGCCGTTAGCTCCAAATTACCTTGTCCTGATCGTAGTCCATTCATAGGAATGGTTTCCTTCTACTGATAGGAAGTCTGCTGTGTTTACACACTTGGTGTCCCATTCGATACAGGTCACGATCTCATTGTTCATTGGCTGGAGTAGAGTCCGTTGTGAATCCACTGGCATACAGCAGGAATTTTTTTATTGATCAAATACTAATCTACTACGTTGAATATACATTTCTCCAGAGATAAGTTTTCCAGTCATAACAGAAAACACAAATAATTTTTTTACAGTTTGTACCAAGAGCCATTAGCTTAAACACAAAATTCACAGGCGTAGGCATCCTAGATCCCTGGCTGAATTCATCCAGAGATTATACGAATTAAACTAACATGATTTGAGGAGAAAAAACTACCATTACTGTTTCTGGAGTACCGTGTTTTAAAACGATCGATTAAGTGTGATTCGATTGGTTCAATTAGGTCGTAAATTAGTAATTATCACTGTAATTATCATTGTAATTATCACTGAAATCTCATTTCGAGTTGTCGCATATAATTCGCAATTCTTTAGACAGCTGCAGTTCCTGTTTTGCAATTGTTTTTTATATGTAAGCTAAACAAGTGAAGAAAGCTTTATCAAAGCACATTTCTACAGGATGTCATTTGATTCACTAGGGAACACGTTTTTTTTTTTTTTGCACCCGAAACAAAATAGGCTAATTCTTACGCAAAATGACTCGCTGATTCCATAAGTGCCTCTGAAAATGCTGTATCACGTAACGTTTTTGAGATATTCTTATTCGTTTATATAAAATTACAGAAATGAGGTATGATACCAACTCATATTGACTTAATTTAAAATAATAGCCATTGACTCTTCTAAATACAGCTTAAAGGCAGTGTTGCTTCATAATGGCAATTTACTACCTTCAATACCTTTATTTCATGCCATAGGAATGAAGGAGGCATACGATTCCATGTCCATCATTTTAGATGCTATTAATTATCAAAACCATGGCTGGGAAATTTGTAGTGACGTCAAGGTAGTTGCATTGCTAACGGGACTGCACAAAATACTGCTGTTTTTTGTGCTTATGGGACAGTAGGGCAATTGACAAGCATTTTATAGTGAAACAATGGGGGAAAAGGGAAGACTACACCCCTGGAGCAAGCAATGTTAAGTATGTGCCTCCAGTAGACCCAAACAAAGTTCTTCTCCCCCCCCCCCCCACTTCACATAAAGCTCGGGTTAATGAAGAATTTTGTTAAAGGTTTAGACAAAAGTGGAAGTGCATTTGAGTATTTAAGAAGTATCTTTCCCAAAATAAGTGAATCTAAATTGAAGGAAGGTATATTTGTCGGTCCTCAAATAAGACTACTTCTTAAAGACAGTGTTTTTGAATCAAAGCTTAAACGTGTTGAACTGGCAGCATGGAAATCATTTAAATCAGTGGTGGAAGGATTCCTGGGCAATAACAAAGAAGAAAATTATGAAAATTTAGTCTCAGAACTATTAAGGAGTAACAAAGAAATGAGTTGCCGTATGTCACTCAAATTCCACTTTTTGCACTCTCACCTCGATAGTTTCCCTACAAACCTAGGAGCTGTAAGTGATGTGCAAGGTGAGCGTTTTCAGCAGGACATTTCTGAGATGGAAAGACGTTACCAGGGTATCGCTGGGATTCAGCCATGTTCGGACACTATTGTTGGTTCCTCAAACGGGAGAGTCAATACAAAAAAAAAAAAAAAAAAAAAAAAAAAAAAAAAAAAAAAAAAAAAAAAAAAACTCAACAGTGAAACACTTCTGAGATAATTCAGGTATTGGTTTTCGTCATTATCTTGTGTTTATTTTAATAATAATTATTTTCAATGTTATTTGGCAATAAAATACCTATTATTTTCAATTAATCAAATATGAATTATCACATCATAAAAATTATGAATACCTAAAAAACGTTACCTGATACAGCATTTTGAGGGGCATTTTTGGAATCAGCAGTTCAGTTTACATAAGAATTTTCCTATTTTGTTTCGGGTATATAAAAGTAATTTTTTTTTTTTTTGTTCCCCAGTGTTATTTGTCACTATTCGACGGGTTTTCATCACCTACAAACAGTAGCGGCTCGTGAGGTGGGGGCCAGATGTGAAGGCGCTTGTAATGAATGTACAAGTGGGGTTATGCTTTTTAACACAGGTAATCTGTGATTAGTACATTTTGTTTCTGGATTTATATTTCATCGCAGAATCAGTTCCCAATAATTTAAATTTTCAGGCATTTTGTAAAGTGAAGCGCACTTGCCTAGTGCTTTGCAATTCGTTCACTCAAATGTTTTCGATCCTTAAAGCCATTCGTCGTCCAGAGGTCTTCGCCACCAAATAAGAAAGAGTAAAAAGGAAAAGACGCTTGTTCTCCTCACTTGTAGTTATGGTACGATTTCTTACCAAAATGTAAAATTATTCGGTTGATATACATCTAATCGTTTGACTTAGTTTTTCTTCTACATTTAATGAATGAAAGGGACTTTTCAATAAATAATCCACTATATTCATTTTAAAGCTACAGTACTTTGTCCACCAGACAATTAAGATTCCAACAACAACACAGGAAGGCTAAGCTTCATGAGATGGGCCGCAACTAGTTGGCCCCAAGCGTTGCTGTGAGCGATGTATGAAAAGGAGAGTAGGGGAGCGAAGGAGGTACAAACACGTGACTGGTAAGGAGTCACCAGGGCCCGTATAATCTGGTCCAACGTTCTGTTTCCCCACAAGGAGACTGGAGCGGTTATCATCGAGAAACCATGGGCGGCTCTTACTTACGTGCTGCAGTGTTGCAGCACGCTCTTTTCTGTTTTATAAATGACACTGTATACATTTTAAAAGACCATGTAAGTAACAATGTATTATTATAAGTATAGTAAATTCAGTACGACGAATAATGAACTTTTGATGCATGGAAAACATCTGTGTAACTAATGGAATGCATCCTTGACGTCAACCTGCTGAGAGCCAGCAAGCTCGGTAATCAGTAATTGCGCATGCGTACAACCTTCCTCTCTTGCCTCCCTGATGTCCTAAGTTCCCTAGATTTTCGCACAAATGCGTGCTGCAGCTGGTTGTTGCTCGGTGATCATTCGCTGCACGGTGAAGCAGGGCCACCAACACTCATAGTTATAGCTGTAGAACTGGAATATGCATTGAATATCATTTAACAATCTATCATTGCTTTATATTTTAGTTCTAGAAACCAATTCCGTCCTACACAGGGGCGGTTCCTCCATAAGGTTGCAGGTTTGCGCTACACCCACTGATTCTGAATATACAACAGGTGCATTTTGCACATTAAAGCTGTACTTGTTTGCATTGTTTTATATACAAACATGTTTCAATTACGCTTATCGTCTGTAGCTGCCCATGACCGCAGAAGTCGAAATAAACAGTGATTAGCTGTAGGAGCCGCAGGTTTGCAGTGAAGAGTTAATCTAAGATTTCGCCCAAATGTAGGCTCTCTGAGGGTGTTGCGGGAAGGTGAAGAGATGGGAGTGGCTTCTTATACATTGCTTAAATGGAGGTTTATAAACCTAGCTCCTCCTACTCTTAGCAACGGCTATAGCGTGACCTTCAGGCTTAGCTTCTGTGTGCTCTGCTTTTCGAACACAGGGAGAATTTAATTAAATGCATGGAGGTTATTCAGAAGAGAGCTCTGTTAAACAACAACGCCACACTTGTTCAGGCTTCTGGGTTTATGGTCACTTTGAAAGATTATAATTTTATATTCTGGCTGTCTTTCTTCTACAAGATCATGCCACATGTGGACATTTTGTACAATCAGCTGCAGAAACGAGACTGCAATGCAACATTTGCCCGCGTCCAGCTAAACGCATTTAAAATGGAAGGGAAAAGGTAAGAAATAGCGTGGATATCGAGGAACACGAAGAAACTGCAATTAAGAGGAGAAGAATAGAAGATCTTGATGTGAAAAGAAGAGAAGCTCTTGAAGTATGTGACATTCTTAGAGAAGCAAAGGACAGATTTAGCTTCACGGGGCATCTGGTAGCCTCAACTTTGTTTCATCAAGAAAATTTCTAAGACATTTCCAGAGGATTCCCGTAGAGAAACAATAAGGTTCTATCCTTTTATTATTGGAACAAAAATTCGTAGAGAACTGACTGTAATTTACAGTCGAGAGGAATTTCGTGGAATGTCCTGCGCTTTGTGCTTGATGGACTTCAATAAGGAAAACAATTTATGTGCTACATTCAGCCAATATGTCAAACTCCTCCGAGTACTGTTAACTATGCCAATGTCTACCGCTGAAGCAGAATGCTGTTTCTCAACTTTAAAAAGAATAAAAACTTTCCTTAGGAACACAATGTCACAGGACCGATTGTCAGCATTAGCAATGCTTTCAATTGAGAGGGAGTTTGTTATGAAGATCAGCGACTTCAACGCAAAAGTTATCGATAGATTCGCCAGGTCTAAGGAGAGTAGAGCAGAGAATCTGTATAAATAGGTGAGTCATTACTACTCTGTATTTTATTTTTTATTTGTGCACCACCAATAATTTAACCCACCAGCCGCCACTGGTCCTACTAACGTAAAGAGATACAATACCTAACGGTTATAAAATCACAGGGCAGATTATGATGCACCTATCATGTTGGCACGATACTCAATTCCCGAGACCATAACAAGAATCCCCCATAACAAGTGCATGTGGTCCGCATGTTCGCATTGTATCCAAGTATTTCTTTGTGTAACGTTATTTAGTGGCTGATATCAGTTTCTTTATTTTGTGTGTGAGTGTGAAACATGTTATAAATTCCATTTCATTCAATGTATGAGTAACGAAAACTTTAACCAATAAATAATGAACACGTTTAATGAACTTCTAAAAATCCCTTTACAAAGCGAGCATTAGAAGAAAGGGCTGGTATAAAAATGCTACGGCGACCAATACTCGATCTAAAAATTGAGCAAAAAGCGAAATGGACTAAAAATTTTGTTTATACCATGAAAAAACATGGGCGCATGGACTTCAGTTTTCAAAACTAGGTGAGTTGCATGGACTTTTTCCGGCAGCGCGCTGTTATTTTTCGGCACAAGGCGCCACTGCTAGAAACCCTACAGGTTGCAAACTTCGGTACTACATGACAAAGTGAGTAAGCCTATCCGGAAAAATTCGCAACACAAATATGTTTACCTCAGCTTATCGTACGTACACGGTGACTCTAGTGTATGTATACTCTGTTCAGACATAATCATGTCTTCTAGACAGCAATGTGTCATACATCGGCAGGCGTGAGAAAACATATCATATAGACACACACAGCTTTCACTCGCTCTATTTGTGTTTCGTAACTTACTGTACATCAACTTACTAATATTTCACTCTTCTAATCCACCAGATAAGACCCGATAAGAGACGATCACAGCGCTGGTCACCTGAAGGTCAATATGTCTTAACGCTCTGTCGAGTAATAACCATTAAGAATCGTCACAAAATAAATTACACTGGGGAAAAATTATTTTCATATACCCGAAACAAAATAGGCAAATTCTTATGTAAACTGATCTGCTGATTCCAAAAATGCCCCTCAAAATGCTGTATCACGTAACGTTTTTTAGGTATTCATAATTTTTTATGAAAACTTACAGAAATGTGATGGGATAACTCATATTTGATTAATTGAAAATAATAATAATAATAATTATTATTAAAATAAATAAACACAAGATAATGATGAAAACCAATACCTGAATTATCTCAGAAGTGTTTCACTGTTGAGGGTTTTTTTTTTTTTTTTTTTTTTTGTATTGACTCTCCCGTTTGAGGAAGCAACAATAGTCTCCGAACATGGCTAAATCCCAGCGATATACTGGTAACGTCTTTCCATCTCAGAAATGTCCTGGTGAAAACGCTCACCTTGCTCATCACTTACTACAGCTCCTAGGTTTGTAGGGAAACTACCAAGGTGAGAGTGCACAAAGTGGATTTTAAGTGACATACGGCAACCCATTCCTTTGTAGCTCCTTAATAGTTCTGAGACTAAAGTTTCATAATTTTCTTCTTTATTATTGCCCAGGAAGCCTTCCACCACTGATTTAAATGATTTCCATGCTGCCAGTTCAACACGTTTAAGCTTTGATTAAAAAACACTGTCTTTAAGAAGTAGTCTTATTTGAGGACCGACAAATATACCTTCCTTCAATTTAGATTCACTTATTTTGGGAAAGATACTTCTTAAATACTCAAATGCACTCCCACTTTTGGACAAACCTTTAACAAAATTCTTCATTAACCCGAGCTCTATGTGAAGTGAGAACTTTGTTTGGGTCTACTGGAGGCACATACTTAACACTGCTTGCTCCAGGGGTATAGTCTTCCCTTTCCCCCATTCTTTCACTATAAAATGCTTGTCAGTTACCCTACTGTCCCATAAGCACTAAAAACAGCAATATTTTGTGAAGCCTCCCTGCAGTCCCGTTAGCAATGCAACTACCTTGACGTCACTACAAATTTCCCAGCCATGGTTTTGATAACTAACAGCATCTAAAATGATGGACATGGAATCGTATGTCTCCTTCATTCCTATGGCATGAAATAAAGGTATTGAAGGTAGTAAATTGCCATTATGAAGCAACACTGCCTTTAAGCTGTATTTAGAAGAGTCAATGGCTATTATTTTAAATTAAGTCAATATGAGTTGGTATCATACCTCATTTCTGTAACTTTATATAAAAGAATATCTCAAAAACGTTACGTGATACAGCATTTTCAGAGGCATTTTTGGAATCAGCCAGTCATTTTGCATAAGAATTAGCCTATTTTGTTTCGGGTACAAAAAACGTGTTCCTTAGTGTTATTATTTTCAATAACTATTACAGCAGAATAAAATATGAAATAATATGCGGGGTTCCTCTGGCCCTTAATGACAGCCCGCCCCTGCCTACAGCTAGATTTGAACGTTTCTTTACGAAAGCAAGCCTTTGTGAACGCATGGAGGAATATCTCCTATTACTTACATTCGGTTCTATGCTTTCTTCAGTCTTCCTTATGATGTAGTTAAACCTTCCTGGATTGTGTGTATACTGTTCAGCATTTGGTAATTGTGCTTAAGTGATCATGGCTAGGATTTTATATTCAATTTGTTCTCATTGGCAAACCCTCGATGCAGAGTGTATACCGTTAGTATTGTGACTTCCCCGGTTCGTAGAACCAAAGTCTTGTTTCAAGTCTTATTTGCAGAAATTTA
This sequence comes from Mantis religiosa, assembly GCA_030765055.1. Lineage (NCBI taxonomy): Eukaryota > Metazoa > Arthropoda > Insecta > Mantodea > Mantidae > Mantis > Mantis religiosa. The sequence continues at coordinate 21,329,959 of CM060953.1, read as the reverse complement.
AAACACTCTTTATTGCAGTAAATAGAAGTTTTGTACAACCTTTGCAGCAGCAAAATGACGTGACATTGACAAACAGTAGACTTCGAGGTCGTCTCGTTCGCCCGAAACACTTAAACAAATGAAAGAAACCACTGCGGTACATCACACAACTCAACTCCACTGCACAACTGTAACTAAATAACACTTTGTGAGGTTTTTATACCAGTCATTGTTCTAGAATGCAGCCGATCGATAACAATCACGACGCAGCGAGAGAAAGACGGAACTATCTCTGTCCCTTTCTCGCTCTCAGAAAGCGTCCAGATCTGCGCCCACGCGCCGGCATAACAATGCCTCGGTGACAATATATAGCTTACCTTATTGCTCCATATCAAGGAGGGTATTGTGTTCTTACTTTTTAACACGTTTAAATCTATTAAACGTTTCATTCAGAAAAGTGTTAACAAATACCACGCCAGTTACTGCCCAAGTGGTAATTATCACACTATTTCCTTTTGTGTTGAGAATCATTATTTGTACGAATTCCCGTTTAGATTTTTTTAGTCCAATATTTTAATACTTTGAGAAGGGCATGGTAATTGGGGAGCACGTCAGTTGTTTGTATGATTAAAACAAAAATTCTGTGCAACATTAATGCAAGATCAGAGCGAAAATCTTCAAGACAAAGACACTTGAGCAACTAATAGACAGGTGAGGATCTCAAGGCACAACCACTTTCACCAAATCAAGGTACGGAGCACGTAGGATGAAGGGACTATAAAAACGAGTCGAAGAAGACACGGAAAACAGTCATAAACAACTGGACTACCCATACTGGGAGGAAGGTAACTCCAAGCTATAGAAAAGCATGAGTAGGTATACACAACTGGAATGAATTATTTGATTCTTCTCCCTAAAAGGGTCTTAAACCCTGCTGTATATTGAATAAATGGTTTCAAAGGATACATTGAACATTTGTTAAATAATATTTTTTCCCCTTGTGAATGGTTCCATGTAGGACTTCGCAAAGTATTTAGAGATGCTTCTATAAATTCAAAGTTGTCTCATTCTTTGGCTGTAGACTTTCTTTCTCTCGTCTGTCCACGTCGTTAGGTCAACTTGCCACTTAAGTACCTTCATTCTATACACGTCCCTTTCTAGGATATCGTCTTGGGTGATTACTGACAATTTTGAGTAATTTTTTACTTCAACAATACATTTCATAGTCTACTTGTGCTTTATTTCTGTTTTCGTAAAATTCAATAATTGATTTTGTAAGCCTGTTTGAAGTTAATCGTTTAATATGTCCATAAAATGTTAACCTTCGTTTCCTAATATCGTAATGAATGTCTGCATATTTTTTATTTTCTTTTTATTTGTAAGTTTGTATTCTTCAGTTACTACTTTTGGACCTAAAATTTATTGTTATTATTATTATTATTATTATTATTATTATTATTATTATTATTATTATTATTATTATTATTATTATTATTATTATTATTATTATTATTATTATTATTATTATTATTATTATTATTATTATTATTATTATTATTATTATTATTATTATTATTATTATTATTATTATTATTATTATTATTATTATTATTATTATTATTATTATTATTATTATTATTATTATTATTATTATTATTATTATTATTATTATTATTATTATTAATAATCATATTGTTTGTGAGAAATTACGTGCTCTTCAGAAATGGTCATAGATTCACACATAACGACATCCATACTACTAGTAACCAGTGAATTTTACAAATCACTTAGTTTTTCTTTTGAAATGACAATTTGGTAGGTTATATTTCGAAAGAAATATTAATTTATGATTACGAATGAAATTAATTTACCTAAAAACTTGTTATTTATGCCTAATGAATAGTTTATAACATTAAAGTATAATTACAGGTTACAAATAATTACTGTTTCAGCACTTCAAGCTTAGAAGATGTACTGGAAACTAATTTTCAGCACATATCTCCAGACCTAACCTCGCTTCTTCGGAGAGTAAGTCCAGATACACGTTTTCGATTACGTCAACTTTTTACCTATGTGAGTTATTAACCTACTCAAAGCAGTTCTGAATGAGAAAACTCTCTAGGTTACCGCGAAGTCCTGGCTAACGAGACAATCTCGAAACCAGTTTGGTATATAACGTAGCGTCCGAGATACAACTGAACGAGCTGTGTTATTTTGTAATGTAATAAGAGCATTTATTTTCCCTTCTTGAATGAATCAAATGTTGGATGTCACCCAGCCGGCCTGTTTAGAATGTCTACTTATACAGCAAAATTATACCGTAAGAATAACAAACAGAAGATTTATTCAACATACTTAGCCGCTTTATACCCGGGACATAAAATCCGCAATCCATGGGTGGGATCGATTGCGTAATCTAAATATAAATAAAATTAAGTGGGCGATGTACAACACTCTTGCTCTTGTCTCACTCCGGTATTAATATAACTTCTGATGCTAATAAGAGCAATTTTGTTATGACACTCCTATATGCAGATGACTAAGTAATCATTTCTGATTGAAGATAAGCTACAACTTTTAGGCCCCATAAAGGATAACACAATGGAATACGATTCTGGAGCACGCAACTTGCCTTTGGATGTTCAGTGCTTGAAGAAGAACAACAAATATGGCCATTTTCAATGACACATGCGTAATAAAAATTGCCAACCCAAATGAAAAACAAAACCCGCGGGATTAGCGATGTTTTGATTTGTTGGTCTTCTCCCCTTCCCGTGCATATAAACATGAATGCTAAAGCAGTGTACCTTAGGTAGTACATTACACGAGAAACAAAATCACTTATATAAATAGTAAAGTTCGCTTTGCTCGCGTGCTTTGGTATGTTTGCCAGTCGTTGGCGTGTAACGTTGTCAGCTTTTAGTTTGTGCTTTGGGAAATCGGACGCAGTCGGAGGCTGACATCTGTACTAAAAGTAGGAAATCATTTTACCAATACAAGGAAAATGTTTAATGTATTGTGTGCCTGTACATGCCATTCAAATTGAGATGTTCCGGTTTATTGACGTTTTATTAGTCACTAATAATTCCCTTGTTAGTTATCTATGCTAATAACAGATTTCTAAGTTACCATAACGGTATTAAAACTAAACTCGATTCCGAAGCAGGCTTTGCTAGCTCTGAAATGCTGCCACGTACATGTCGCACCATCTTTTAATTATATCCAGCGTCTTCAGAAAGTTTTAATTCAGGAACATAAACAAAACTATAAATATTATCTACAGTTAAGCTATTATTTAAGCCATAAGGATTATTTATCTTTATATAAGCAAGCATTTTACGAAACTAGCTAATTTACAAAGCCATGTCCTCCTCTATAAAGATGCACAGAGAGGGGGGGGGGGAGGAGGACTGTTGCAGGAAACTAAAGATTTGCTAACAAATATAAACCCAAAACTACTTATATAACATATCCTATAAACGTAAAACACCTAGCACAGCACATAAATGGTGGGTTGTATTTCTTTAGGGAGGAAAACATAACCTATCGTGGAATATCTTTTGAAATATTGTCTGTCAGTATGATAAATAGTATAGCTTCGCTATACCTCGGCCGTTCTACCTCCGGCTCTGACATTTCTCGAGAGGGGGAAGCACGCTGTTGCCAGTTCTTTAGCGGGTATTTCAAGCAGAGGAACAATGCGTATTTTAAATATTTCAGTACTTGCATATTACACGAACCAGGAGCCATATTATTATAATAGCGATAATAATAGGACTTACGAACACTAAACATCGGAATTCACGCACGAAAAATATACCAAAAAAGTTCACCAGCGCAGGCCGCTCTTAGGCCACGTGGCTCAAACAAATTTAAGCTGGCAACACGGTGTTGGGTTCGGGAGCCACGCCTACCAGCGACAATGCTGATTGGCGCTAGCAGACAGTTTTAACTTCCTGACCACGACACCGGATGTAGATATTCCCAGTACTACCAACAGATGCAGTTAGTGTGTTTGTGAAAGGTGTGAATGAAATATTCGAATAGAGTGGTGTTGTAATAAATATCTTGCATTATGATGAAATTGTAAATTGTATTTCAGTGTTTTAAAGTTAATATAGTCCTATATTTTCATTCTAAAGATAATTTTGAGGATATGTTTTCAATTGCTCATTACTATATGTTGGTACTATTAGGTTTCCCCTTCCAACTTTTACAGTCGCAAAACGTCAGAGCCGGAGATACAACGGCCGGACAGTAGTATGGAGTCGTTATACCGCCAAATTCATTACACTTTTCGAAGTTATTCAGTACAAATTTCTAAGGTATCTGTTTTTCAAAACTTTTCATTATTTTCCTAAGTTCATATAATTCATTACTTCATTTATTCGACTTCAGAAGTCTTTCACATAGGAGAAATTGTCAGTTATTGCTTTTCCTTTACAAATTACTTTATAACATGATTGATGACCCTAACCTAAGACAATTAATACGTTCTTGGGTTCCAAATGTTAGACCTAATAAATTTCGTAATATTTTTCTTCCTCAGAAGGTTAATACTAACTCCTATAAATATCCACCTATGCATGGAATGCAGTCTTTATACAATAAATTACATCCCTTAAACATTGATATATTTAGTATGAAAATCAGAAACTTTGCTTTATCCTGTGATCATTTATTACCAATAGTAGAATGACGGACTTACTGTACGAGGGCTGTTCTATAAAGAATTATCATAATTTTTTACGGTCATAATTTTTCTTATTATATTCTGTTAGCTTAATGTGAAACAAACACGCTGTAGTAGTTTCATTGTTGGTACTCCTGGTTCCCACCTGTGAGAACCAGGCAAGTTCAGACATGTTCAGTATCGCCTATCGCTGCAATGGAGGTAACACGCGAGGAACAATGTGCGGCTTTGAAATTCTGCTTTCATCTCAACAAATCTTCAGTTGAGGCCTATACAATATTACAGGAGGCCTATGGAGAGTCTATTCTTCCCTACAGCACAGCTCTAAGGTGGTTTAAAATGTTTAAAGAGGGGAGACAATTTATTTCAAAGGAAGGTGTACCCGGTGCTCCAGTTACTGCTCTTACGGAAGAAAACATCAACACTGCTGCTGCCATTGTGAGAAAGGATCGACGAATTACCATAAGATCACTTTCTGAAATACTGAACATTTCATTGGGTGCCACCCACACGTTGGTGACAGAAACATTACACATGAGACGTGTTTGTGCGCGATGGGTTCCAAGACTGTTAATTCCTGAACAAAAGGACATTCGCATGCAGGTCTGCGTGCAGTTAAAGTTGATGTTAGAGGAACATCCGGAGAGCAAACAGCAAAACTCAGTGTGGAAATCTCCTTCATCACCAACCCCCATAAAGCAAAAGTGGTTGCTTCTGCTGGGAAAGTTATGGTCATCTCATTCTTTGATATTCATGGAATGGTTTATCAGCATGTTGTACCTGCACACACATCAGCAACTAAACAATACTACAGGGATGTCCTGAAAACATTGCAAGTCCATATCAGGCTCAAAAGGCCACATTTCCGTGAAGCAGGCTGGATGCTATACCACGATAATGCGGGGCCGCATATTGCCAATGTTGTTACTGAATTCTTGCAAAACTCAACGTGAAGTGCATCCCTCACCCTCCCTATAGTCCGGATTTAGCCCCATGTGACCTTTTTCTATTCCCTAACTTGAAGAAACGCCTTTGTGGGAGGCATTATCCAACATAAGAAGCAGTGGTGAAGGCTGCGGAGGCGATTTTGAAGGATCTCTCAAAAATGGATTCCAGCATGTCTTTGAAGACTGGCAGAAACGCTGTGACAAGTGCATCGCATTCAAGGGAGACTATTTTGAGAAGGACTATCAAAATTATGAGGATGAGTAAAGGTACGTTGTCAAAAAAATTGTGATCTTTCTTTATTGAACAGCCCTCGTACATGTGAACTAATGTTACCAACTTGTTTGTGTTTGTTTTTATTTATTCTGTAATTAATTTTGTGTTGGTTTTAATACATTTTGTTCATATTGTAACTTTATAGTGAACATTGTAATTGCGGAAACCTGTAATGTTCACATTAAATAAATCCACTCTTTGACAATGAATGGACAGATGCTGTTTGGTTCAGAAATAAAAATACTGATTTTGGCTTTATCAAAACAATTGTATTTTTGTTATGGATGGCTCGATACCAGTTTTTCTCGATACTCGATTATCGATTCACGATAGTTTTCACGATACTCGATCCTCGATTACGTCATTTCTACTTCAAGTTTCTAAACAATAGAATGTTGGGAGAACTTTGTAATGCCAATAAATTAATTAGGTGCACATATTTAATTAGACAAAACTTAAAACCATCAGTGCTGTTATTTTTAAACTCTACGTTAGACATTTAAAAGCAAAACAGTCCACTTTTATAAGTTTTTGTTCAAAAATACTGGCAATTTCATTATTTTTCTGTCATATATGAGTCCTACTGTGCTAAATAGTCTTTCAGAGAAAACTGTTGCATGTGGAATACAGAAATTTTGAATTTGTTTTCTAGTAATCCAGTACAATAGAAAGAGGGGGTGACAGGAGATATGTAGTGATTTCTTCTTGGGAACTGTTAACAGACAGTTGACACACGATTATTTTCTTGTATAATGTTACTGTACAGCTACCACATTCCTGACAATTTCTCGGGCTTTGCAATGTTCTACTTGCGGCAGTAATGTTTTGTGATTTTAAAATAAAATAAAAATTGTAGAATAACCAACGAAATATCGAAAGTATCGAGGTCACGTCCTTAATTTTCTAAAATTAAAGAGGGTGTGAGGGACGGCTAAGCCATCAGGCATCGATTCGAAATTGACGCGCAGGTTAGAAACAAAACACAAACGCGCCCTACTTATCGCGTTAGTAGTCCAAAAGTGTGTGAGGTTTGCTTACCGTAAACACAGCCGAAATCGTTAAGGAGATGTAGCGTCCAAGGGCACCCCAGTGCCTGGTGCCAATAGCTATCAGTTGACGTAACATGAACACTTTTATTGTAGGTACACAAGTACACCGTTACCACACGTCACACCAAACCTAACTCAACTGACAGCAGCGGTGGAGAGCTCTTTCTCTCTCATCGTGGTCTACGCTTCCCCTCCCGTTCGTCTCTTTCCCACGCATCTCATTGCGCGATCGTTCGTTCTTCAACCACGCACGACTTTTCCAATATTAAATATATTGGTATTTGGCAGCGTTGGCGACGGTTTGAACCACGGACCTCCGCGCTAATCAACTGAGCAACCATTGCAAACATGCCGGCACGGCATTAAATTTCCCAACTGAAACTGCACCCGCGATATCGCATTCGCAGTGGTAGCTCAGTTGGTTAGAGCTCCCGAACGGAGAAGGTCCGATTCTAACTTTCCGAGTTTTTCCTACACGGGGCTTGAACAATTTTTGTGGATTTGTGTCATTCCTTTTCAACTTCTTATGGAGGGTGACCTATCAAATTTAAAAATTCAGTATTTCTTAAGCATATCCAACTGAGAAACTTCCCAAAGTTTTATATTTTGATATAAAGCAGAGTTAATGTTTGATAGGCAGGCACAATTTTATATGTTCTATGTATTATTCTTATTAATTAATACAACCACAACCAATCACGTTAGAAAAAGTTGTCTTATAAGTTATTTTTATTCCTTAGTTTACAAGGATTTATTCAAAAGGTCGTTGGCTCATATTGAAAAGTACATCTAAAAAAATATGAAAACCAGAATGTGCTGACTTTTTTTTCTCCCTTTCTCGTCAATGCTGACGTTAGGAGTCGCTTGGGTACCCTCAGAGCGAGGGAGCAGAAGCATCTGACCTGATGAGATCAGGGTTGAGGAGTCGGCCCAACGCCTGAGACGAATGAATGATGGAGTTTGTGGTGGAATGATGATGGAGGAAACCGGAGGACCCGCAGCAAATCCACCTCATAGCCATGTTGTCCACTAGAAATCCCACTTTGCGGTCGCCTGGGATCGAACGCGGGCCGCCTAGATGAGAGCCAAGCGGTCTAACCACTCCAGCATGGGGCAATTTAAAACTGATAATCCTTAAACACACTGGTGTTGATCTTATGCTGTTTAAAAAGCATGTACAGTCTTTCATTGCTCGTCTCCAGATAATTTAATGATGCCTGAGGCCTCCCTTGTTACTAGAATTTTATAAGAAGCTGTCCTTACAGTCAGACATTTAAATCGCTATACACCATATTTTAAACATATTGTGACTTTGTGAGTTCGTAAAATTAGAAGTCCAATTGCACAAACTCAAAATATTCTTTATTTCCACCGAATTACAGTTGGAACACTTGCCGATTACATAGAATTACGTAGCGCACACAATTACAATTCACCAGTTCGTCTGTCACAGGTCCACTCTACACTCACAATTACGTACAACTCCTCCGATACACGTACACAGTCTTCCGGTCCGTTTACTCACCCGGTGCTCCTCACGGCTGCTCGTCAAGAACTGAACTGATTCGCCAACTGCAGCCCCTTTTTAAAGGAATATCGCTGTTTCTGGAAGTCTCGCGTTTCAGTGAATCACCCCGAAAGTTCTAGACGGCAGGGGGAGGGGAAAGAGACGGCCAGTGATGTTTTTCCAACCATCCCTTCGTTAGCGCTATAAGACAAATGGGTCGGCGTGATCGCATGCCTCCCGATCATCACCCAGCCGCCAGTTGGTCGCGCCTTCCGATAATTGGGTGACAATATGTAACTATAATAGCTACAGACAAGTAAACTATATTTGAATGTTGGCAAATTTTGACCTATTTTCACAATTTAGTAGACATTATTATTCTATCACAAACTTCCAAAGCATACGCTGTTAATGATACAGTTAATGTTACTTGCCATATAGTTTTCAAGTATTCGGAACCAAGAATGAATTTCGTGTTCTAGATAATATAACTGCCCTAAAACTTATTGCAGAATTTGCAAACAAAACATATTCTATACACGAGGGGAAAAAAGAAGAAACAAATGGAAGCATACAGTTCTTGATTTGTAATCAATAACAGCAATTCCTAATGGCATTATGTCATTTTTACTTTCCTGTAAATGTTCAGTGATTGTTTATTCATTATGAAATTAATAGATACTTCTGGACGAAGTTTACTGACAACGAGCACTAGAAAATAAGTTGCAGGTAGAGAGATAGTTTTGGACTGAATTCCTATAGTGATTAGCAGTTTTAACGATTTTGGTATCTGCAGCATTATAAATTTACCTTCCTTCTTAAAACACTAAATTGCATTGTTACGTATGTACCACCACTTAAGAACTTGATTATCATTTTCGTTATATTAAACATAATTAGCGCAAGATTATGCAATTCAATCCTTTATCTAATAAATTGCTTTGAATCGAGACACTGAATTCGTTTATTTCAATTCGTATTTCCATTGTCATTTATTTGAAAGAATATAGCCCTCGCCACTCCTATCGGCCAGTTCTCCAGTTATATTGTCAAGTAAGAGCTCCGTGGTGAGATATGAGAGGTCCCATCTACCACTCATTCTATCTTTGGGTTTTTTAAGGGTTTCCCGGGATGGTGGGCTCTTTATCTCCACGTTTTGGTTTCATTTCCTTTTCAACTTTGAGTATCTTGGTGTATAACAGTGAAGGACAGATGGCACGATCCTACAGATCTGCTTGGTCGATGGGTCGTTCATCATCCCTCCAGCAGTAGGAGGGTCTTCGAGCCCGGTGGCCGCGCCGTGGCTCAGTGGTTAGACCGCTTGGCTCTCACCAAGGCGGTCCGGGTTCGATCACAGGCGACCGCAAAGTGAGATTTGTGGTGGACAACATGGCGCTGGGGCAGGTTTTCTCCGGAATCTCCGGTTTCCCCCGCAATCTCATTCCACCGGTGCTCCATCTTCATCTCATGTATCATCAGTGTCACCGCCTGCGGTGCAGTATGTAGTAAAATCGGGCGTTAAACACTACACACACATTTCGAGCCCGGAAAGTTTCTAACTTCTACGCGTATCTACGGCCTGTACTGTATGCCCACAAGAAGGCAAACGGGGTCTGAAGAGGGAGAGGAGTCTGTTAGTGGATCTGTTTACTACGAAATGCTGCCAGATCTAATGTTCATTTCAGTAACTCCAGTGATAGGTATTATTCATGGGTGAGTTATGTGACAACACTGTATTTTCCATGAACCATATCATATCCAGAAGGCGAGCATAAACATGATGCGGCCAGCACCTCTGCCTTGCCTTCATGTGTTAGGTGGACAGTAGAACTCCCGAGGTTCCATTAATCCTGTGGGGTGGAACTCAATAGATGTACGTGTGCCTCGACGATAGCTCTAAACATTCGCGTAACTGCAGCTCAATCCTTCCTTATACCAATACCTTGTACGAAAGCAGTATCTATAAATTATTTCACTTTCATACTCCTGACATACTAGTAGAGTCTTTTTTGCTAACTTACTTATCTTTTTCTTAAAAGATGGACGTTCTCTTATGTTACCTCTTCTGTTTACATATATCCTCAAACGCCGCTTTACTCCTTTCCAAAAAAACACTTGAATTATTCTCGTCCTTAGTCTAAACCTTTATTTCTAAATTGTTGTGTAATTTTTTTACGAACTCAAGATCTTATAAGGTTTTATTTTGATATTTCAAACATTGCTGCACTACATTTCCCTCTTCTAATTTTAGAATTCTGCAACAACATTTTAATGCTCTTTCCATGACAACTTTCTTTTGTCCTTTTGTAATTTCTGTTATTGTTATTATAGCTGATGAAAGCCCATCTACAGAATTCCTAAACAATAAAGTTATCACTGCAAATAAGCAAAGGTTTAAAATAGTCATCTCAAACATTGGTTTTTATCAGGGCCGTATTCCTAACAAAAAAGTGGGAGGGGGGGGGGGGACGCACACATTAAAATTTTTTCCAGATGCTGGAGAACCGATCAGAATTCTGCACTTGTAGATTCGCCTTCGTGCTTTGGTTGTCCTCCGCATGCGTACGACTTTTTATCTATTCTTTTATGTAATCCTCTGGGCTCCACATATGTACTGGAGGTCCGTTAATAGTCATAAACATTATTTGAATGTATATATTTTGTATTTTTGTAGTCTTTTTAGTGCATTAAAAGGTATAAATAATATTATTAATAAGGGGACTAGTCCCCCTCAGAAAACTAATGGGGGGACGGCGTACCTCCGCGTTCCCCCTCCACTACGGCCCTGGTTTTTATCAGCTTTTCAGCGAAAATCTCCACTATCGCTGAATAAATTTGACTGTCACGAAGTCTCTTGCGTACGTACTTCTGGGAACAGTTGGTAATATTGTGGATATTTCTGAACTTCCGGCACTGCAGCCGAAGGCTTACTGTGCGTCAGACATTAGGAGGAAGGATGAGATTAAAGTACCCTACAGGGGGCACTACAGTCATGGTGGGTTCCTTACAGGTACTACATGACAGAGCGTTGAGGTATATTGACCTTCATTGGCAGCGCTGCGTTTGTTTGCCTTCTTTATTAGGAGAGGAAATATTAGTAACTTGGCGTACAATAAGAGATCAAACACAAATGGAACACTTATGAGCTGCGTGTCTGATATGAACAGGTTAGGCAATTATTACATGCAACACGTGTGTATAATTATAAAGAAATAATCATATAAATGAATTAAATATGTACCCACGTACCCTAGTGGCCCACCTCGGTAGCGTAGATGGTAGTATATCTGCCTCACGTTCAAGAGGTCCCGAGCTCGAATCTCGGTCAGGGTGAGTTACCTAGATAAGGTTTTTCCGGGGTTTTTCCTTATCCTTCAAGACGAATGTCGGGTAACTCTTAAGCTCCATGGAACCTGGACTCATTGAGCATCATTTCACCCAATTCATTCACCGTCCGATATGACAACGTTGCGGCAGACGTAAATTAAAAAAAAAAAACAGTACCCTAGTGGTTACGGCACTAGACTACAGCGCAGGAGGTCGCGAGTTCGATTCCCGATGGTATCACTGGAATTTCTTCCCTGGTATAATCCTTCTGGTCGCACTATGGGCCTGGGGTTCACTCAGCCTCTAACAGAAATGAGTACCAGGGTAGTTCCTGGGGGTGAGATAGAAAGTCACATTTATCTAACTTGTCTCATCAGCTATTCATAAATGAAAATGACACTTAGGATCTACAATCTCTGGTTTTATACGGAATAACTGTAATCATGCATTTGAACATGTTCACATCTCCTTGAATTATCTAGCCAAATTTTACTGGCTCTTGATAGTTTTCTTGAATAAGAAGAAATTAAGCTTTTACGCTTGTTTCTTCAGTGAAATATTATGACAAAAAACACTCATCTGCATTCAAGCCATAATAAATTATCAGCACTAAAGGACAGAAATACAATTAGAAAATGAGCTGTTGCAGTGTCCATGTAAAAATAGTATTATTTTCTGAATGGCTATTGCTGCACTACAGATAAAAAAAAAAAAACATACTAGATAAAAAAGTAAATATCTTTAAAACCTGACTATTTTAAATAACCTTTTTGGTGGCCTCAATTTCTGAGGTATTCATTGTCATTGGTATGAATTGGTCACTTTTTCATTTTTATGGTGCTACCAATCCTTAACTGTTTCTTGCAACATCCCCTCATAGGTGAGGGGTTCCAACCCCGTCAGCAGCTGTAGTGTGAGCGCTGCAGACCCCTAGCATTTATGGTACTTCTAACGTAACTAGAAGTATATCGGGCCAAACATTCAAGCCCCTCCGGAAAGGGAATTTTCAGATTGGGTTGGACTCGGCTCGGAAGTGTTTCCTGACTCCTATGAGTAATGGGTATATCTGGCTGGTCTGGCCGACCAGATAGGGTTGAGGAACGCCTGAAAGAATCCTGGGTACTAGTCTGCAGAACTTGTAGCAAGGTGAGCCAGAACACCTGTGCCCCTATCGAGGTTGTTCGGTTGTCATCCAGGATGGATGATGCAAGTAAGTGGTGTATTCACTTCCACTTGAAATGGGATGGGTGGGCTTTGTATAAAATAGGTTTTGCCCAAATGGAGAAAAGCCTCGAGGCCAAGTGCTCTCCAGGTTACTGAGGAAAGGTAGATCTCAACATTTGTCTTGCAATATCATGGTATGAGAAGTAGTATTAAAGCCAGTATATAGTTATCCATTTTTTAACATTTGAGTATCACTATTCCCTTTGTACCTATGCAAATGTTAATTAACTTGAAGTAGACTGGGTATAGGCTTTTGCTAGGATAATTTGTAGAAGCTATAACTGAATTATAGCACAAAGTTATTTGAACGTAAAATATAAGATTTTTTCGACAGCATGATCCAAGCTGTTTCACCACTTCACTGAATTTGACTTAAGTTAAAATTGGGGTAAAACTTTAGATAGTTAAATTTTCTGTTTATAAAAATGCTTGCATTTTATGGTTTCATAGTATTTATTACATTCAGACCTTTGAGGCAAATTTACATGCCATTATGCACGTGCTCAGCCCATTTAAAATCAGTATGCTTGTTTATTTTCATTTATAGTTTTTCACATTTTGCAAACCTTATAAGTGATATTGATGTTTCTTTTCCTAAAAAATATTTTATGCATTGTCTTTGATATATTTGATAAATTAAATGAAGAAAAGCAGAATACATTCTCCTTTGCTCTTGCAAAGGAGATTATATATACCTTTATAAAGTGTTAATTTTGTTTTAGAAGTGTATATAGTATTCTCTAGTGATGTCATTTTGTTATATGTGAAAGTATGTAATATGCTAAGCTTATTTATTGCTTAAGCAAGTAAAGCACTTGTGTACACTAATGCACCAAAACTAAAAGAAAAAGATTTGCAAATTAAGGATTAGCACTTTTTTTTTTCTTTCAAAGTTCCAAATCCTATGTGGAGTAGTCTGCAATTCAGTCATTTGTTTAAAAGTTGCAGTTTCTACAAATTTTAACTTGTTCTCTCTGAGCAAAGCAGTAAAAGAAAGGTAGGGTATACATTTTTTTCTGTTCCATTTATGCCTCGCCTTTAACTGCAGTGGTCATGTCGGTCCTTTGGAACACATTGATGGTGTTCAACTCGTAATAGTTGGGTTGTATCATTAAATCACGCACACATTCACACTCTCATTCATATTTCCAGACTCTAGGGAACATGGGGAATCATCTTGGTTGGACAAAAATCCCCACTCCCAACCGGGAATCAAACCTGGGCCCCTAGCACAGCAGACAGGTGCTCTACCGACTGAGCTACGGGGCCAACTAGTACACAACTTGGATCACATTGTCAAACAATTAAAAAGAAAGAAAATTTAATTAAGAGTGCCCTGATGTTTTAATGATGCCAATTGCAGCTTAAATTTACCACTTCATTTTGAAACAATATTTAATGAGATACAAATTTTGAAAATTCTATGCCATGTTATTTAAATGGAACAAGTCTTTTAACTATAAATGATTTTACCAGTAAATACCTTTGTTTCCTTGGAAATCAAAGTTCCCTTCAGCTGTTAAAGAATTTACCATCATCGAAATAAGGAGATCAGAATCAACTAATGGAAAACTTAAGAATGAATATGTTTTTCTACACCGTGCTGAAACCATATATATGATGAGACGAACAAGTTCACTGTGTTATTTAAGTTAATCATTGGAAATTAATTATTATTTCACACTAACTGTGTAAAGGCTACGGTTTTCAATAGAGTGAAGAACGTTTCACGGCTAGTATGAAGAAATGATTAATTTCCAACGATTAACTTAAGCAATAAGAGTTTAATGATGAAGCCTGGGACTCAAGTACTTACAATAGTAAGTCACCACAAATGGTGTAACTCAAATACAAGAGCCCCTAGTGGTTTACCAGAAAACAAAAGAAAAAAAAAATATATATAGTCAACTGGAGAATGTAGTGTCAAGACGGCACGATGGCCATGATAGCTCAATGGGTAAGAGCGAATGGACGTAAACCAATAGATATGTGGTTCAAATCCTGGCCATGGCATTAAATGTTTCAGTATGACTCTATTCAAGTTCACTGTGTTGTTTAAAATTTGTCCAAAGTTACATGCCAATACTTGTGCTTCTAGCTGGTTGTTCATGTTTCAGAATCCTAATTCCAGGAATCATAGAGATTATTAAGATAAAATACAAGTGGAAACTTTTAAGTTGTGATATAAAATGAACTGATAGACAAATTTCATGAGCACAACTTTGGCGAGAAAACTTGAGACACTGTGTGTGTCAAAAAGAAATCAAGAACCAAAATTTTTCCAAAAGCATCAAATGGCTATGGTCCAAGGTCGATGTCAGGCAGGTGAAACCAGAAGCATGATAACCTGCAAGATCACCCAGCAGAAACACAATAAACATGAACTCTGGAGAGCTAGAACCTTATGGATGTTTTGCTATCTCAAACATTCTGGAACTGTGTGGAAGCTTTCAATAAACAAGCACTCTTGCAAGCTGAGTCAGCCAAGTTGTGAGAGTATCTTTAGTTCCACAGTGGAAGTGGTTCACATTAGTGAAGTGGCAGCTCCTGTAGCAAAATTATAGAAAGCTGGTGAAAAATAAATAAGCTTTTCCCTTTGCCAGTAATCATCAGTTTGAATACCTGGTACACTTCTGGTTGCTGCCTATATCACTGACAATGTGAAGCATTTCAAAACAATGGAATCTGACGCTGAAAATGTAAAATATGTTTACACAAATTAACTGAAACTGAAGTGGAATTAAACCAGGATGAAGCAGTATAAGTGAAAGAACATTACATTAAGGTGTGAAATATTAGTATGCTTTGGCTCATGAGATTATTCCAATGCTGAAAGAACTGCAGAATATAAGCTTATAGAAAAGCCAAATAAGTAAAAAAATATTAAAATGTGGATGAAAGTAGAAAAAGTGCTGAAAGAATGTTTGCGACCATTACACAGCCATGTCAAATAAAACTTGCTGATATGCTAGTGAAAGATCTTCCTTAAATGTTTCTGTCCCTCTTTCCAGAAGCACATGTTGAATTAACACTGCTGAAAAATAAAATAAAGTTCATTATTTAGTTGATGTAAATTTCTCGTGATTTTCTAAAGATTTATCTGCAATTACAAAAAGTTGTAAATCTGTTTCTTTTGCCAAAGGCAAAGTTGCTCTAGAGGTGTTGAAGGGAAAAGATACAGGAACATCCCATAGCTCAGAAATGTCTTTACTCTCTTCTCTTGCAAAATGATGTTCTGACACATACAAATGATAATTTGTAAACACTTCTGATTTAATCATTAAAACTATTTATGGTTGGTTTATTGACACTCATCACTTACTTTTTTATATTATCAAGGGACTAGTTTCAAAGGTCATTACCTCCATTTTCAACCTCTCTCCAACTAGTATCTGTCGTCTGCTCTCCTCTCTCTGGTGGTGGAACTATGAACTTCTTTGTCAAATCCCACCAATAGATAATTTGATAACAGATGCTAGTTGGAGAGAGGTTGAAAATGGAGGCAATGCCAAATAAGACCTGAAGCTTTCCTGGCAACGAATATGCTCACTTTCTTCTCGGGCAACAAGCCAGGTGAAAAGACGATTAGATATTGACGTTTTGGGAGTGTGCATTGCTCCCATCATCAGGATATTTATAAAATGTTATAACCACAAATGAAACACTGGTTATAACAGAACTATAAACAAAGACAAAACACTATCAAAATTTGCATTACTGAACTAAAGACTGTTTTCAGTAAATTAAATGCCAGGTCAGGAGATGGCATGAGTTTAGAAAATTGTGTCAAAGAAACGTAACTACTTAACTTGATTATCATGCTGTATTGATCTTTGCTTCTTAAATCGGCAGATTTCCATTTTTAAGGCCGGTTTCCAGGAGGAGCTGAACTGAAATCCAGCATCACGAATAAGCGTGCTCCTTTCAGAGGAAATAGCCAAAGCCTCTTTAATTCTCCGCTCCCAGAAACTGATGCATTTTGCCAAGATGGTCATCTCCCGAAAATTGGCTCTATGGTCGTTATCAAAACAATGCCATGCCAGCCCAGACTTCTCAGGTTGTATTAAATGAATGCTCTGTTCCTGTTCGATTATTCTGGTAGCGATGGTCCTTCCGGTTTGTGCTATATATGGTGTCCCACATTCACAGAGAATGCGGTACACTCCCGGAACTTGGAAGTCCAGTTTGTCATTCACTGGTCTCAACAGATGTTTAATCTTTGGAGGTGGCTTGTGGATGGTCCTGATGCTGTATTTGGCGAGAATTCTGTTGATTCTGCTGGATAGATTGCCAGTAAACGGGATGCAGGCTGTAGCAGTAGGCTTATCTGACACTTGCTGTATTACAGGTTTCCCTTTCCTAGCCTTGGTGATCGAGGCTTCAACGTCATATTCAGAGTAGCTGTTTTGATGGAAAGTGAGTTTCAGGTGCTGTAATCCTTGTTTTCAGTGGCTGGGATCAGAGATAGACAAAGCTTTGTGGGCCAATGTATTGAGAACTTCCAGTCGCTGAGACTTATGATGGAAACTATGAGCGTTCAGATAGAGATCGGTGTGTGTAGGTTTGCGATATACAGCATGCCCCAGTGTACCATTGCTGTTTTTTGAAACAAGACTGTCCAGGAATGGAAGAGTTCCATCCTTCTCCACTCCATGGTAAACTGTATTTGAGGTCGAAGGCTGTTGAGATGCACAAGAAAGCTAGGCAAAGTGTCTGATCCATGTGGCCAAATTACAAGTGTCGTCCACGTATCTACAGAAATGAGATGGTTTAAGTGGAGCTGTGGCAGTATTTCATGTTCTAGGTGTTCCATATAGAAATTAGCTATAGCTGGTGACAAAGGGGAAGCCATTGCTACTCCATCTACTTGTTCATAGAAAGTACCACCAAATAAGAAAGTGGACGTCAGGGTATGTCAGAAGAGCTCAATGATATCAGCCGGAAAATGCTCCTTCATAAGTTGGATGGCTCCCTGTAGGAGAAAGAGGAGGCAATGCCCTTTGAAACTAGTCCCTCGATAATATAAAAAAGTGACGAGTGTCAATAAACCGCCTACAAATACTTTTTACGATTAATTTTGAGGTCACTGTTACTAAATTCCTCCAAGCACACAATACTTCTGATTTATTATTTAAATACTGAACCAGGGAAATAACTTTCATACACTTCTTTTTTAGCTTGTTTTTCCACATCTTTTTCACATGCTTTGTCCTAATTTTTATACCTATAGAAAAATTTCTTTTTCAGCACTTCTTCCTAAGGATAAATAAAACAATCTTCTGTTAAAAGAACTCTCCATATTTTACATCACATACACAGAATAAAAATAAAATGCATTAAAGAATTATTTTTTTAATTATAATTACGAAGACAAACTTTCAACAAGATAGTCTGTATGTGTAAATGTAGCACTTATGAATATTTATAGAAATATACCAACACATATCAAGCAGTATTCTGCTCATTACAAAATTTGAGTCAATTTTTACTTTTACAAAATGTTTAAATAATTGTATTAGTTTCAAATGTAATTTAGACATGCAAAATATATTTCTACCTTAACAGCCACTGTATTGGCAAAGTATTTTCTCACAGAAGTAGGTATGAGATCACTTCTGGCAAATTAGGAACTGAAAATACACACCACTTAATACATGTTTTTCTAATGAGAATAATGTTCAGCATGCCTGAGCTAAATTGCTTTATGAGTGCACTAAAAGCTACCATGGTTTACAGCTGAAATCAAAAGAAAAACAAACCATTATTTTAAAATGCTGGATACGTACTGCATTTATGTTGGAACCTTTGTATCTGCTGGTAATTAACAACCCAATTCTTGGATTTTGTTTTATTATATTCTTCCAGGTCAGAAAATTGAGATACTTTGCACTGTGGTTGAGAAATGAACATATATTATTGACTTCTTTATAGTCATTTTAACCAAGTCATATCATGACTTACAGTACTTAAGAACACAAACAGTTTAGACAAATAAATAACAAATAATTTAAACAGTACAAGAAAATCAAATAATTTTGGAGAGCTGCAAAATGATATGTACATATGAAGGATTGGTTAAACCTGTCAGAAATGCCAAATATTTTACTCTAAAATTAGAGAACATTTACCATGATATACCATCATACTAGATGTAAAAGGTAGAGATGTTACTCTCATCAGAGGGGGTTCTATGCAAAGACAAATAAAACATTCTTTTAGTTCCGCAATGCCATTATTTCAAATTTGGATTGAATAAGGCAGGTGTTTTTAAGATATAAAACAGTAGCTGACCTAAATCTTCTGTTATCTTCACTTTCTTTTTAAATGCCTTCTTCACCACAGTTTTGTACTTCCATTCTGCATATAATTTCTTTATATACAGTGTTCATTTTTATCTGTGATTTACCACGCAAAATTTGACGTCATCAACAGCATCGCTGATGGAGCAAGTTTATATACAATTCCCCCTAGTGGCTTGAGATCGTATCTGATGTGCTGACAGCATCTTTGAGGCCTCCCTCTACCAGCAAGTAAATATACTATTTGAGAGGTGGGTCGCGAAATATAAAGGTGCACAATTTTGCCTGTTGCATAGATACGATAACTGTTGTAGTTTGTTTTAATGAATGTGAACACTATTATATGACGGATAAATACAAACACTATCTTATAATTTGGTGTTTCTCTATGAAGATGTATAACTTAATATAATTTAATAAAGAAATGCTAAATTAGTAACAGTATTAGTTTCAAAACACCTTAGTACAGAAACATTTTTTTTTTTTTTTGCTTTTAAAAGTGTGTCATTGAACGATGAATGAATGAGTGAATGAAACGGGTGACATACTCAAATGAGTCCAGGGTCCCTTGAGCTCAGACTACCTGATAAGGATAAGGGAAAACCCTGGAAAAACCTTATCCAGGTAAATCATCCTTAGCGAGATTCAACTCGCGACCTCTTGAGTGTGAGGCACACATGCTACCTCACACCATGGAGGCGGGCAAGAAAGATTATTTATATTATATACTTATAATATTTATTACTTATAGATTAGGACCAGTCAGTTTATAGTGTCCAGTGACTCTCATTTTGCGAGTAACTGATCCTCTATCTTGGAAATGTTTGGCTTTAAAAGACATAAGGATACCAACATGAGATCATATACTGATAAAACGTAAGACGTTTACGTTGCAAACATAATGCAGCAGTTTAAATTATATTTATATGTCGCACCAATTTTAATGCTGGTACGAAAGTAGCATTCAACCAAGAAGATGTGGAGTTCTGTCTTCCCATCCATGGTGCTAACCTTTAGAGTAGGAAAGTGCTACTTATACATATGTAGTAGAATGTTAATCATGATTACCATAAGAGGGGTGAATGGGGAGGCTGGTTGTATTAGTTATCAACACAACCACACTCAGAGGCATGTAATTGGCTTACTGTTCTGCAAACATTACCACTTCTTCTCCGTAGAGGGCACTATGATTTCAAGAGACTCACCAGTCAACTATGACGTCATTCTTGCTCTATCAGAGGGCAGGAAATCACAAATAAAAAATGAACACTGATAGCAACAGTGATTTGCATGAACTACTGTGTGGTAATGCAACCTGTTAGTGACACAGCTTCATGGCTCATATGATACCTGGGTTGCTAACATAGGCAAGTTCACAAATTAAAAGTTTTAGATACTATGTGAGTGAAGCAATGAGAAATTACTGTGCAAAGTTATTATTGCAGCAGTCCAGCTTTTGTAAACAAAAATAAATTTTCTCTCTGTTAATAACAATACCAATAAATCAATACAGAGCTGTCACTTATAAAAATTTAAAACATTCTGTCTGGGTAATGTATGTCAATTATGCAACCAGCTCTTGGATATCGTCATAATCATGGTATGCGTTCTACTGCAGGAGAATTGTTTCCTCAAGCTGTGACACCTCTAGCAGAAACTTTTCACCCACCTGCCAAATATTTCCTTCTTCTTAAGCTTTCTTTCTCCATTTTCTTTCCTTTTCAGTGCTTTTATCAAGACCTATCTCTGGTTTAAAGCATGACATGTACACCCTTCCATCTTGTATGCAGGCACTGTTACATATCAATTAAAATTATGAGCAATTATGGGAAACTGATTCAAATCCATTTTATAGACGATGAAACATACTTTCACAATCAGGCACTTAGTGGCAGAGTTGCCATCTGCCCATTTCAAAGGAGCCTGTAGTTTTGAAATTAAATCAGTGATAAAAGAACTGGCATAAAAATAAGATACTCTGTTTAACATAGATTACATTTAACTGGAATGTAATTAAGGAAGCATCACGTAAGGGAAAGGCAGGGAAATTAAAACAGGCCAGGGAAAGTGCTTCAAATACATATGCAAAGTAATGGAAACAGCTCGCCTCGGTAGCTTAGATGGTAAAGTGTCTGCCTCACGTTCCAAGAGGTCGCAAGTTCGACTCTCGGTCAGGGTGAGCTACCTGGATAAGGTTTTCTCCAGGGCTTTCCCTTATCCTTAAAAGACAAATGTCGGGTAGCTCTAAGCTCCATGGACCCTGGACTCATTTGAGCATCTGCTCACGTTCCAAGAGGTCCTGAGTTCGAATCTCGGTCAGGGTGAGCTACCTGGATAAGGTTTTTTTTTCCAGGACTTTCCCTTATCCTTAAAAGACAAATGTCAGGTAGCTTTAAGCTCCATGGACCCTGGACTCATTTGAGCACCATTCATTCAATTTCATTCACCGTCAGATATGACTTAACATTGGAGGCTAGTTCCAGAAGAATGTCTGGGAAACTTTCACAGATTGTCTTGTCATGGATCCTGCAAAATGAGGAGAGAGTTGCAAATACATTGTAAGTTTTGATTTGTCTTATCAGATCAGCTAGATTGGAGTATAATATGTATGTTAAGACATGGTACTATTATGTGTACTGATATAATTTTGCTGTAAGCAAATAAGCTTATCACAGGTCTTTAATTTGCCTAATGTGCTTGTTTAACACTAAACTTGTTTGGTTCAGTTGTTGCCAAAAGCAAAGTGGGTTATGTATATATCAAACTATTACTGGTGGCAAATACCAAACTAATACGTAAATACTGATGAAAATTCAATAAGCTTCTAACAAAACACTGAAAAGATCCTTATCCATAGGCCTGCCTCTGTAGCGTAGGAGGTAACATGTCTGCCTCACATTCAAGAGGTCCCAAGATGGAATCTCAGGGTGAGTTATCTGGATAAGGTTTTATTCCCTTATCCTGAAAGATGAATGTTGGGTAACTCTAAGCTCCTTTCCTTTTGAACAAAGAAAGATATTGAAATTTGACATAACTAAAGAAGAAAAAAACAAAATTCAGATGTTAGAGAAGTAACTGAATTAATAAATACGTAAAATATGAAGCTATTAACAGTGAAGCAAACAAATATATACAAATATAATAATTTGTAACTTAAAACTTCACTTATCTTATAAGAAATGATGACACTTTTCTTATAAATTGTTCGGGATCGCGTTTTCATGGAAATTCTTCCACATCGTCAGCTGGAACCACAAACAAAACTGTCGTCATCGTTACAATCGCTAGAAGTTAATATGTTCTTGTTAGTACTACCAAAATCCGCGAATGAAACACATTTAAAAACAGAATCAACTGTGTGTATTTCAAAATTCATTATTTCGATAGATTTAATGGTTTGGGAAAATAAGTTTATTTTAAAAATCAAACATCACATAATGCATTTTGAAATACTGGCAGTCGATTCTGTTTTGAAATTTGTTTCATTTTCAGATTTTGGTAGTACAAACAAAAATATGTTAACATCTAGCGTTTGTAACGATGACAACCGACAGTTTTGTTTGTGGTTCCAGTTGACGATGTGGAAGAATTTCCATGAAATAGCGATCCCGAACAATTTATACGAAAAGTGTCATCACTTCTTATAAAATAAGTGAAGTTTTAAGTTACAAATTATTATATTTGTATGTAGTAACAATTATTTTACTGATTTTATAGTATTTTTGAGTTCACATACATTTTATGTAGTTACGGGAATGAGTACAATTGTCTTCGTAATGTTGATGTTTCATTAAATATAACAGAAAAAAGTATATCAAGAGAAGCACAGAACATCTATCAGGATGGTGGAGGCCAATTAAAAAGTCAATGAAACAAACTTAAAGTTTCAATTATTTTCTTTAATTTTAAATTCAATATAATTAATGATATTTGGACAAATATCCTGCTTTTGAATCCCAGTAGTCATGAGATTTTTCCCCGCTGGGAGGTCTGGTCCAGAGTGCACTCAACCTCATGATATAACTAAGTATATATCCTGATGGAAAGGTGGCATCCTTTAACGGTCAAGCAGTCACCTTACTGTCAGGGTATTCGGCATGCTGTCTCCTGCCACCCGCATCCTGCACTTCTCTGTGGTATGTTGCTGGAGGATACATTTGTGCAAAAAAGGTACCCTCTGCATAGGGGAGATGCCCTAGGGATATTATTTGGAAAAGTTTAACACTACCATTTTAAAAAATCTCAATTGTGAGAGAAAAGCTTTTAATATAGTCATGAAAGTCAGAGAAATCAATATATGAAAAAAGGTTGAACCATGTAGCACAGTAGAAATTTCATTGACAGTATTGCAATAGTTTTCCTTCCAGCTTAAACTTCCTTTAAGATAGAACTAATGTATTTCTATGGAAAGAGCGAGTTTAGTTTATTGCTTACAACATTTTCCTTATTCATAAATTGTATTTCCATTCTTTCTTTCTTTCTTTCTTTCTTTCTTTCTGGGAAACTCTAAATTATTTATGAAAACTTGTTTCTTCATGTTAAAGCTGTTGGAGAAAAGGCACGTCCGATAATTTCAAGACAGGAAAGCTGAAACTTATAGATGATGGTTTGGGAAAAGTACGTATCTTATAAACTTAATACCTTATATTTCTGTACTCAACTATCTACAATGGTAATAAATACACACCTTTCTTATGCACTTCCTCTTGCATGACTACCAATGACATCTTAAGTATTCTGTGCATTTGTTTTTCATGACTTTTTCATTCTGTATTTAAGTCTTATTTTGTATTCAGAAAAAAATTCCTTTATTTGTGACATTGATTGGATGGATTGTGTGATCAGATGTAAGAAAGTATGATTATGATGACAAGATGAACAAAATAAAAAAATTTGAAAGTACAAACACTTTGAATGCTACATTGTAGCTCTAACAGGTGAAACAAATGCTGTTTCCATCAGGAGCAAGTTGAAGAACTTTACTCTCTTCAACTTGTTCATCACTGAACACATTTTGAATAACAAAAAAAATATATATATTTATGTACACATACATATTCGACACAGTGTATTCTGGTACATGTGTGCAGTTTGTAATACTCCATTTTGTTCGGAACTATTCTGATTATCAAATTCACTTATGCACAACTGAAGTCACAAAGCCACTAACAGACACAGGTAGGAGTAGCTTTGATAACAGTCATCAGAATTGGCAAAAGTAATGAATGACACGCCATATTCACTCTTTATATTGTGTCAGACTTCTAAATGTTTTGAAGGAGGGTGGATGATAAATGGTTCACTCCACATTCGTCTCAAGTCACCCTGTAAAATAAACAAAATTATTTGCATGGTACATTGCTCCTACCCTTTCATTTTGTAAACAAGTACTACCAATGGCAATATAAAATAAAACCTCATTAACCCAGTTCAATTTTGGAAAAAAAAAAAAAAAAAATCTTGTTTAGCATAATAAATGAAATTTGTTTTACAGATGATACACTGCTATTTTCAGTAGGTACATTATTTGAATTCTCTTGCCAGTGGGCAAATTCATTGCACTCACCCCACCTGCTTGGGACCAGGTTGGAAGAAAAACTTTGTTAAGCACATGGAAAAATTTGTGGCCTGGTAAGCTTGACTTGCGAGAAAAGATTGTAAAAGAAAAAGTAATTGTGAAAGTGGTTTAATATGCAAAATAGTGGTTAATATCCAAACCTTAGCCTATACACCGCTGATGTGGAAGAATGATAATTTCCATGAATTAACCGGATAGCGGTAACTATATGAAGCCTGGGACTTTAGTACTTACAGTATATTAAGTCGCCATAAAAGGCATGTATCTAATTGCAATTGAGAAATCCCAACGGTTTACCAAGAAAGATATGAATCAGATGGAGAATTTAATGTCTGGCATGTTGGCCATGGTAACTCAATGATTAAGAGCAAAAGGATGGAGACTGGGAGATCTGTGGTTCAAATCTTCGTTATGGCATTGAATTTTTCAGTCTGACTCTAAACCCATAACTTCATAATAATTGCTCTCAAACTTTGACTCTTGCCCCCCTTCTCTCTTCTTAGATTTTCTTCAGCAATTCTTTACCTTGTTTAATGTTAACACATTATATATTTAAGTCCTTTACATAATGGCAGCATCATCAAACTTATAGCACAACTACATTATTAGCATAGCACATATGTTAGTATGTCTAATTTAATCAATACAGAGCAGTTCTTTAAGTAATTCAATTGTTCCATTTTTTTTTTTCTTTTTTACTGTTATTTAGATGGTTTAAAGCCTTGGGATGTCTAAACTGATGGAAGTTTTTATAATGACTTAATATTTAAAGAGAGAGCGATGTGCATACAGTTTTATACAAGGTGCGTTCAAGTTATAACACCTATATTTTATTTTTCAGGACTGGGACCAGATAGGAACTTCTTGTTTTCTTTAAAATACACATGGACTCTTTGTGAGTGCGTGACAGAGATGGCAGCACTGTACAGTACATAGAACTCTAGTAGCAGTGACGAGAGCTAGGACTGATTTTGATACTTAAAATGGCGATGTTTTCATTGCAAGAACAGCGTGTAATCATTCGTTTTCTCCATTTTCGTGGTGTGACACCTATTGAAATTCATCACCAGTTGAGTGAGGCATGTAGTGATGGCACCATGGATGTGTCTAATGTGCATTCCTGAATGTGATAGTTCAATGACGGCAGAACATTGTTTGACAACAAACCAAGACAGTTATAGCCTCACACCAGCTGGTCTAACAACATGATCCAGCAAGTGGAGAACATTGTTTTGGAGGATTGTCGATTGAGCACTGCACACATCGCCTCCAAAATTGGCATATCCGTGGGATCTGTGCACACAATCCTACACGAAGATCTGAAAATGCGAAAAGTATCTTCCAGGTGGGTACCACGAATGCTGACGGATGATCACAAGGCTGCGCACGTGGCAAATTGTCAGGCGATGTTGACACGTGATGACAGCATGAATGGAACTTTCTTTCAACTGACTGTGACAATGGATGAGACGTTGATACCCCTTTTCAACCCTGAAATGAAGCGCCAGTCAGCTCAATGGAAGCACACAGACTCACCAATATCAAAAAAATTTCAGGTAAGCGCCAGTGCTGACAAAATGATGGTGGCCATCTTCTGGGACAGCAGTGATGTAATCCTTACTCACTGCATTCCAAAGGGCACTACGGTGACAATAGCATCCTACCAAAATGCTCTGAAGAATAAACTCCTCCCAGCATTGCGTGAAAAATGGGCAGCAAAGGTTGGACGTGTGCTCTTTCATTAAGACAACACACCAGTGCATCAGGCAAACACGATGCAGAAGTTTCTTCATAACAACAACTTTGAAGTGATTGCTCATGCTCCCTACTCACCTGACCTGGCGCCTAGCGACTTTCAGTTGTTTCCCACGATGAAAGACACTCTTCATGGTAGCGAATTCACTAGTTGTGCCGCTATTGCCTAAGCGATTTTCCAATGGTCAAAACACACTCCTAAAGAAGCATACGCAGCGGCCATGGAATCATGGCGTTGATATCGTGAAAAATGTGTACAGCTAGAGGGAGATTACGTTGAGAAGTAACACTAGTTTCACAATTTTCTTGTGACTACTTTGTAAGAAAAGAATAGGTGTTATAACTTAAATGCACCTCGTATGTATAGGTATAATGTGTGTGTGTTAACCATCTCTCCCGTATTTCCTGGGATCTCCCATATTTGAGCCTATTTTTCTTTTTAAATATTTTTCAGTGCTAGAATGCATTGAAAGTTGGACAGCAGAAATCTCCACTTCTTGTCTGCAAACCAATGAACACTTGCTCCACGCCTCCACTTCTTTTCTTTCAATAGTTTCATATCTTCTGCAATAAACCACTAGAGTTCTCCTACGGTTCATATCTTGGTGCATATCTCATGGTATATGAGAACTCCTAATGGTTTACCAGGGAAAATACAAGTGTTAGAGAATTTAATGTCATACTGGCATGTTGGCCATGGTAGCTCAATGGTTAAGAGCAACTGGAAGGAAACTGGGAGATCCGTGGTTCAAATCCCAGCTATGGCATTGAATTTTTCAGTCTGGCTCTACCTATCCAAACTTCACTTATCCTTTTAAAATATTAGAAATTCTTCACAGTAATAATTTTTTTCTTTGTTTTAAGTTAAAAAAAAAAAAAGCTGAGGATGCAATACATGTATTGCAAAACTAGTCCTGTGACTTCACTGTAAGTAGTTTGTTTTTCAAAAAATAAAAATAAATGTCAATTTATTTTCTCTCCTTAAGCATAAAACTGCCTTCTATATCCTCTATTTTTATTATATTGAGCATGATAATATTACAAGAAACTTGTAAAATGATCTACATGCTGCTTGCTGTATTGGTTTTATGAAGTACAATTCTGTAATATATGATGTGGCCAATCGCTATCACAATGAAAGTAAATACAGCCTCATACGAGTATCAATAAACCGACTACAAATAGTTTTTGCGATTAATTTTGACGTCACTGTTACTAAATTCCTCCAAACACATATTACAGCCTCCTTTCCTTTACTGTAAAATTCATAAAGTGTAAGTTTGACTTACAAACCTTACTTACCTTTAAATAGGCCATGGTAAGGAGTGGCAGCAATGTGAAAGGTACAAGGTACAGCAGTGCTGGCTGTGCTGCCTTGAATACTTCTGAGGAAACTGTTGCTGTCAGCAGTCCAAGGAAGTAGCCAATCAGAGAGCAATGGAAGTAGCTGCCGTAAAATACACTTCTATAGGTAACAAATATAGGGTACCATTGTGATTTCAAAACATTTAAATTACACTTTAAAGAGAAAAGGATTAAAGTAGATATAAATACATGCCTGCTTTATTCATTATAGAAACATTTTCATTAATATAGATGGTATACTTAGCCAGATGAATATTTATTGGAATTAACATTTTATTTCTTGTAATCCATTAGTGGTTTATGTAACAGTATTTAAAATTATGCAAAAATATTTAAGTTGCAAGCAAGACTGTATAAAGAATGAACTCCTTTTTCCTTATTCAAAAAGCAGACGTTCAAAATGATGTGTGTCTGCTATTTACTCAGTAATAAGGATTTAGTAGCATACGATACTAAGCACTAATTTAGTAGGTTAAAACTCCAGTCTTGACAGTAAGGACTGATACATTGAAGTCGTTTTACATTTATAGCTAAAGATGTTATTTTTATGCAAAAGTTTTTACCACAAAGCTATATGGCAGAATTCAGAAATGCTAAACTTCATTTTAAAAATATTTAGAACTTGTCACATTTTGTTATCAAAATGACAGGATTTGGGCATCTGCTCTCAGGAAGCCAGAGGGCCCATCATCCCCTGTTAGTAATGGTTTGGTGGACGTAAGTTATTATAGTACCACCCACTTCATTTTTGTGATAAGGGTGCCAAAGTATATGAAACTGCAGTCTTGATTCTACCATACAGAATTAAACTGAAACATTGTTTCAAAGCCAACAACTGACTTGTTTGAAATACTGATGGTATTTCAATCTCTGGGAAAAACCCACTGTTGGAAAGCTAGTTACTGACTTAGACAATTTTCAAAACAATCTTTCCTGGATTAACATCAAAATAAGATGTTAATGTTTTAAGGATATTTAACATTTAACTATTTAATAATGGAAACAATGGGCAATGATGTGACTGGTGTGTAAAATGAGCTTTATGGAAGTACGGCTACCCTACTTCACTCATCTGTAACCAACAACAAACTGACTTTCACGCATACAGGTTAGCACATGTGACAGCTGGACAGCTCGCCTACTGGAATCACCGCCATTGACAGGAACTTTATGGAAGTATGGCTACTCTACATGCTTACTACATTTGCCAATGGCAAACAATTAGGCAGTATTGATATGCCTTTAAGTTTTGCATTTCATTTAATTACCTTGCATTCATAATATAGTGGCACACTGTTTGACTGGCAGTTAGTATTAAGCACAGGTTAGCAAACTACAGCTGTTAATAATAACCAGGATTGTAACATAAGCCATAAATATTTTTATGTCAGAGATTTTCTGTTGCTTCCAAACACACAGAACTTGGCAATACTATCTGTTTAGCACATGGAAAGCACAATTAACTGGCGGATTGGCTGTGTCCATAACTGTGAAGAAATTAGCTGATGCAGCCTGAACATCTTTAAATTGCACAACTAACATCTGCTTTCTTTACAAACCAAAAGTTCAGATCAGGCATGCACACATGCATATGCATGCGTGTGTGTATCCATATGACACATAGGATGTAACAAGTGCATGATAAATTCTGTTGACATTGCCTTACATCCCAACATGCAATGCTATTTAATTATTTTAACTAGTCAATTATTACTTTATCGAATACATATTTATATTATATAAATTAGTTCATAGTATTTTACTTTAGTTTTGATTTTACAGATGCACATACCTGAGCTTGTTAAAATGTTTTGGAGGAGGAACTCCAGTTTCCCCAAGATGCAACAGTTGCGACTTCTTGTAAGCGTCATATCGCAGTACAAAACAGAGCAGAAGACCAGGCATAACGATATCACCTAAGCCCAGCATAGAAAAATGCCCTGAATTGTGAATGCTAGGAAATACCAACTTGCCAGGTAATGATAATTTGGGAGCCTCTTTTACCACACCACCTAAGTGCAGCTTTCTTGCTACTAATCCCACTGGATTTTCCGCTGGGCGAGTTGCTACCTAGAAAACAAGTATTCGTCTTTTAAATTCTTAAAATTAAATAGTGCTCTCTGCTTATGATCCTTGCAAGAGTCAAACCAAAAAGGATGAACTTTCAATAGTTGGTGTGTGAGAGAAATGGAAAATATATTACTTTCAATCAATCCTGAATTTATATTTTCTAAACAATTGATTTACATGACAGCAGTCATTGTTGCTATTTGCACAATGACAAAGGCAAGCTAGAGGATTAGAAATTTAAAAAAACAGGTAAGTGAAGTTGTAGTTTATACGAGGCATGTCTGTAAAATAAGGTCTGCAAGGTGCTGAAGCCGTGAGGAATGCTATTACGTGAGATCTGGCAACACTGGCATGTAGCTTGATTTCACCCCTTCAAATCCCCAACACAACAAACCCGTTGCAACCATTAGTCTTGGTTGGGCAGCCGTTTGCGATGGAGCTTCCTATCACTTCCACTGCCAAGTGCGAGTTGTGTGCAGTGATCCGTTTTTTGAGTGCCAAGGTCACTACCCCCACTAAAATTTATTGTCAGTTATGCAAAGTCTATGGGCCACAGTGTATCAACGTCAAAAACGTGCGAAATTGAACCAGAGACTTCAAAGATGGACGTACAGACGTCAATGATGAACAGCGTTCTGGTCGGCCTTCGGTTTCAGCCGAAACAATTGCAAAAGTGGATCAAGAAATACTTAAAGATTGGTGTGTGACAGTTCACGAGCTGTGCGAACTTATCCCTGAAGTCAGTAAGACTATGACAAGATTTTGACCGAACATTTGCATTATCGCATACTGCAAATGCAATGGCTGATCTCCTGGCCCAGTTCGGATGGAACATCCACACCGATCCCCCCTACAGTCCAGACTTAGCACCTAGTGATTATCATCTGTTTCCTGAATTGAAGTCACACCTGGGTGGAATACATTCCCAGACTGACAATGATTTGAAAAACGAGGTTGAGCACTACCTGCACAACTTGGCGGGAGAGTGCTATGACAAGGGTGTACAAAAACTGCCACAGTGGAAGCAAAAGTGCATCGATCGCAATGGTGATTACGTTGAAAAATAGCTGTAAGTTCCGCCTTTCCTTCAATGTAATATTCATTGACAATAAACATGTTTTCTATATTAAATAAAATTGGAGACCTTATTTTACGGACACACCTCGTAATAAAATGTTTCCTGTTGCTTGTGTGCGTATGAGGGTACGTGTGTATGTTCTAAAGCATTGGCAAGTTTTGGTTCTGCTTTCCATTTCTGTGGCAACATTTAAACAATAACTTTGGAAAATGTCTGCACAGTTTAGATGAATGTACTGTGATAATGAGAAGCCCAGGAAAATAAAAACCTCACAGGTTCAAAATCTACACTTTATGACATCCCAAAGAATACCATTTGATGTCTTACCTGATTGTCTTGAAAAGAAGCAGATTGCTATGTGAATTTCTCTTTAGAGAAGTGCTTTGTTTGATTGCTAAGATATAGCAAAAAGACTTTGGTTTTAAAAGAAAGAAGTGATGTAGCTTCCAAATGCAAGTTCTTGTTGGATAAGCAACCAGAAAACTTTATGTCAGTAAATGAGTGAATGCATACTATTCAAGTAAAGAAACCCGAAATGACTGGGAATCATGAACATTAATTTTGTTACTTGCCGATAACACAATATTCAGCCTAAGAATAAACATATGGTGTATTATAATATTTTAGCATTTTATTATTCTGGAAGATTATGTCCCATCTTTATGAGAAACCCTATTCCTGCTCACTCTTTTATAATAGTCGTACCAGTCATACTGGAAGCACCAATATCTGATTTCAACTCCTTTTATGCGAATGTCTGCTTGATATATAATTACATGCAAAAATATGGCAACAAGTTTTCTTTTTCTATTCCTCACACACCAAATACCAGAAATCATTTCTTGCAAGCTTAAGTATAATTTATTTTTAATTTAATCCTCTGAATTTAATTACACAGCTAGTATAAGACCTGAATTAGAATCTGGTCAGGGTGAGTTACCTAGAAAAGGTCCTGCGAGGGTTTCCCTTATCCTGAAAGACAAATGTTGGGGAACTCCAAGCTCTAAAGACCATGGGCTCATTTGAGCATAATTTCACCCATTTCATTCATTGTCCAATATGACTTAATGTTGGAGGACGTAAATTATTATTTTTATAAAAAAAAGGTCTTGGAGGTTGCAAAAAATAATTCAATTGTTATAGCTGCGCAGTTGCTGAAGTGAAGATTTGGTCCTCACGTTCTTTCTCGTAAAAATACTCATACATGGAACAATTTGATCCAAATGTCAAGATGTGTCTGTAAAGGAAAGGGTACAGATGGGACATATGTTCTGGAGAGACTCAAAACAGCTTTTGGGTGATACTAAAAATCTATTAAAGCAGACAAGTTGAGAACCAGAAATTCCATGAATGACAATATAGGTCTTATGAAATTTGCCACTACTACCTGCAAACTTACCTGGACTGAGGAGAAGGATTATAGGAACAGCAGGATCTATTACATCACCCATTCAAAGTGGCAAGGAATGGACTACTGACAGATGTATGCCATGTTACAAACAGATCCATGTTGAACTTTAATTTGCTTTATCATACTTTCCATATTTTTTTCAATTTAAGAATATTATGTTCTATACCACACAGAAAATATATACGTTTAAATCCCATATAATTATTTGTGTACACACTGTATTATAAAATTTTGACATAAAAGTTCTTATAACACTAAAAGGTTTCATATAACTAAACTGGTTTAACAAAATAAAATATAAGAACAGTTCAGCAAGTAACTGTATTTCAAAATGGTGTTACCATTGTGTACTTATCAAAATTAATTTGGTGCTGATTCAGTTTGGATTGGTAGCCATTTCGGTTGCCCATTTGCAGGGAGGGGGGAAGGGTGGAGGAAGTATCTATCACTCAGTGATTCCCTCTACTTTTGGATGGGTACATTTTGTGAGGAGGTAAAAGAAAATCACATGCAAGAAACTTTAAGTCCAAAGGTTCTCCAATGGACATACACAAACAGACTGACAAGATGTTGAATAATGCTTCTTACATAACAGCCAACTTGTACTTCGTTTGTTACAACAATAGCCAACCTCTGAAAGAAATCCCCATATACCTGCACAACAATTGTGTCTATCATCTAGAAGTAATATCAATTTAAATAATTATGTTTCAACTTTCAGAGCCTGAAGTTGGGAATTTTAGGAAGATACAATAAATTTTAATACAAATTTAATTGCAAAACTGTTACTAAAATTAGGCAAGTGAGTCAACCTTAATGCAAAACTGTATTTTATGAATTTTTTAGTTTACACAGAGCAATGCATTGGACTTGTCTACAAACACAAAAACTTTTGTTTAATAAATGTAAGGTCAATTGTTCTAATTTGGACGATTTAAGATGGAATAGCTCACATGCAAAATGTTAACACTTTGCTTAGAGCATATACTGCATCTATGATGCCTTCCTCTGAAAACAAGTGGAGAGGTGAATGTGTTGATAGAGTCGACATGAAAAATTCAATGCCACGGCCAGGATTTCAACCACGGATCTACTGGGTCCCGTCCAGTCGCTCTTACCCATTGAGCTACCATGACCAATTTGCTGTCATGACATTAAATTCTCCAATTGACTCATATTTCCCCGGCAAACCACTACGGGCTCTCGTATCTGAGATACATCGTTTGTGGCGACTTACTATTGTAAGTACTTGAGTCCCAGGCTTCATCATTTAACTCTTATTATTTAAGTTAATCAATGGAAATTATTAATTTCTTCACACTAGCCGCATACAGGCTAATGTATAATTTCCATCAATTACTTAAAATTATAAGAGTTTAATGATGAAGCCTGGGACTCAAGTACTTACGATAGTAAGTCGCCACAAAGTGTGTCTCGGATGCGAGAGCGCCTAGTGGTTTACTGGGGAAATATATGAGTCAAATGGAGAATTTAATGTCAGGATGGCACGTTGGCCATGGTGGTTCAATGGGTTAGACCGACTGGACAGAAACCAGGAGATCTGTGGTTCAAATCCCGGCCATGGCATTGAATTTTTCATGTTGATATATCAAAAACCTTAGCCTATATATGACTAGTGTGAAGAAATTATTAATTTCCATCAATTAACCAAAATTACAAATTGTTATATTTGTATATATTGCATTTCTTTGTTCTAAATTAGAAGACAAACAGGGTGATCTTTTATTACAGGGTTGACTGCAAAGCCTTCCCAGTAGATGAATGGAAACCAAATGGGATGGCTCAGGCAGTTTGGTCTGTGGCCTGCATTCGGGAGGTCCAGGTTTGATTCCTGTACCAACCTACTTGAACCATGTTTTTTTTTTTTCTTTTTTTCCCAGGTTTCCCTGGGTTGCCAGGTGAATGTTGGGTTAATTACCTCCCCAAAATATCCTGTCACTCCATTTCATCTCCCTTATCATTTCACATCATCTCTCATGTGGTCTTTTTCATGGCAGAAGTGCTGGGGTGTCTCGGCATTGCATGGCAGGATATGTTCTTGGTAAAACTTCCTCCTCCAGTAGGAAGGTCTTTGAACCCAGCCCTGTCAGGTTGTTTCCGGACTACAGTAGGGTGGGATACTAGTTGTTCTGGCCTACCGGGAGGTTTCCAACTGGTAAAGTATATGGACCCTGCACTCTAAACAGTCGTGGCTCCTTCTACACTCATCCTACCTCGCTGGGGTGCCCCAATTGGCGGTATAGGTATACCAGACTAAATTTGCACCTCTGTGCCGAATCCCCTCATAGCATACTCCAGTCAGATGAATGGAATTAAATGATGGCACAGATGAATCCACGCCATTTGTCACTCAAATTTACGTATCCATATTTTCAGGGTATGAGAAATCTCCAGTGAATAGATATCCACACAGTCTGCTCTAATATAAACAAGAACTCTTGCATAATGCCCATAAAGACATTAACATATAATTAAATTATGTATTCCAATTTGATTTCACTGTGATTGAACCATCTACACATTCTTTTGTAATATATCTGTTACATCTATTACTTTATAATTTTTTATCCTCTGATGCATAGAAGTTACATATTAACCAACATTTTTATTGCTGTAACAAGCCTGTCAGTAAATAGTTATATGTGTATTGAGTGCTAAAATATGTAGACAGAGGATTTTTTTTTTTTTTTCGAAAATAAATATTAGGTTTGTTAATAATGTCCATTACCAGCATCATATCAGTGCTGCCAGTGTACCAGAATTTTGTCCTGAAGGAATTCTTTTACATGCTAGTAAATCCATTATCATGGCCCTGTTGCTTTTGAGTGCATATAAAAATTCATCGGTCTGCAAAATGACTGTCTAACAGTACCATAGCTCAGTAATTTATACAGTCCCACCTAACTCTGTAACCTCAAATATCTCCAAGATGAAACAAAATATGAAAATTCCAATTGGTCAGGAATGTACATATGTCAGGGGCTCATATGACAAGGTATGCACAATCCATAAAGGTAAACAAATAACACTTCCAACACCAAGTTGTGTATTTCTAAATGGAACAAATATGTTTATTCAAGCAAAATGAAAACTAGAGCTAAAATTAGTGATAACACACTTGATTTCACATTTCTAAACCTCAACGTTCTGAAATACGTGGCTGTTAGATGATGACAATGGCGTCACCGTTTCTGACATAATTCAACGCATGTACTGTGCTCAGAGCAGGGGTTGCTTGCACTGGCATGTAGTCTGCTGTAAACAAACCGATATCAGCTCGGCACTTTCTAGCTTCAGTCTCCTGATCTGGTCTGCTGTCATACTGTAACGTAATTCATGTACGTTTCAGATATTGCTTTCCATATTGCCACATTAAACCGTGTTTTCATGTGGCATATAACAGTTTCCGTCATCTAGTAGATATGCCATATTTCAGATTCATATTTTTATCAGGGAACATTAAACGGACAGCGATATGCATCATTTCTGCAAAACACTCTACCCCTCCTCGTGAATGATGTGGGATTGGAAACGTGTCTATCAATGTGGTTCCAGCATGATGGACGTCCCACACATTATGCACAACTTTCCAGAGACGTTGTGGATGCAAAGTTTTCAAATAGGTGGACAGGACAGGGAGGCCCTTGCGATGGCCAGCTCAGTCCCCAGGCTTGACGCCATTAGACTTCTTTTTCTAGGGCACAGTGAAAGATAGTTTGTATTAAGAACCACCAACGACAGTAGAGGATATGAAAAATTGTATTACTGTGCGTGTGCGGCAATATCTGTAGAAACACTGCAATCCGTGCAACACTCTCTAGTTACCAGATTCCCAAAATGTACTGATACAAATGGAGAACACTTCGAACATTTGTTGAAGTGACACGGTTTCATCGGATAAGACGCTACTGGTGATTTGCGGGTGCATTTTCCATGCCGGATGTAATGCACAATGAAGTTTTTGAGGGTTATAGGCCATCAGCAAATGTGTTTAGAAAAGCGGAACCAAGTGCGTTATCAATAATTGTAGCTCTAGTTGTCATTCTGCTAGAATACACATACATGTTCCATTTAAAAATACGCAACTTAGTATTGGAAGTGTTATTTGTTTACCTTTATGGACTGAGCATATCTTCTCATTGTGAGTCCCTGACACAGGTACATTCCTGGCCAAATGGAATTTTCATAAAATTGTTTCATTTTGGAGATATTTGAGGTCGCAGAGATAGGTGGGACACCTGTATATATAATGATCTGCTTACTTAAAATTAAATGAATGGGGAAATTAAACTTCTTAGCTTCTTAAGAATAATCGTTTATGACATGCAAGTATATATTTTCCATATATGCAAAGAGCAATTTTTAATTCTGTTCTCAAATGCATGCATTATGTGATTAATATTCAAATAGACTTTTCACAATAGTTTAATCATACATATACCCTTTCTAACACATGCAGCATGCAAAGGAATAGAATGTTAGTAAGAACTTACTTTGACCATTACGTTGGTGTTGAAGATGTACGAGGAGAAGAAGACCCAAAACACATCATAAATTAAAAGTCCAGTCAGCAATAATGTTGATACTTTCAGACTTGGTAATCTCACAAATGCAATAAATGCCACACACAGACCCATGCCCATGGCTGTGAAAAATAAGTAGAAAAGAGGTTATGTGTGATTGGAGGAATTTAGTAACAGTGATGTGAAAATTAACTACAAAAACTATTTGTAGTCGGTTTTAACACTTAATTGCATTTTTATATTATTGATGGACTAGTTTCAAAGCCCTTGTATTAAACAATCAACCTCATAGGTCCAACAACCAGAGGTTGATAACGGATGTAACAATTTCTGAAACTAGTCCCTCAATAATACAAAAATGTAAGTGACCAAGTGTTAAAAACCGACTACATATAGTTTTTTCAAGAAAAGAGGTTGTTTATGTTTTTCTAATTAAGAAACAAAAATCATTTCAAAGTTTCATTTTTTAATCATGATACCAGAAAAAGCTGTATTATTCCAATTTCATTATTAGCCTTATATATTGGTTGCTTCATCCACAAAAATATGCCTTTGTGGGTTCATGAAATTAAAAGTCCAATTTGCAGAAATTCAAAATGCTCTTTATTTCCGTAGAAACACACTTCGGTCAACCCTTACAGTGACAGAATTACGTAACATATACAATTACAATCTGCAAGGTCATCGCACACAAACAAAAGAGTTCACTTTCAAAACACAGCTGTATGCACGCAATTCTCAAGTTTCATTTTGACTGTCTTGGCGAGTTACGGTCTTCTTATACACCTCTACTCATATTTCTATACATTTCTGGAATGTTCTGTAACAAACAAGAAATTGAACCTTCCAATCAGCTATCTGTCTCTTATCTGTTTCGGCAAGCTTTCATCTTTGTGCGCGCTGACCACGCATCGTTGTAACAATGGGTTCGCGACACTATAAAGGATGGATTATGAATCCTCCCCAAACCCTTTCATTTTAAGGTGATTAGGGCAGATTAAAAGCCCTATCTTGCCAAATTTAAAGCCGCTAAATTCACAATATTGTCGCGAACCTGATCGCGATAGCGCGGCTTGTCCACACAAAGGAACTGATAGGTAGCACGGAGATACAAAGTAAGCCAGAACAAATAAAGGTAGCGCGGAGATAAAAGACTTGCTGGCACAGATAAAGTTTCCCGCCTAGAAAATTTGAGTTTCGTCTGGTGACAGAACATTCAATTTCTTATTAATTTTTAGATGAGTCGTATTTATTACACATCTGCTTCACTTTCGTACCTATTTTGAGGACATGTTTCGCAAATCATCGTTTGCATCTTCTGCTCTTATGCAGAAGATACAAACGATGATTTGCGAAACATGTCCTCAAAATAGGTACGAAAGTGAAGCAGATGTGTAATAAATACGACTCATATAAAAATTAATAATTATTACGCTTCACTGTGGTGTTCCAATACAGTTAAATCTCAATTCAATTTCTTGATTGTTACAGAATAGTCTCGAATTATCAATGAGGTATTTAAGGAAGCGACGACTCTCCAAGAGTCAGTCATAAACAGGAGTTGTAAATAAGAGTGTTGTAAACGAGAATTGTAATTGAAACTGGAGTGTTTGGAAGTGAACTCTTTGTTGTGGTCAACAACCTTGGAAGATTGTAATTGTGTGACGTAATTCTGTTACGTAAGGATTGAACAGAGTGTATTTCTACAGAAATAAAGAACATTTTGAATTTCTGCAAATTGGACTTTTAATTCTACGAACCCATAAAGTCACAATATGTTATGCCAGAAACTATTTAACATGTCAAACTGAAAGTTTTACAGGATGTAAATGAATCTTTCTAAGCTCATCAATCTACTTTTATCTAATAAGTGTATTTGTTATGGAAGATGGGATTCTTTTCTTAATTACAACTTTTATTTAAAATTTATCAGATTTTTTGTTTAACAAATCAACCATGCTTTTAATACCAAAGTAGATCCACTAGCACTAAGAGATTGATTTTATTATCCTAAGTTTAATTTAACTATCTTCAATAATTTCTGACAAAATGAGTCATTTATGCCACAAATTCTCATTCACAGAAAAAGCTGCTCAAAAGAAAAATTAAGAAAAAATCACAAACATTTATGCAAAATAAGAAACCACAGGACTCTGCATTGTCTTTGCATTACATGAATATTATGTTCAACTTGTGCTATGATTGTGGCATCAAACTGAAAATATGTTGCTTTTGTTTTAATTTGTATCTTCTGCTGAAGCAAACTGTGATAGCAGACAACCCTTCCTGCCTCATCTCTCTGTATGTAGATAGCTGGTTTCAGATAATTTTCTATGTTCAATTACAGCTGAAAACCATGAACAATTATTGAGTCCACTCCAAAGGTGTAGAGATAGCAGGTTTGCCTCATATTCCATTTGGGGTGAATTGCCTAAATAAGGTTTCATGAGGGTTTCCCTACCCTATGATGACAAATATAGGCAACTTTAAGCTCTATGGAGTCCTGTCTCATTAATCCACTCATTTCAGAAGCACTGCAGAAAGGGGAGGGGACCAGGGCTGGCTGTATAGCTGATTACAAAATTATTCTAGTTCGCCATCAAAACACATTACTTTAGTTAATTGATGGGAATTATCATTTCTTCACACTAGCCATATATAGCCTAAGGTTTTTGATACAGTCAACATGAAAAATTCAATGCCATGGCCAGGATTTGAACCACAGATTTCCTGGTATCCATCCAGTTGCTCTAATCAATTGGACTACCATGGCCAACTTGCTGTCATGACATTACATTCTCCATTTGAGTCGTATATTTCCCCGGTAGACCACTAGGGGCTCTCGCATTCAAGATACACCATTTGTGGCGACTTACTATCGTAAGTACTTGAGTCCCAGGCTTCATCATTCAACTTTTATTATTTTAGTTAATTGATGGAAATTAATCAATCCATCACACTAGCAGTATATAGGCTAAGGTTCTATCTATCAAAAACCTTAGCCTACATCCGGCTAGTGTGACAGGTACCAAAATGACATTTTGACTCCATTTTATCATGAACTGACAGAAGAGAAATCATATGGGTGGGTTCAACAAGATTATGCTACTGCCCATAGGCAGAGGAGTTCATGTATAAAATTAAGTGTATGAAGATAGAGTGATTAGTGCAGTGTACAGCCCTCTTGTTCCCCCAGTCAAACAGTGTGGGATTTTTACTTGTGGGGTAACGTAAAAGTCAATGTTTACGAAACAAATCCTCAAACATCTTGATGTAATGCTTGTTTAGCTGAGGGTGAATGACTTCTCCAGGATTTTCTAAAAGTTAAGAGTGTTATACATGCTTTACGTGCGAAGTTTATGTAGGAGTAAAGCTGCCTGTTGCACACCTAATTGCGCACAGGCAAAATGCTGTGCGCCTGTTAGGTTTTAAATGAAGAACTCTGTATATAATATCAAAGATAAGTGAAAAGTACTCACCAGCTATTATTATAGTTTATTGAATTGTATTTGTTCACTGTTAAAAATTTAGTTTTTTTACTTTTAACTTAAAATAAACTTACCATCCATGAGTAACCAATGGCCAGTGAGCACCCAGATACACACAATAAAGACAGCAAGTGAAAATGAGAGGAGCTCTGCACCAGTGAACCTCCCACAAACACCAAATGAGATCCTGTAACAAAATGTATGTATTGTGTAACATTCACACAACTTTCTTTGCCCATTACTAATTTACAGTTGAACTACTCCATTGTCATAGGTTTGGTATTTGCACACATAGAGCATGTCTAAAATTAAAATAAAATAAGCTCATAAAAAATTGTGTGCCATCACTATTTAAATCATTACAATCTGAAGGCAAAAAGTGGTCACATTGAGTGATTATTGATTTGTATTAGAAATAACTTGTGAAACGTCCTTATAAAAATAAGCTCAGAATATCTTTAAAACTGGTTCGTATCTAATGTTAAGCAGTTGGCAATGAAGCCATTCACTCTCTTGCACTCCAGTATTTTGATGTTACGTTCGCATGTTGACTAAATGTTGGGCAGCAGAGTAGGTGGTTTCAATCCATATCTTCTGTAAGTGTAGAGCAAGAATACAGGAGAGCTCACTATACCTATTCTGAATAAATGTTTATTGAGACAGTCATGGCCTGTTAAAAGTTTAAAAAGTTGCTACAGAGGATTTACTTGGTAGTGTATTAGTCATGCTGTACATAAATTTTTCCATAGTTTTGCTTTTGTTTGTAATATATTATCTTTATTTTTTGATTATATGTTGATATACAAGGGTGAGTCAAATGAAAACCTTAAATTTGTAATAACAAATTGAAATTTTGTGCCATTACTCTGTAAGTTGGTAAGCATGCTACAAACAGCATTCAGAATGGCCTGTAGGTGGCAGCATAGTGCAGTATCAGTATAAAGATGGCTGCCCCACTTGCGACTTGCACCAGGGAAGAACAAAGTTCTGTTATTCTGTTTTTGCATAGTGAAGGTGTAAAACATATTGAAATTCATCAACGAATGAAGGTTCAGTATGGTAATGAATGATTGTCACAGCAGCAAGTCTACGAATGGAGTAGAAAGTTTGCAAATGGTGTGACTTCAGTGGAAGATGCTCCACATCCAGGTCAGGCACAACGAGTTGTGTCTCCACAGAACATTGCAGCAGTTGAAGCCACAGTGAAGGAAAACCACCGAGTGACACTGAATGACATTGTAGCATGTTTACATATTAGTCATGGGTCAGCACACCTCATTATGCATGATGTGCTCCAGTTTCACAAAGTGTCTGCAAGATGGGTGCCACGACAGCTGACTGCTGAAACGAGAGAACGTGTTGATGCTTGTGAAGAACTTCTTCGGCGCTTTGAACGGGAAGCTGATGGCTCCCTTGCAAGAATCGTTACTGGGGACAAAACCTGGGTTCACCTCCACCAACCGGAAACAAAGAGAGCAAGGAATGGCACCAGCCCTCATTACCAAAACCAAAGAAGTTTCGAACAGAACCATCAGCAGGGAAGGTTATGCTGACTCTTTGGGGACGAAAAAGGCGTCATTTTGGAGCATTACATGCCTAGAGAGACCACTGTCACCAGTGCATCATACACAGGTGGATTACTGTCAGCAGGTGTCCTTTTGCAACATGACAATGCAAGGCCCCACACTGCCCATAAAACAGTTGCAACAATCACAGACCTGCATTATGAGTGTCTTCCTCATCCACCATACTCACCAGACCTTGCCCCAAGTGATTTCCATATGTTTGGACCACTCAAAGATGCAATGGGAGGAAAGAAGTTCCGTTCCAATGAAGAGGTACGCCATGCAGTGCATGAGTGGTTGCGCGACTACCAAAATAATTTTTTTCTAAAGGCATTTATGCACTTTGTAAGCACTGGAGACTCAAATGAATTTCACATAATTTTACTGCCTTTTTTGGCCAGAAAATCAGCTACTTCATTACCATGTACTCCATAACGTGCTGGTGTCCATTGAAGTATTAATATTTTATTTAAATTAACTGTTTTAGAATTTTACAGCATTCTGCAATATTTAGGTTTATAGGTGTTATATGTTACGGATATTACAGCTTCTTTAGAGTGAGTTAATATTGCAACTTTTTGAAATTTATATGATATAGAAGATTTGTAAGCTATGAAGGATTGCCAAAATTTCTCCATCAAAATTTGTAGCACTTAAACTTTTGTAGAAAAGAAAAGTGAGCATACTGCACCAGTGCCATTAACCATTATTTGATAAGCTGGAACTGCAAAATTAAACATGCAGCCATTCATTGGCAGGATATCTTAAACGGTAATGTAATCGCCATTTCCGGCACCCAATTTTAAATGGTTGTAAAAAGTTAATTATGAACAAAGAAAAAGCTATCGCGAATGCATTTCATACATGGCAATGTAAAAACTCTATGTGATGGAAATAGCATTGACAACAATGGAGAAACAAAATTCTTGAGTACATATGTGAATGAAAACCTTGAACAGGATAGTCCCACTCGTCATTTAGCCAGTAAACTCAGTTCTAGATAGAGTCAAACTGAAAAAATTCAATGGCACGGCCAGGATTTGAACCATGGATCTCTTGGTTTCTGTCCAGTCACTTTTATCCATTGAGCTACCATGGCCAACATGCCATCATGACATTAAATTCTCCAACCGACTCATATATTTCCCCGGTAAACCACTAGGGGCTCTCACGTCCGAGATACACTGTTTGTGGCAACTTACTATTGTAAGTACTTGAGTCCCAGGCTTCATCATTAAACTCTTATAATTTTAAGTAATTGATGGAAATTAATCATTCCTTCACACTAGGCTAAGATTTTGGATAGAGTCAAACTGAAAAATTCAATGCCACAGCCAGGATTTGAACTACAGATCTCCTGGTTTTTTTGGATCTATCCAAAACCTTAGCCTATACACGGCAAGTGTGAAGGAACGATTGATTTCCATCAATTAACTTAAAACTCAGTACTATTTGCTAAATGCTCAAATGTCTAAAATGTACATTAAATTCAGTAGGACTAAGATATGCATATTTTGTTCATTTTCACAGTCGATTAATATATGGAATAAATTTCTGGAGGGAAAAATGTGAGAGGATATTTATAATCCAAAAGAGAGCCATAAGAATATTAAGTGAAACAGACAATAGTAAGTCATGCAGACCCCATTTTAGGAAACACATTCTACCACTAGTTTGCATCTTTATAGCAGAAGTTGTAATTCATACTAAGTAATATAAGGGAGAATTATGTGCAAATACAGATGTTCATTCTCATAACATAAGGAAAAATTACCTACATGTTCAGTTATGTAGAACTAATATTTTAAAGAATAACCTCACAAATTTAGTAATTATAAACAACCTGCTAACATAAAAGAAATAGCAAATATAAAACAAAGAAGTTAATCCTTTCATTTACTTTCAGTAAATGAATACATGTCATTTAATTGTAAGCTGCTATGAACATTGCAGCATATGATAGTTCATCTGGTGAAGGCAAGGTAGCGATTCATGGCGAATGACAGTGAAAAAGTTTGATATAATGTGACGTGATTAACAAAGAAAGTGAAATTACTTTTAACATTCCCAATCATTATCCATGAGCAGTCCAAAAAGTGCTAATTTTTCTATTACAGCAGCATAATTCAAGCAGTCATATTCTGCTCATCATAGTCCTGCATTACATTTTTCCTCCTGTTCAAAGTGTTCTACGGATTTTTCAATTTCAGCATGAATTTATGTATCTATATACAAAACCATTGTAGTTAACTTGAGGATGAACAATTAGTTGACCTTTTTCTTTTAGTTCCACTAATTCAGAGATTTCATTACATTTTGTCTAAAGTAATGCCACAAGGGAAGGCTTGTGCAGAGTTATAATTCAGAGTTGGAGTTTGTATATCAAAATATAAAGTTCACCTGCAT
The DNA here is from genome assembly GCA_030765055.1 of Mantis religiosa. Taxonomy (NCBI): domain Eukaryota; kingdom Metazoa; phylum Arthropoda; class Insecta; order Mantodea; family Mantidae; genus Mantis; species Mantis religiosa. The sequence continues at coordinate 21,285,400 of CM060953.1, read as the reverse complement.
CTGAAGGTAATTGTCAATAACATAGAACACATTAACTGTATTACAAATATATCTTAGTAAACAATTTAATTACAATATTAATGTCTCTAATAATTATGACTAACTCAAAGAACTATACACATTGTGTTCATTATGGTGTCATACTTCATTGAATTTATTCTTAATGCACTTCACCTTCTCCTGAAGGTTTGTATGTGAAAGGTGTAATCTAATTTTATGAAGTAGTGTGTCCTAGTCAATTCAATATGTATAATTTTTTGGATTAGTAAAGTGGTGGGTTTATGACTTACTTATTTCCATCCGAACACGGTCGAATAACATACTGACACATTGGCAGCAAGAGGAATGCCAGGGCTACTGTGGCTATTACTGCAACAGAAAACAAACTGCTGTATTTGTAAAGTTCAATACATGAGATACTACACACTTTGAGAGCAAATTCTGATGGTCAACTTACATGTACCACAAAAATCAGTTTAATAAAGTTGTACTTATTTAATATAATTTTGAGTCAAACTAGTATTCAATGCTCCATATTGTACGAGGGCTGTTTTTTTTTTCAACCTCCGATCGCTCCATGCCGACGCTACGCGGGCAGCAGAAAGCGGGTATGCGCTGTCGGCGACTGCGCAGCTCTTGCACTACACACTCCGCCATTGTTGACATTCAGTCGTCAGTCGGCGTTGTGCTACAGCCACGTAAACATGGCCGCCATTATTGATGCTCCCGCCAAGTGCGAATTGCGAAGTGTAATTCGTTTTCTACAGGCTGAAGGCCATGGTGCTGCAGAAATCCATCGGAGGATGAGTCGTGTGTATGGCGAAAACTTCATGAGTGATGGTGTTGTTCGTGAATGGTGTCAAAAGTTTAAAGATGGTCGTAATGATGTGCATGATGAAGGGGGGTCAAGGACATTTTCGATCATCCGCCATACAGTCCTGACTTAGCACCCAGTGACTTTCTCCTTTTTCCTCAACTGAAGACGTGGCTTGGTGGGAAGCGATTTCAAACCAATGAGGACCTTCAAACGAACGTCAAGGACTACTTGAATTCACTGGCGGCAACTTTCTTTGAAGAGGGAATTGAAAAGCTTGTCCACAGATATGACAAATGTCTCAATCTCTTCGGTGATTATGTCGAAAAGTAACCATAAGTGTACTATTCTTTTGGTAATAAAATTATTGTCTTATATGAATTTGTGTTTTATTTATAGCCTATCGGAGGTTGAAAAAAAAACGGCCCTCGTACTAATTTGTTAAGAATTTATTCTGTGTGTTAACAGAATTGAAGGCAAATGTTGCAACAACTGAATTCAAGAGTTACTGTTCATCAATTTCTTTTATTTTCAATGTTGTTCATACATTGTATAGGGTAAGTTTGAATTATTATATGTATATCTAGAGGTTCAAACTGAACACAAGCAAATGGATGGGAGAGAGGAACTAAACATTTAATTTGTAATGAAATGGAGTTATTTATTTTTATATATGGAAGAAGCTAGAAACAGTGATGTGTTAATGTCTTTACCCAAGATGAGTCAGCATTAGTAATACTAACAACATTTGTTTTAATGCCTGTTAACATGTTTCGGGAACATGTGTTCCTATGTAAACCTGCAGTTTCGTGCCATTTCTGGACGACCAACCATAACATCAAACCAAACTGACCAGTCATGCAACAGAATTAGACACATGGGAAAAGATCTTCACATACACCCTTCCTACCTGCTTGCAACTTAATTTTGGCCTAAATACACATAATCCTTGGTTTTCCATGTATTGATGACCCTCTATTCTCTTTCATACCTAGTTCCCACTTCTCTAACCTTAGTTGTTAATCTTAATCATGCTTAACCATTTCTCTCTGACTTTCCCCAAATAATCACCTATGTTTCTTGCATTATTTTTTCCTTTTGCATACAATATTTTCCTGATTAATAGTACCTCTCCCCCTTCATTAAAATTGTTCCACTTTTGTTGCCAAATTTCTCCCCATACCTTTGTTTGTAATATTATGAGGGCTGTTCAATAAAGAATGATCATAATTTTTTTACGGTCATAATTTTTCGCACTAAAATTCAATCTTATTGTATTCTGTTAGCTCAATGTGAAACAAACACACTGTAGTAGTTTCATAGTTGATACTCCTGGTTCCCGCCTCTGAGAACCAGATAAGTTCAGACATGTTTAGTATTGCCTACCACTGCAATGGAGGTAATACGCGAGGAAGAATATGCGGCTCTGAAATTCTGTTTTCGTCTCAACAGAGCTTCAATTGAGGCCTATACAATGTTACAGGAGGCCTGGAGAGTCTGTTCTTTCCTACAGCATAGCTGAAGTAGTTTAAAATGTTTAAAGAGGGGAGACAATCAATTTCAAAGGAAGGTGGACCTGGTGCTCCAGTTACTGCTCTTACGGAAGAAAACATCAACACTGCTGCTGCCATTGTGAGAGAGGATCGACGAATTACCTTAAGATCACTTTCTGAAATACTGAACATTTCATTGGGTGCCACCCACACGTTGGTTACAGAAACATTACACATAAAACGATGGGTTCCAAGATGGTTGATTCCCTAAAAAAGGGACATTCGCATGTAGGTCTGCATGCAGTTAAAGTTGATGTTAGGGGAAGATCCACAGTTTCTTTCAAACGTAATCCCTGCTGATGAAACTTGGCTACATCATTTTGATCCTGAGAGTAAACAGCAAAGGTCAGTGTGGAAATCTCCATCACCAACCCCCAAAAAAGCAAAAATGGTTGCTTCTCCTGGGAAAGTTATTGTCATCTTATTCTTTGATATTCATGGAATGGTTTATCAGCATGCTGTACCTGCTCACACATCAGTAACTGGACAATACTATGGGGATGTCCTTAAAACATTTCAAGTACATATCAGGCGCAAAAAACCACATTTCCGTGAAGCAGGCTGGATGCTGCACCATGATGTGTGGCCGCATATTGCCAATGTTGTTGCTAAATATCTTGCAAAAATCAAGGTGAAGTGCATCCCTCACCCTCCCTATAGTCTGGATTTAGACCCATGTGACTTTTTTCTATTCCCGAACTTGAAGAAATGCCTTTGTGGAAGGTATTATCCATCATCAGAAGCAGTGGTGAAGGCTGTGGAGGCCATTTTGAAGGATGTCTCAAAAAATGGATTCCAGCATGTCTTTGAAGACTGGCAGAAACAGCGGGACAAGTGCATCACATTCAGGTGAGACTATTTTGAGAAGGACCATCAAAATTATGAGGATGAGTAAAGGTACGTTGTCAAAAAAAAAAAAAAAAAAAAAAAAAAAAAAAAAAAAAAAAACAAACAAACAAACAAACAAACAAACAAACAGTGATCATTCTTTGTTGAATAAGCCCTCGTATATCGTGCCAGTCTGCATCATCATCTCCACACATTGGACATTTCCCTTTTTCCTTATACCTAATCCCTTTCAAATTTCTAGCTTCTGTCCTCACCCAAGCAAATCCTTCTTGCCCTAGCTTATTACACAGATCTATGTACTTTACCCTCCTCCACACTATTTTTAATTCACTACATATCCTCAAAGAGCCTTTCTTATACTAGTAAAAATAACTTGACTATCAATATCTTCTAATCTTGTTTCTACTTATTTCCAAAAGCCTCTATAACAATACTGCCCATTCCTCTAAATATGTCACATATCTATCTGTTCCAACAATACCTTTACCTTTTGTGTTCAAGATCCTTCCCATTTGCTTCTCATTTGCAGAAGAAAGCATTCTCTTATAATATTAATACAATAAACTACCAGTATGTTATAACAATGCATCGCGACATAAGCACCGTAATGAATATCATTATTGGTTGACATGTATGGTGTACATGTACTTGCAATTACTGAGAACTTAAATGTTGATATTTGACATGAGATAAAAGAATTACTTTGAATAAGCCAAGGCATTATGTTAAATTCGAGAGAGAGAGAAAGCAGTACACTTCCTGTTAGCCTGTAGAATGGTGCATCAGCAGAACGTGAATCATCACGTTGTGTGTTTATAAGGCTTATGGCCAGGGGACCTGAGTCAGCGAGTAAATCTTCAGCAATTTCATGTATTTGTACAGGATGTATAATAGTGCATGTTTGATGTTAAACTCATTGTAGTGAAACTGTAATGGAAACTGTACAAATAAATATCAAATAACATGTGTGTTTATTAATGATTTGTAATCTCTATTTACTCTATAGAGTTAAAAGCTGTAATATTCATTTATTCTTCCATTTAAAACCAAGAAAAAGTGTATCAGTTGGAACTACTTGCAATGAAATGAAACAAGAGGTAATCCGCCTTCCCCCTTACCACTGCCAATACAATCCAATTGAGTTAATGTGGGCTCAAATTATGTTGCAAACAGAAATAATACTTTTTGATTAATTAGAGCCAACTGAAAAATTCAATGCCATGGCCGGGATTTGAACCACGGATCTACTGGTTTCCGTCCAGTCGCTCTGATCCTTGAGCTACCATGGTCAACGTGCCTTCCTGACATTAAATTCTCCAATTGACTTATTATATTTCCCGGTGGACCACTTAAGGTTCTCATATTTGAGACAACTACTTGTGGCGACTTACTATTGTAAGTACTTAATTACCAAGGATTTTTATCGTAGATTATTTTTTAATGTAAATTTATATTGAGGAATTAATCCTTAAAGAATTAATCCTTTTAAATACATTACTCCGGTATATGGGTGATTTTTGATTAATTAGAGCCAACTGAAAAATTTAATGCCATGGTCGGGATTTGAACCACGGATCTACTGGTTTCCGTCCAGTCGCACGTTGACCATGGTAGCTCAAGGGTCAGAGCGACTGGATGGAAACCAGTAGATCCGTGGTTCAAATCCCGGCCATGGCATTGAATTTTTCAGTTGGCTCTAATTAATCAAAAATCACCCATATACCGGAGTAATGTATTTAAAAGGATTAATTCTTTAAGGATTAATTCCTCAATATAAATTTACATTAAGAAATAATACTTTTAAACTGATGTTGAATGACTTACTCACAAAGAAATTGATAAGATCACAAGACTGGGAAAACAGCGTGAGACGTGGAGGTAAACTACAAGACGACTTTTGGAAAGAAATAGTGACAAGATTTTGGAGCCTATCATCATAAACTTGCATCAATGACAATGACAAGCTGTCTCTTGACATAAGTGACATTGACAGCTATATGGATGCGCTGGCAGCTACTTTGGATTAGAAAAACAGATAATTCCTAAACTATAATTACAATTACAGCATTTAAAACTTGTGCATAATATGCAAATATTCATGTTGCAATTGTGATTTTAACTGCATCATTATAAAAGCTTTTGGGCGCCGGGGTAGCGCGGTGGTTTCGTTCGCGGCTCCCGTTCTAAGGGTCCCAAGTTCGATTCCCGGCTCTGGGGTTGGCGATTTTAAGTCGGCCCTATCCACGCCTTCACCTCTGTCTAGCACACGTGAAGTATCCCCTATGCCCAACGTGGTTCGGAGTCCACGGTAAAAACTGTAGGTCCTCTCACCTCACCGCCATCTTCACTATCACCCTATCATCGGAGGTAATGGACACCGCCCTCTGGGTGCCTCCACCTGAGAAATGGGTCCGGTCATCACTTGGTGGGGTGAGGTTACCCCGAAGGCCAAGGTTGCCATGTGGGGAGTGTTAGTAACTAACTAACTTATAAAAGCTTTGGAAATTTCTCTTACATTTAGCACCAAGAAGACCTGCATGGTCTAGGATAGTCTACAAGAGAGAGATAAATAGAAAAGAGAGGGGTAACGACATGGCAACAACGAGCACACTAATACATCTGATTTGCAGGGGTCCAGAACTCTTCCCATTTGAAACACATAATAGTTAATATCACTCTCGTTCCTATCTATTGTGTACAAAACATTCCTCTCCCCTGCAATCTGAAATTTGTTTACCATAAAAATATTATGCAGGTAATGTTCCCCATCAAAATAAACATGAAAATACCAAAATATTAAATAAGAACATCAAATAAAATCTTTTTAAACTATAAAAACACTTTAGCTCCACTTACATTTAAAATTAGGACATGTTTCTAGGACCATGCATCCCCATCATCAGCTGATGTTTGACTAGTTCTTCAGGTGACTGCCTCCCTCTCCTGGCGCTGTTCACCTGAAGAACTAGTCAAACATCAGCTGATGATAGGGACACGTTGTCCTTGAAACATGCCCTAATATGTAAGTGGAGCTAAAGTGTTTTTATAGTTTGACAAGTGGTTTAAAAAGATTTTATTGATAAAGCTCCACTGTTTATAAATACTTCTATTTTATAAATTTAAGAACATAAAACATGGTCATAATCTGTTTTATGATTTCAGATACATGCAAAACTATGCCACAGAAAAATTAGGATAATGAAATAATCTGTGGGTGAGAAAAAGTTTCTCCTTTTTAAAAAGTATTGTTTCAGAAATACAAAAATTACACTTGCATGTAATAGCTTATTACACAATACTTTCTCACTTAAAATTTTCCTTTAATTACACAAGGAGATTATTAGAAATTATGAAATCAACTTTTAACAAACATATTAGGCTGTGAATGTTATTTGTCTTTGAAAAATTGAAATGGACAGAGATTTATAGCAAGAAAAATATTGTTAAAATAAAAGCACAGACAAACCATAAGTCACAAGAACAATCAGCAAATTTTCAAAGCAAAATAAAACTGATGAGCATGGTTTAATTTTATAGCCAAAACTTATAGTTTGATACATAAATAAGATAGACAGAAATGTATGTTATGAATGCTTTAATTAAGTAGTACTGAAATTTTCAGATACTGATATATCCATTTAGAAAGTAAACCATTGCAATGTTTAAAATTGACTTATTAATATATGTCAGCCCTGTGCTCTGGATAGCATATTGTAGCCCAAATTTTTCTTTCTCTTTAACACTTACTTGCTGTACAGATGGCAAAAAGCATCTGCATTGAGTCAAAGAAAAAGAACATGACAAGTAGTGAAATTGAAGCTCCCAGAGGTAGACAAAGAGCCTGCATTGTATCAAGGGTCTGGACATCTGTAATGAAACAAACAAAAAACATTTACATGCTGTTATTCAGTTACAGCATAAATTACATGCATGAACACATGTGCACACAACGTACATAAAAGATATGAAATTGTTTCAACATTCCTAGGAGTAAGCACTATGGTACAATGAAGCACAAAATTAATATAATTTTGAGTTGAACTAGTAATCAATGCTTCATATATATAAATATAATAATTTGTAACTTAAATCTTCACTTATCTTATAAGAAATGATAATTCTTATGGTCTACTCATATTGATAATTACATAAAAAATAAAAGATTTAACCCTTTTTCATATAAATTTGCTGTTTTCAATATTTAATAATATTTCTAGCCTTATAAAAATAAAAGATGGTTATATTTTTTAAAAATTTACTTACCATCCTTGCATTAATAAACATTTAGTTCCTCAAAATAAATATAGTATTAAACATTTATTGCATTTCTCTAGATAAAGATAAAATTCCTAATAATAAAAACATCTACTTCAGTTGTGATAAAGTTTATATTGGAAAGGCAAAACGTAATTCAGAAACCAGAACGAAAGAACATTTTTGTAACATTAAGTACAAACAGACTGATAAATCGGCCATAGCAGATAATTTTTGGTCATTTAACCATGAAATAAAACTCGAAGTTAAATTATTAAAACAATTAAATGGTCCAATAGATTTAATGATTTGGGAAAAGATATTTATTTTAAAAAACAAACATCGCATAATGAATTTTGGAATACCGGCAGTCGATTCTGTTTCTATATTTGTTTTATTTTCAGATTTTGGAAGTATTAACGAAAGCACAACATCTAGTGTTTGTAACGATGGTGACAGCTTTGTTTCCAGCTAAGATGCGTATAATTATACATGAAATCACGATGCTGGAGAATTTAGAAGAATTATCATTTCTTATAAGATAAGTGAAGTTTTAAGTTACAAATTGTTATATTTGTATATATAATCAGCTAATATTATTATATTGTTAGCTGAGGATGTTAAGAAGGTCCTAACGAAATAGTTCTAGCTAAATACTAGCAATATATGAGCAATGAGTCTCAAAATTATATTAATGTTTCAAGTTCATCTTCAGTGCTTTATATTTAGTTTTGTCTGTTTATATGAAGGATCAAATAGTAAAATACATTCTCTCTTTCTCTCCTCTTCTTTTTTAATGAAGCTAACAAATACTAATATGCAAAAGTGACTTAAATGCTAATATCATTGACAATTTAGGTACGCTTTTGTCAGCAAAAGGAAAATCACGCTAGTTAAATTCACAGACAAATGTAAATCTATCAAGCTATTTTTCTACCCTCCAGATTCTTTGAAGAGCTGAGCCAATGACACTGCTTTTGCAATTTATTGAAAAAAAATGTACGGATCAAGTAACTTCTCTCTTGAACATTTTACTGTATATCCACTTTTATTAAACTTTTTACTGTTAATTTAGTCAAATTACTAGAATATCAATGTACATCTCTGGAATTAATTATTTAAAAGATTCATTGAAACTGTTTAAACAATCAAATTCTTTAAATTTAAAGGGAGTTGATTAATGACACTAATCAACACTAAAGCTAAAAGTAAGTATTGTTTAGTATATTAATCCACTCCCTTTAAATTAAATTTATTACAACACCGTTTCTAACACTTCCATGAAAGGAATTATAATCAAATTCTTGTTTCGCTTATTTCCAAAGATGTCTTTAGATAGAGTCAACAAGAAATGTTCAATGCCATGGCCGGGATTTGATAGCCATTATACGGCTAGCGTGAAGAAATGATTAATTTCCCTCAATTAATTAAATGTCTTTAAATGCTTTTCATTTAATGTTACAATGATTTTGCAGAATAAAAGCAAATTATCTTAGTACAAATGAATATTAATTTACATTTAACTACTTGCATATGTTTATTTCACATTCTTTCATTTTGTATTGAATCATATTTCCTGACAACTGACACCTACCTTTATGTTACAAAGGTGGATCAAATTTAAACAGCCTTTTCTTTTCCATTTATATAGGCAATCAATGATAATTGATGTTCTAACACACACAAACAGTGCATAGGCAAATTATGAAAGGTACATCAGCTGAAAAATTCAAAGCCAAAGCTGGGATTTTAGCACTGCAAGCAGCTGCTCTCACTGAGCTACAAGGCAACATGCCAGTACGAGATGAAATTTCCCAACTGACTTGTATTTTCTCAATAGACAACAAGGAAATCTCAATTCGAAATCATCCACCCCAATGACAACTTCAATTCATAAATACTTAAGTCCTGGGAAGTAAGATTTTTATATAGTTTTCATTTATAAGGTCAATGATAACACACAAATGTGTGTATAGGAAAACTATCAAAGGCAGGATCAGACTTGCGAATTCAATACCAAAGCTCCAAAGCAGCCGTGCAGAGTGGAAGATGGCTAGGACATTAAATTTTTCAGTCCAATTTTATCTTTCAAACGCTTTTCTTTACTGTGCACTTGTAGAGTGACAGATGCATTTAAGGCTTTTACAGAATGTGAGGTAGGAAGGGAAAGAAGTGGCCTTAAGAACTTATTTTGTTCCATTGGCAAGTTGCTTTCATGCTGAAAGGCAGAAAGGTCCATCCAACTGTTGTTCAATGAGAATATCAAAGATCTTCAAGATATCAATCTCGGGAAATGCCAAACCACAGTGCTTGACATTTCTCGAGAACTTCTCATAAGCTAAGGGAGATCTTATACATTCAGAGAAAGCTAAAATTGTGAAACGTGTGGATCGTTAGGTTCTGCAATTACTCACTGCAAAGTAGAAAGTTATACAAGTTCAAATTTTTATATGCCTCTCGTGTGTTATGAAGTGGAAGGTAATTAATTTTGTTTTACGGTGGGGGTGGGGGGGACATAATTATCACATATGAGATTTTAGTTGAACTATTATGCCTAATCAAAGAGGGCAGTACAGAGTGAAGAGCAACTGCCAATGAAAGCCAAGTCACTCTGTCTGCAAGGAAAGTTTTGGCCACTGATTTTGGGACTCAAAAGGTTCCTCATTGATTTCTTCAAAGACAAACTATTAACGCTGGCTATTACTCTGACCTCATTCAAGGTCAAGTTGCCTTCCTGTCAAAATAGTATAATAGCAGTCAGAGATGTGTTGATTATGCAGGAAAATGTCAAACCACACACCACAGCAGAAACAGCAAAAATTGGCCAATATATAATGAACTGACCTCCCATCCACCCTGCAGCCAAGGTCTTTCACCATGCAACTTATGTTTGCTCTGCTCAAAGAAGTTCTTGGTGGGTAATGCTTCACAACCAACAAGGAGATGATAGTCAACATGAAAAATTCAATGCTACGGCCGGGACTTGAACCATGGATCTCCTGGTCCCCGTCCAGTCGCTCTAACCTATTGAGCTAGCATAGCCAACTTGCCGTCATGACATTAAATTCTCCAATTGACTTGTATATTTCCCAGGTAGACCACTAGGGGCTCTCGCATTCGAGATACACTGTTTGTGGTGACTTACTATCGTAAGTACTTGAGTCCCAGGTTCATCATTTAACTCTTTATTATTTTAGTTAATTGATGGAAATTAATCATTTCTTCACACTAGCTGTATATAGGCTAAGGTTTTCATGTTGACTATCTATCGAAAACCTTAGCCTATATATGGCTAGTGTGAAGAAATGATTAAGCTCCATCAATTAACTTAAATAATAAAGAGTTAAATGATGAAGCCTGGGACTCACGTACTTAGTAAGTCGCCACAAACAGTGTATCTCGAATGCAAGAGCCCCTAGTGGTCTATCCAGGAAATATACGAGTCAAATGGAGAATTTAATGTCATGATGGCAAGTTGGCTATGGTAGATCAATGGGTTAGAGCGACTGGACGGAAACCAGGAGATCTGTGGTTCAAATCCCAGCCGTGGCATTGAAGTTTTCAGGTTGACTCTATCAAAAACCTTAGCTTATATATGGCTAGTGTGAAGAAATGATTAATTTCCATAAATTAACTAAAATAAGGAGATGAAAGACTAAGCGGAAGCTCCTTCTCACCTGCCCTATTACTTTCTTTGAAACTGACATTAAAATGTAGGCACAAATACATAAGCAGAAAAAATTTATTTCAATTAATCTTCATGAATAAAATTTTTGGAACAAAAGGTCTGATTAACTTTCATTCCCATTTTATAACTTATAAAACTACAATCAATCATGGACTGTGCTACGTGTATCATGCATATGAAAAATATTTATGATTTATAAACATAGATTATTTACATCTACCAGGCATGGAGGTCTCTATCATGTACAAGTACTGCAGCATTGCCTCTACCATGCATTAATTTAGCTTACAGCAACTGAAATCCAAAGTGTAGCTAACTCTATATAGCATCTAAAGTAAAGGCAAATACATTTCTGCTAGAAACAAAAAGAAATTGTGCTTAAGCATTATGTGCTTTATCTTCTGCACATAACCTTAAAAGATTAAACAAGAAACATTTCTAATTTACATTTAAAAATGTTAACTGACCACTCATTAATTGTGCATTATTTCATGATTAACAAATATTTAAAAGAATTTGGTACCAAAACCTTCTCATAAACAATGAATTGGTAAACTGGAAGGATTGCCTTGCCAACAAGAGGCACATCAGAAACTTAAGGCGCAGATGGGCCAACTTCAAGCCGATAGCAGGCAGCAACTGTCCACCATTGCCAAAACCAAAAATATGTGGCAAAACCAAGCAACCCAAGATATGTGTACAACAGACAAATGATGATTCACAGGGACACAATTCTAGAGTCACACTAACACACCATAACTCACCGCATGATGAACACTTAATGAGCTCCCCTCTAGTAGGAGGCCCTTGCCCTTAATAGAACACCTCAGGCTTATTCATTCATCATTTTTTGTTATTGTTCCATTTTGTTCCGCCTTTAACTGCAGTGGTCATATCAGTGGCCGTTCTCCTTTGGAACTTATTGAACTAGTTAACTCGTAATCGTTGGGTTTTGTATCATTAGATCACGCACACATTCACACTCTCATTCATACTTCCAGACTTGGGGAAGAATCTTGGTTGGAGGAAAATCCCCACCCCCACTGCCGGGAATCGAACCTGGGACCCCTAGCATGGCAGGCAGGTGCTCTACCAACTGAGCTACAGGGCCAGTTATTCATCTTTATTTGTGCAAGCACAATGGATTTTTAAATTTTGTTAAAACTCATTTTCCTCAAGTGAGGCATAGTCAATTATTAGTAGATGACAACAGGTTTTGAGAAATGAATTACTGCATCTGCAATCAATATAGGTATCTCACCATGTACCACATTCTAATCCTGAATGAGTTGCTGGCTATTAATGATGTCAGATAAAGAGTAAAAGGAATGAACTTCGAGATTTGTCAATGTTAACATGCCATCTGAAAATGTTACCATAGGTACTGCTGTAACAAGTTCGTAAAATCCACATTTTAAGTCACCTTAACAAAACAATGCTGATGAAAAATAAAATGAGAAGTTCCCTTATCTACCACTATGTCCAATCTAAAACATTCAGAAGTACATCCCTGTTTCTGAAAACCAGCAAAGGCTCACACCATTCTGAAGGACTTGATCAAGTAAGATGTTTCTAGCATAGAGCTGGTGCATCTGACAGTTCCTGTGCTCAATTAACAAATAATTTGTATTCCTTTAATCCAGTGCTGATGGTGAGAGATTGTTCTCTGCATACCTGAGTGGTGAGCAACAGACAGACAAATAAGTACATGGAAAATGAAGCTACAGGTAGACTGCAAACAAAGTGCGGTTGGTATGCGCATGAGCGAGCAGAGCCTTCTCCCCTCATAACCATCCAAACATCACGTGACTCCCACACCTCCCTTTCTACATTCGACAGAGCGCTAACCTCTGTGTGTATTTTAACGGTTTTGATTTTCAGTGTATTAAAAACGTCCAAAAAAATGAACTGTCAGGGAGGTCACTCAGAGGTCAGGCTCGTGAAATGGTGTATAATGTTGCCCAGTATTTCAAGAACATGAAAGAAAGGTGTAACATAAAAAATGTTAATGTGCTGTCAATGATGAGTGAAGCAACTGGTCTTTCAGCAAGAACTGTAAGTAACATTTTAAAAGAGGGAAGAATGTCCATTGCAAAGGTTACACTGAATTTCCCCACTCCAGATGGAAAATCAGAGCTAAAGAAACCTAGAATTGCAGTGAATTCATTTACCGATTCTGCTATTCGGCAGAAAATCCATGCATTTTATACTGTGTGCAAAGAGGTACCAACAATAAAAAAGCTTTTAACCAGTCTAAAAGAAGATAAAATCCTTGATTGTGGAAGGGAGTTCTTGCAAAGAAAGCTTAAACAAATGGGGTTCAAATGGAGTCATTGCCAGTCCAAACGCAAGATTTTGTTTGAATGGCCAGATACAGCTGTTTGGCGAACACAGTATTTAAATAACATCAGGAAGTACAGGGTAGAGGGATGGAATGTTGTATATATTGATGAAACATACATCCAACAATTGCATTCAGTAGACAAGTGCTGGCAGTCAGAGGAAGAACTTGGAGTTACAGTCAACATTGGAATGGGGCAGAAATTAATTATTGTTCATGGTGGAGGTGAGGACGTATTTGTCGAGGGTGCACTGTTAATTTTTAGAGGATGACAAACTTCAGAAGACTATAACAAATACATGAATTTTTAAAACTTCCGAAAATGGTTAGAAACGCAGCTTTTTCCAGCTCTTTACCACCCTAGTGTTATTGTAATGAATAATACAAAGTATCACAACAGTGAGAGGGACAAGAAGCCAAACATGACAACTTTAAAATCTGAAGTGACGCGCTAGATGGAGGACCACAGTATTGATTTTGATCTTGCAATGTCAAAAGCAAAATTGTTGGAAATTATCAACAGTAAACCTTGCGAGAAGCAATTCGCCAATGACATTATTTATGAACATAGTCACATTCCATTGCACCTTCCACCCTATCACCCTAACTTAGGGGTGATATTAAGGGAAAAGTTGTGTGCCAACAAATTGGCGGGAGCTTGAAGGAGAAAGAAGAATTATGCCGACAACTGTTTTCGGAGTACTCTGTTGAAAAATGGGTTAAGTATTGTGACAGTGTAAAGTTAACAGAAAATAATTACCTCGAACATTACCTAACAATCGATCAAGAAATAGAATCATAGTTTCTTTAAACTCTGAGGAACAAAGCAGTGACTCAGAAGAAAATGGAGAGTGAATACAGTGAATGTGAAAACATGTGAAATAGATGACCGTGCAGCCTGTGCGATGGAGAGGCAACCAAAAATGACGGTAGAGGGGGAAGCTAGAGGACTCCAGTGTTGGTAAGCCATGCCTCCAACTGCATTTTGTTTGCGGTCTAGTTATAGTTACAGTGAAGCAATAAGTATTATACAAATACAACTATTTGTAACAAAAAACTTCACTTATCTTAAGAAAATGTCAATCTTTTTTCAACTAATAAGAAAAATTGACATCATTTTCTTAGGATAAAAGAAGTTTTTTGTTACAAATAGTTATATTTGTATAAGACAGACATATCTTAAGAAAGAAAGTGCTGAAAATTTAGTGGCTTTCATAGGAGTAGACCACGACCAAGAAGTTTCTAGTTCAAATCTCGGTTAGGGTGAGTCACCTGGATAAAGTTTTTCCGGGTTTTTCCCTTATCCTGATAGACAAATGTCCGGTAACTCTATGCCCCATGGACCCCGGACTCATTTGAGTATCATTTCAACCATTTCATTCATCCTCCGATATGACAATGTTGGAGGATGTAAATTTAAAAAACAGGCATTGTAATATACCAAAATTTAACTATACTGGAACACCACAGTAAAGCGAAATAACTATTAAATGATATATGAGTCGTAGCCGATAATGCAAACGATTGTTCGTGAAACATGTCCTCAATATAGGTATGTAAGCGAAGCTGATATGTAATAAATACGACTCATCTATAATTTAATAAATATGCATTGCAATGTTTATAGTATTCATGTTTTATGCTTCTTTTATTCCTATACTTAGTTTAAATGTGAATGGTTTTGATTCATTTTAGTGTTTAATTTACAGGTATAAACATAAAAAAATTACATAATATACACACTACCACAGCTAATAATACTTTTTATATGCACAGGCTGCAGAATCATACAATGTGCACTAAAATGGACAATAAGAAGGCAGTATCAAAATAAGCATGTTGATGATGGAATCAAAGAGTCACAGATGAGCATAAGAGAAATTTGAGTTACTTTTAAAAAAAACCATCAGTGACTCTTTGTCCCTATCCTTGATTTCAATACACTAATTTAGTGTATATTCCAAACTATCAACGTTGCTTATAAATACAATGGAATGGACTGCAAATGATATGTTCACTGTATGTAGCTATGTAGTATACTTCCAAATTTTCAAATTAAATATGAAAAGAAAATGGGGAAAGGACAGTTACAATAATGACACAAACTTTTAATATGGGAGAAGATTTTCAGTATAAAGTACAGTGCTGTTAGATTAAGACCCGACGCCCGCAACAGTTGCCATGCTGTGGCGGTCACCCGCTTGCTCGCCAATACTCGGGAGCTTTAGCTCACAGAATTAAAATCTTTGTAACTTACCTACTGTGCTATATTAATTACAGAAGTCGGTACTCACCCTAATCACAACAGCTGCTGGAAGTGCTGTCCATTTTTTGTTACATACAAGTCACATTGTCATAAAAAAACTAGCATTCACTTTCATCAATTCCACTGCACCATTCTTACCTATTTCTCTACAAATGTTTTCTTCAAGTTCATCTAAGGTATGCAGATTATTTGCATACATTTTACCCTTTACTGCTCTCCAGAAATAAAAATCTAATGTTGTCAGATCAGGGGAACAGGCTGGCCATAGTACACTGCTTATAATTTTATTGCTAATGATACGGCTGATCTCTTGTCATGGAGGCCCCAGCAGTATTCGCGGTCACATTGTCCTGCTGAAAATACCCATTTAATCTTTCAAAATATGTCAGTTCGTCACAAAATGTACCTTAGATGAACTTACAGAAAACATCCATAGGGAAATTGATAAGATTTGTGCAGTCAAACTGATGAAAAGAATGCAAGTTTTTTACAATGGTGTGACTTGTGTAGAGCACAAAATGGACAGCACTTCCAGCAGTTATTGTGATTAGAGTACTGACTTCTGTAATTAATATAACACAGAAGTTACATAGATTTTAGTTCGGCGAGTTAAAGCTCCTAAGTATCACGCAGGTGACTGCCACAGCACAGCAACTGCCGCAGGGGTCGGGTCTTAATCTAACAGCACTGTATATTTCACATATTTTAAATTTTGACATGGTATCAGTAAGTAGCCTAATGGAGTCATGTAGCACATACTCCAAGAGAGAGCCAATTACAAGAGGTCATCATGACAGCCAACTGTGAAGATAGTGGTCAGTTGCCAATCAGCTGAAGAGACTGGGAAGATTCCAAAAACGCTCCTGTATTTAATAGTTGTGAATGAATTTTGAAGTTTAAAAAAATACATGACAAGTCTTTTAATACATAATCTGTCATTGTTTTAGTAGCTACATACACAGAAATCACTTCTATTAAGCATGACCAAAAAAACTTACTGTTCTCACCACTTGGGCCAGTTGCTGTTGGTGGAAGGCCTGTTAAACTCTGTGCTCTCTCCTTCTCTTTTTCTCTTTCACGGGCCTCTTGTTCCATGTTCAGGGACCTGTTAACATTTATATCATTTTTGAGTTCATAAGTTCATGCAGGTAATACTAGAGGATATGCACTGAGGTAGAACCATTCACAACGAATCACTTAAACATTAAAATAAAAATTGAATTAACTGTAAACTTTTAAGCCTGTAAGGTTCAAACTTTCAAGTTTATGTCTCAATCAAACATAAACTAATCAGACAGCAATTCTTACATGATAATTATGTCATCTCGGAGATTTTCCATCACCATATGCCGACTTGCTATCTTTCTGTGTAAGATCATGGGCAGAAATTCTTGCAATATTTATAAACATTGCAGAAATTATGGTATTACGAGAGTGGTCTGAAAAGTTTCCAACCTCAACTTGAAGATGGTAGCACTCGTAAATAAAAGCTAGTGAATTTCGTTGTCCATCAGTTGACAGTTACTCACCAAAGTTTCAGCCATTTTGGATGCTCAGTTGCTATGTCACAAGTCGTTTGAGTGAGTTGATGTGAGTGTTTTTATGAAAATGGACAAAATCGAGTATCGATCAGTCACTAAATATTTGTTTTTAAAATGCAATACGCCTACACAAATCAAAGATGAGTTGAGTTCTGTGTATGGGGAATCTGTACCATCATTTACCAGTCAAATTTTGTGCAGCTGAATTTAAACGTGGCCGTAAGAGCGTGATTAACGTTCGGGACGTCCAAAAACTGCAACTACTGACAAAAACATCGCCAAAGTTTACCAAATGGCACTACACGACCGCTGAATTAAAGTGAGAGAGATAGCAGATGCTATGAGCATGTCAAAAGAACATGTTTGTCACATATTAAATCAACATTTAGACACTAGAAAACTGTCCACGCGTTGGGTGCCATGTTTGCTCATGTAGACCAAAAACATGTTTGAATGAACATTTCCAACGCTCTGTTGGCACAGTTTAGGTGCAATAAATCTGAGTTTTGGGACCAGTTAATTACTGTAGATGAAACTTGAATACCCCATTATACACCTGAAACAAAAACACAGTCCAAACAGTGGACTGCAAAGGGGGAACTGGCTCAAAAACAAGCAAAAACTGTTTTTTCGGCTGAGAAAGTGATGACAGTTTTTTGGGATAGTCATGGAGTTATTTTGATTGATTATCTTCAAAAAGGAAAAACCATTACATGAGCATACTACGCAACATCATTTGACAAGCTGAAGGCAGAACTTGAGGAAAAACGGCCACATATGCAGAAAAAGAAAATCCTATTTCGCCAAGACAACGCACCGTCTCACATCTCAGCAGTTGAAATGTTGAAAATCCACAAATTACGATTTGAACTACTTGACCATCCACCTTACTCACCAGATCTAGCCCCAAGCGACTTTTTTTTGTTCCTTCATCTGAAAATTGCACTCGGAGGACAGAGATTTGCGTCAACTGAAGAGGCAATTGTCTTCGTGAACAACTATTTTGCAGAGAAAAATGCGAGTACTATTTGGACAGGTTACAGAGATGGGAGCATCGCTGGGATAAGAATGTAGAGTTACAAGGAGACTATGTTGAAAAATACAAAAAAAAAAATACAAAAAAAAAAAAAAAAAAAAAAAAAAGTCTGAAAAAGTGACATCTTTTTCGAGAATTTAATGCAATGACAGCACGTTGGCCATGGTAGCTCAGTGGATTAGAGCGACTGGATGGAAACCAGGAGATCCGAAGTTCAAATCCCGCCCATGGCATTGAGTTTTTCATGTTGACTCTATCTATCAAAGACCTTAGCCTATATACGGCTAGTATGAAGAAATGATTAATTTCCATCAATTAACTAAAATAATAAGAGTTAAATGATGAAGCCTGGGACTCAAGTACTTACAATAGTAAGTCGCCACAAACGGTGTATCTCGGATGTGAGAGCCCCTAGTGATCTACCGGGGAAATATAAGTCAAATGGAGAATTTGATGTCAGGACGGCACATTGGCCATGGTAGCTCAGTGGGTTAGAGCGACTGGATGGAAACCAGGAGATCCGTGGTTCAAATCCCGGCCATGGCATTGAGTTTTTCATGTTGACTCTATCTATGTAAGTATAATATTTAACTGTACACGGTTTATCTTAACATCCTTTAATCAGGTTGCTCTTTTCTTTTTAATACATATAGTCAATCGTAAGTAGTTTTGCATGCAACCATATTAGCTCAACTGTTTAAGCTGTCTTACAAATTGACTGCTGTTTATATTCCCATTTGTTGTTAGGAATGACAAATTATGTTAAGCTTATGCATGTTTTAACTGGAGATTTAATCATTTCATTAACTCCTTCAAATGTAAAATCTTAATACACTGTTATTCAATAAGCACAAACATTACTTTATAACTTGTTCAATTCCTTATTGTTTCCTTTATACTTCTGTTTTACATAAATGATTTGTTCTTTTTTCAGTTCAATAATTTAGCAACTAAGGCACTTAGGTTTCTATTTTTTTTTTCTATCACACCAATTACTAAAGAGGCAATACATTAAATTAAAAATTAAATACAAAGCAACCAGTTTAATTTTTGTTTCCTGTACTACAACAGTGTCCTGGGCCGTGGCATAGTGCACTGTGCTTTGGTTCCCTGCCACGGGTTGTGCTCAGGTTGGATCCCACCCCTGGGGGGTGCAGATTTTAATTCCTGAGTAGAGGACAGGTGCCCACTCAGTATTGTAAGGAAATTGAGGAGCTACACTAGGTAGCGCAGTAGTGTACTGGTCTAACCCTTGTTTCACATAAGCTTGCCCCGTATCTCTTAACCGTCACGTGACCTTATCACATCTCATTGGCTGCTGTTGTGGTATAGACTGTTGTGCGGTAAAAATTAGTTCGTTATTTAGCATGGTGATATATCTTTGTTTGTTGGAAGAGAATTGTCAAATTTATATTTTCGTAACTGTTTTAATGAAATATATTACGCAACAGAGTTTATTTATCTAAAATGCATGTTAATTCTTAAATGAAGTAAAGAGGAGGTTCCTTTGCTCTCAAGCAAATGACACGATAGCACGT
Organism: Mantis religiosa; assembly: GCA_030765055.1. Classification (NCBI taxonomy): domain Eukaryota; kingdom Metazoa; phylum Arthropoda; class Insecta; order Mantodea; family Mantidae; genus Mantis; species Mantis religiosa. The sequence goes on along the minus strand of CM060953.1, from coordinate 21,265,520 downwards.
GATTTAGCGGTAGTGATGACATATTTGTTTATATGACTTTCATCACTGACCTTGTTTTGAACTGGATTAGTCATATATTGCTATTCGAAGGTGTGTTGTGCCTAGTGTGAGAGCTAAATTATTTTATTGATCATTTATTGCGCGTGTACTTGCAGCGAAAAAAGAATTGTGTTGCATGTGTTTAATGCACTCACAGAGAAGAATCCATCTTTCTCAGTGAGAGAAGTCGAACAGCTGTGCCTGAACTTACAGGCGTGTTAGATCTGTAGGAACATCGCAAGATGATATTGAGACAACAGGAAAACTTACCACTCCAGGGGCGATGTTGCTTTGTGGCAAAGACTTTATTTAAGGACAATCAGACTGTACCGAGATACAAGTCGCAAAATATACTACCTTGACGAGACTTGGGTGAATGAAGGACACACAAGTATGGCGTGACACGACTTTTAAGACTGAAAGACCAGCATTTTTGCAAGGTATGTGTACTGGTTTTAAAAAATCCCAGTAGAAAAGGCCGAAGGCCTTTCATTATAAACTTGTTTCAGTTTCATTGCTCATTCATTCAGTTTCAACTTGCTCAATTTCATTATAAACTTCAATATTTTTGCATGCCTTCATATTCGTATTTGTATGATTTTATCCATCTTCCTGGCAATTATCATGACGTTTACTGCAGTTTTAAATGTGCCGGGAAGGCACTGTCTATGGCCTATGGCGCGAAAGCATTAACCAACTAGGGTGAGGGGGGAAGGTAGTTGCATGCAGAGTGATACATCTCAGCGGGGCAAGGTTATATGAAACACAGGTTAGTACACCAACTTTCCAGCTGAGGGGGTGCATGCTGCTGACCACATCTCCTGCCTGCCCATATCGGTTGCCTTGCATATGTGGGTGTGAGACCATCAGTCAGGTTGGCAGACTCAGGCTTACTAGCAGGCTGTTACGCCATGGATTACATTGCTATATATAGTAAATAGGTGAAGTATTGTAGTCCAGTCAAACAATTTATGTTGAGATTCCAACACAAAAAATGTTTTGAAACGACCCCCCCCCCCCCCCAAATTCCAAAAAAGCATTTTTACAAAAAAGTCAGTATTTGTCTGTGAAAAGCTTAACTCAAAAACAAAAAATTGGTTAAATATCAAACCTTGTATTTAAGTTCTACATCTTACAAAGATGTAATACCAAGATTTTCAACAAAAGCTGCTCACATCAGACTAATCACTTTACATGAAACAGTTTTCACAATTTTTATTTTCTGAAAAATGGCCCTAACAGTTTACCATGGAAATTATATCTGAGAATGTTCTCAGAAGTCCTGTTCATTCTGGATGACTTTTGCATACTGATAAACCATATGAGATACACAAGATCTTACAATTTAAACTAATTGATGGAAATTAATTGTTCCTTCACATTAGTCATGTATAGGCTAAGATTTTGGATGGATAGAGTCAAACTGAAAAATTCAATGCCCTGGTTGAGATTTGAACCACAGATCTCGTTTCTGTCCAGTCGCTCTTACCCATTTAGCTACCATGGCCAATGTGCCATCATGGCATTAAGTTCTCCAATTGAGTCATATATTTTCCCGGTAAACCACTAGAAGCTCTCATATTCAAGATACACCACTTGTGGCGACTTACTATTGAGGGTATTTGAATCCCAGGCTTCATTGTTAAACTCTTACTATTTAAATTAATTTATGGAAATTAATCGTTCCTTCACACTATCCAAAACATTAGACTATACACAGCTAGTGTGAAGGAACAATTAATGCTAGGTGAATGTTGGGTAGAGTAATTACATCCACCAAATTTTCTGTTCCTCCATTTCATCTCCATTAACATTTCCTATCATCTCTTATCTGTGGTCTCTTACAGGGTAGAAGTGTCGGCAGGAGTCTCAGTGCTGCATGGCAGGATGATATGCTCCTGGTAAACACTTCTTCCTCCGGTAAGACGGTCGCCGAACTGGCCTAGTGGTTTATTTCAGGACCACATGGATAGCATACCAATTGTACTGGCTTGCCAGGGATTTTCCAACGGATCAACTGTAGGGATCCTGCCCTCTACACAGTCGTGACTCCTTGAGTCGGCCACCCTCTGTCTCCTTCCGTCTCATCCTTCCTCCCAGGGATGCCTCACTTGGGGAATAGGTACAATAGATCAAGACAGGTCACAGTGCCAGATCCCTTCCATACGATTCTATCCTATTGTATACATTATCCAGAAAATTATAGTACCTTCACAACTTTACAGAGAAGTCCACCTAAAAAGTTACAAGTTAAAGATATATGCATTATTTACTTACAGCAGCCAATAGCTGTTTGTAAGAATAGTGGAAGGGTTTCTGTCAGTGAAGGAACTGCAAAGTTACCAGTACACTAGTGGATCACACTTTTTTGCACTGATATGGGTAAATGTGAACACTTTGTTCAACAGCTATCCAACCCCATACATAGAAAAACAATACTTGGATTCATAAAGACATATCTTAAGTAACAATTGCCTCATGCAACCACAACTACACAATTCAGAGAATTTTATGATGGAATTAATGTCAGAATCTGGTAGTCTGCAGGCCACAAGTGGTTGGCTGTTTCTGTGGCCCATGTGTGTAGGAAAATATAATCCACAATTACATTTAATTTTGCATTTTACAGCGCAAATATCTGTCAATTGCTGCCACCTATCTGAAACAGTATATACACTTCGATGAATAGAGCGAGACTGAAAAATTCAATGCCATAACTGGGATTTGAACCACGGATCTCCCAGTCTCCGTCCAGTTGCTCTTAACCATTGAGATACTATGGCCAACATGCAGTCATTACATTAAATTCTCCAACTGACTCGTATGTATAACTATGAAACCTGGGAGTTAAGTGCTTACAGCATAGTAAGTTGCCACAAAAAGGTGCGTATCTCTTTGTATAGGACAATCCCTAGTGGTTTACCAGGAAACATACAAGTCAATTGGAGAATTTAATGTCATGTCGGCATGTTGGCCATAGTAGCTCAATGGTTAAGAGCAGCCAGATGGAGACGGGAGATCTATTGTTCAAATCCCGGCTATGGCATTGGATATTTCAGTCTGACTCTATTCATCCAAACCTTAGCCTACACACAGCCAGTGTGGAAGAAATGATTATTTCCAACATATACACTTACTAGATTTTAAGACTGACTACTAGGTGGCCAAGGCATCAGTTCTCTGGTATGTTAAATATAGTTTTTTATTACAAAACTTCTTTGACCTGCACCTGGGATGTCCTAGTTTCAAATCTTGTTGACAGACCAATTTTATGGTTTTGATTATCCAAGATAAATGTTGGATGGATGTATATAATACCATGACTCAAAGGTCAATCTTAAGTCAAAAACAAAAGTGAAAATAGTGATAGTCAATGCTCTGCCATCTATACATATGTAATGAAAGTAGAATGGTTGCCACCTTAATACCTGGCACATTAAATGTGAGATACAGAAGAGATACAGTTGTTTAGCATAAGGTTTCTGTGGACTGTGATGAAGCAAAATGATATGCAATAGGGATGTCACATAGAAGACTGTCTGAGATATCTCCCAACAGATCCATCACAACATGACCAAATGGTTAAAGTGATCCAAAATAGACAAAGAGAACAGAAAAAGAAAAAAGTTCTGTACTCACTTCAGCCTAAAAAAAGGATTCTGATGTAAACACATGCTACTGGCTTTATCAGACTTAACATTTTAACCCAATAAAAATAATTTAATACACACCGCATGCATTATCCCCATTTTATGGAATAAACTGATTAAGTTTAGAATTTTAATGTTTTCACTTCATAACTTAAATTGGCTTCTATTTTCTATTCTATTTTTATGACTAGGACCCAGAAGTTTAGCCAAAATACAATTTATTTTATTTATAAATTTATTCATAAATTATACAAAACAAACTTATCTTTTTTTCAAGTTCTTCTCGGAAAGCAAGCCAGGTGAAAAGACGATTAGAAATTGAAGTTTCGGGAGCGTACGATTTCTTAACGTCTTTTCACTGGCTTGCCTTCCAAGAAGAACTTGAACATATTCATTGCCAGGAAAGTTTCAGGTCTTATCAGACTTATCTTTTCCAGATATGTGAATATAAACAAAATAATCATTAATATTTGCAATGTGCACAGTAATGAAAGGGTTAATTCACTGTGACAATACATTATGTCTGTGCATATGCCTTGTTACAGTGAACAATATACATTTCGAAGGTTTCAGCAAAAACGATCTTCTGTTTCCCTCCAGAAATGCTCTTTATTGGGAAAAGCTTCTCTCTACTACTCGTGATGTGACTGGGACAATATTAAACCAAAACGAGGTGCTACTGTTTCCTTTTTGTGCATTACAATTTACTCTAGAACCTTGTAGTTCATCCCGAATTTTGCACAGAGTGGAATATCCTATATTTTTCTGGAAAACGTATTTTAGTTTCTGCTGCACCTTTAGAAGTATTCCGTCTCTGCTTGGCATGGTCAATGCGTGCGACCTTCCACCAACAGCACGAGTTGACTAACTCACTTGAAGATCTATACCTAGCACACAACTAACTTCACAAATTATTGGCTGAACTTCCGGGCCCTAATCATGACCACCAGTATTCCCATCTTGTTAGCCGAATCAAAGCAATGGTTATGTTAATGCAGCATCATTCACAATCATGTCAAAGTAATACAATTAAACACAATAGGCACAAAGATGATAGAAAATGATAGTTTTGAATGTATTTAACTTTTTGTTTGAACATATTCTAACTTCCATTGTCATTACACTGATAATAGAAGTAATTGATGTCTGTAATCAAGTTAAAGATCAACTGATTATATAAGTAGAAGACTACTAAAGTGATATCACCATTTCTGGTTCCAAGTTGCATAATGTGAAGGACTAACCAAGGATGATAATGGATAATTATCACATGGCCCGAGCCCGCCTCGGTAGCGTAGATAGTAGCGTGTCTGCCTCACGTTCAAGAGGTCCCGAGTTCGAATCTCGGTCAGGGTGAGTTACCTGGATAAGGTTTTTTTCCAGAGTTTTCCCTTATCCTTCAAGACGAATGTTGGGCAACTCTAAGCTCCATGGACCCTGGACTCATTTGAGCATCACTTCACCCAATTCATTCACCATCCGATATGACTTAATGTTGGAGGACGTAAATTACGGGGAAGGAAAAAAAAAACATGGCCAGATCTTGCACGAGGGAGATAACTCAAGGTAGATTTCACATTCCTTTCTTGGAAGTGTTGAAAAGTGTTGTTATAATAAATTAAATTAATTAAATTAATTTAAATTTAATAGATTTCACATGCTTTGCGGAGAGGTTGGGATTTTCTGTATAAAGGCTCAATCACATTACAAAAATACCAAAACTACAAATTAGACAAGAACAGGTTTACTACAATAATGGAAAATACACAAGTGGCCTCATGGCCTTTACCTGCCCTTATACTCTGCAGACCAACATCCATCCTAGTCGAGAATTGCTACATAAGAGGCACAGCAGGCCTTGTCCAAGCTTCACCAGAGAGGAAGAGGTCATGTACATGTCACATCCAAAGTTATTTTATTACAATTCATCTACCCTTGATTTCAGACATTTAATTTGTTTCAAAAATATATAGGTATGTCTTTCTTAACACTCAGCGGTGGTGCAATGTAAGATAGGACATGGTTAAGGTAAAACTGATTAGGAAGACCTTAGACCTCGAACGCTCGGAGCCGCACAAAAAACATCTTAGAATAACAAATGATCATAAACAAAGCAATGGACAGTGGATTTCTATGCAAACTGTTGCAAGATATCAATACCATATGAGGGAAATTACATGTAATTCAATGACATAAGTGTATAATTACATTTTCAATCAATAGTGCCAAAAACCCTCTGCTTAAAGTACCTGTATTAGCACAAAACACACATATACTACACACCTCACAGTGATTATTTCAGTCCTCAAGTGCAGATGAAGGATTTCAAAGAAGTGGTTAAAACAAAGTGGAAAAGAACTATGTTCACACCCCTCACTCAAGCCACATTATCACATTCTAAATTACTTTCACATTCATGCAGTCCAATATGAAAAGCTGCACTAATTACATTTGTAAATAATGATACGAGTGTGTCAATGTCATAACCTGCATTTCGCCAACCATAATGCAATATAGGTTTATACTTTGGTACAGCAAATGACAGTAAATCATAGAGCGAAGTTTGATGATTGAATATTGATCATGTGTCTTCAGTTGAGGTTCAGCACACTGCAATTTTACAAAATTAGCAACCCTTCTGATATAGAGGGTATATTGCCTATTGAGCTTATAATGGTGCTAGTAGACATATGCAACGTTTTGCATAAAAATGATTTAAACCACTGTTGTTTTAATGGTTGTTTGTTGCTCTAAGCATGTTTCAGTGCGGTTTCAAGCATTCAAGATCAAACGTGTTCCTTGTGAGAGGTAACAATGGCAATTTTTGAGCTCCTGAAAGTAAACAGCTGAGCAGCTAAATGTGTTGATAAGATGTCAAATGCACATCAGTATAGTGGCACTGTTCGAATGGTTACCATGGATTTATCTTTGGTAATAGATACCTCTCAGATAACACACTGATTACTCCACGTGGAGTGAACATACATCTGTCATTTGTGATTCCTGCAAATTCCATTGGCTGAAGTGATGCGTTCATTGGTGCTTAGCATGTGACCGGGAGGCCCGTCAGTACCCCTCTCTTACAAGAATAATCAGTGCGTTATCTGAGAGGTTTCTATTACCAAAGATAAATCCATGGTAACCATTCCACCAGCGCGACAATACCTACTTGCATTTAAGCTAATTGGTGGAAATTAATCATTTCTTCACACTAGCTGTATATAGGCTAGGTTTTGGATAGAGTGAACCTGAAAATTCAATGCCATGGCCGGGATTTGAACCAAGGATCTCCTGGTTTCCGTCCAGTCGCTCTTAGCCATTGAGCTACCATGGCCGGGTAAGTAATTTACGAAATAATTTGGAAGATAATGGTATGGGTGATATTTGGAGAAAGAGAGAAACTAATTATAAAGGTTACTTTATAATTATTCTATATTATTCTATATAATTATAAAGGTTTTTGGAAAGGGGCTAGAATAAGATTTGAAGACATAGAGATCCAGAAACTGTTTAGTCAAATAACAGAGAAGAGATCACTTGTTTTCTATATTCCATTGAAAAATAGCTGGGGAAGGGAGAGGTATATAGATACCACTAACAGTGAAGAAAGAAATGGGTTAGCATGGATAAGAGCAGGGATATGGAGATTAAGAGGTCAAAGAAATGGATACCCGCAAGACGAGTGCCCATTGTGTGGGGACAAAGAGGATATAGTACATATACTGTATGATTGTAAGGAAACAGAGATGTGGAGGAAAGAATGTCAAATATCAAAAATGAATAGGAGAATCAGCTTAATCAAGGTTTTAAGTAAAAATTATAAAAACATAGGTCAGTTTTTAAGTAAGGTTAAAAACAAGTGGGTATGGACTGTAAAAAGAGAGAAGGAATAATAAGTGACTATTCTGTAATAACAGAATACAGGGCCAAAACAGAGGGCAGTCCAAAAAAATTGTAAAAGCTTAGTACCTCAATAAATATTATTATTATTATTATTATTATTATTATTACCATGGCCAACTTTCCGTCCTGATGTTAAATTCTCCAATTGACAGATATATTTTCTCAGTAAACCACTAGGGGCTCTCGTATTCGAGATATAACACGGCGACTTACTGTTGTAAGTACTTGATTCCCAGGCTTCGCCATTAAACTCTTATTATTTAAGTTAATTGGTGGAAATTAATTATTTCTTCACACTAGCCGTATAGGCTAAGGTTTTGGACAGATAGTCAACCTGAAAAACTCATTGCTATGGCCGGGATTTGAACCACAGATCTCCTGGTTTCCGTCCAGTTGCTCTTACCCATTGAACTACAATGGCCAACTAGCCGTCCTGACATTAAATTCTCCAATTGACAGATATTTTCCCAGTAAACCACTAGGGCTCTCGTGTTCAAAATACAACACCTGTGGCCACTTACTGTTGTAAGTACTTGATTCTCAGGCTTCACCATTAAACTCTTATTAATTAAGGTAATTGATGGAAATTAATCATTCCTTCACACTAGTATATAGGCTAAGATCTTTGATAGAGTCAACATAAAAAATTCAAATTCAATAAAATTATATTTTATTGTTTCTCATACTAAGAGTCAGTTCTATTACAGCCTTCATATCACATGGTGAATTATATGGCTATTTAACAAACAATGTAATAAACTTGCTACATTTTGATGCATATTTAATTAGAGTAACTTTCCAAGTCAATCACATAAGCAGAATAATGGCTGAAAAAGGGTGAATTTACAAAATTTCACATATCATACGATCAAGCATCTGATATTTCTACCATCAAGTAGATCAATAAGTGAAGCAATTACAAGATACGGTATCCCAAAATAAGAAATTACTAGCAATAGCATGTGTTGAAACAACGAAAGAGACACTTTGACCTCCTCTTAGCAATTTTTGGTGAATGTTTAATTTTTTTTAAAGAAATGTTTTATAGTAAAAAATATGTTAATATTAAAAGTAGTTTTATCACTTTATAATACTAATCTTGATCACTCTTTTAGAGTAAATACTTGCTGAGCAATCTATATTACAATATTAGCATATTTCTCTGTAACTGAACCAAATGTTACTTGTCCATGCAATACCAAAGAAATAAATCGGATGCTTCTACCTACCTATCATATGACATTTATTTCTTTCTTTACTACATTTTAAATTTAACCTTATAACTGTTTAATATATTGTAATGTGTTAAAATAAAAAATAAGTTCTAATCCTGCTCTCAAAGTGAAACTTTCACCAAAAATATGTAATATATTGTTGGAAAATCCTTTATTGACACACTGAGAGAATAAGATTCATTTACATGTCATTTGTATCATTTTGATCCTATTTAATAGTAATAAACTTCTTAACATTTTACATAGTGCTGTTGCAATGGGAACAGTAAATGGATAGGTTATAATTCTCCAGTGTTCATGCAAGATTTGAAAATTTGTCAGCACATTTGCATTATATAACTTATTGTACAAACTGTGAAAGAGAAACAAGTAAACAATATGTAGGTGCCAAATTTGATTTAGCTATACACACATATTTTCTTTAGCATTATGTTAGATGGCTCTCACAATGAACTGTAATAAGAACTTTCACTCAAGAGCAAGACACTTTCTAAATGCCTGGGAGCATATCTGGCTCATACTTTCACTTGGTATCAAGATTCATGTAATGTAATGTATTATATTTATTTTTTATGTAATTTATTTGCCTTTCTTATTTTTAACTTTATGGGTGGGTCATATATTTATATTCGTATCAAAGATGTTTGCATTGCATGGACTCTGAACTTGAGAACCACAGTAGTGAAGCTAGATAAGTTGAAAAATTAAATCCCAAATAAACTGCTTATGTATAATAATTACCTGAAGCTGCCATACACAATAAGCAGAATGGAGATGAGAAATGTTGAGACCCGTGAAGAATCCATAATGGAGTAAGCCCTAAAAGATTTAAATATTTGTGAGCAAATACTTACAATAAGTACCTCAAATACCCCCAAATTCAGATGTGCTTTGGGGTTAAAAGGGTAAATCTATACAAAATTCATAATTTTAAATATGCTAAAAGCAACAATAAAGACGTAAATAATGTACTGATTAACATGCATAAAAATTATATCACTAACCACTGGTAATCCACTGGTGTGGCCATAGCAAGGCCCGCCCCTGGCGCCGCTAGCACCTGAAATTAATAAAATAATTCAGGACTGCCAGAAATGATAGTTCCCAATTTGTCAAATAATGGGAGTACCATATTACCATGTACTCTAACTCCTGAAATTCTCAACACATTCTCTATTCTCCTATTAAACTACAAACTTAGTTTAGTCATGTTTTGCATATAAAAGACATCTGGATGCTCTTTAAATACGGTGAGAATTACCTTTGTTCCCATTTTAATTTCATGAATGTAATCATGTCTCCTTATTGATATTTACCTCCGAGAAAAATATCCCTCCATATAGGACGCTTGTTTTGGTCTGTTGAGTTCCCGACACACCCAACAGAGTATTGCCATTAATATGTTCCCATGTTTGCAAACACTTATTCAAATTATAACATTATATTAAGAACGGCACAACTCTTTCAATACATACGACAGCCATCTTGGTAAACACAATCACATGATAAATAGGTCTGACCCTGTTTACCTTCCTCTCTTTACTGTTCTATACTGTTACTTATTTAAAGTTTTTTAAAATCAAATATATTAATAAAATATACACATATTTAGTTACACTTATCAGTGTGTATATATTTTCGTTGTGAAATTATACCAGTGTATTCTTCCGCTATATGACGTCACAGAAGTTCCCACCCCCGAACTGAAGGTCTGGAGTTCGTGCAGTATGAAAACAAGGGCTGGCCAACAATCAGGTACAGGTACAATACGCAACTAAACAGCAATTAATATGCTGCATCTGTTGCTCATTAACTATAAATGGTACTCCATAATCTCATTTGCAAAATTGTGATTTTATCTTAACAGGATAATTCAAAATAATAATTCTGTTTTGCTGAAATCCAACGTTTACATGAAGGAGACTGACATCTATGTCAATAATGAAAACATTCTTTAGTAGAGTAGGAAGATTGGTTCTAATATTTCTTAAAGAGGTGTTTTAAAAGGGTTTCTGAGATTAATTCCACAATTTTGTTCCAGAAGACGTTTATAACTAGCAGGTCCTGTTGTGAGAATGGATTGGAGAATAAATTCCTTCTGGAACAGTATAAAGGCTCTCTTTCTCATTATATAATAGATGTAGCCCTCACTACAGTCAAGGGAGAAATTAAACCAATTATTAATTGCACATGGTATTAATGAAAGCTTGTTAAATCCTAGTCACCTAACCAGCCGAAACTTACCAACTGATGCTTGGGCGCGGTGGACTAGATCAGCGATGTTACATTGTCATACTTGAAGGCCCAACAATTTGATACTGTCAATTTCTTCTAATAAAATATCATTAATTCCATTTGTATCGAAGTGTGTGAATGAGTTATACATTTAATAATTTTTGTTTTGTACAGATTCCATATTCACATTTAAATCAATATGGCATGCAGTTCAAAACATAATTCAGTTTAATTACACACTCATTTAAATTGGTCACCAAGACATCGGTGTTATCAGCGAACAGAACTGTATTTGTAATGTCTTTTATATACAGTGAGAGGTCGTTTATATGCATCCGAAATAGTAAATGCCCTAGCTCTGAATCTTGGGGTATTCCACGTGTTACTGTTTTCCAATTTGATGTTTTTTCAATAATCAATATCACTAGTTACCTCAACACTCTGTTTTCTTTCATATAGATATGACCGACTTAAATGTTCATTTTTAGTCCATAGAAATCCAACTTTGCTATAAGAATGACATGATTTCTACAATCAAAAGCCGTTGCTAGGTCACAAAAAATTCTACCTGCGTGTATTCTGGGGCCGCGCCATGGCTCCGTGGTTAGACCGCTTGGCTCTCACCAAGGCGGTCCGGGTTCGATCCCAGGCAACACGGAGCTGGGACGGGACGAGTGTAAGTACAAAAAGTATTCGGCAATTCCATGATGACAAGTATATAATAGAGAGAAAATTCGCAGTCTTTTAACTTAAACGTTGTACAGAGCAAGAACTGTAATAATGTCTGTCCTTAATAATGGGGCAGATTTTTTCTTTTCAAACATATACTTTTGAAAAAGTGCAGTTGGACTATGTGATTTCAGCGATATACGATTTCTATCTGTTACATCCAGCAAGAAATAATGTAAATTTACAGTTCATTTAGATCCTTTTCTCATATTTTTGGAGAACTAAATTTATAATTTGTGATAACAATAATATATTGCATTCAACATCTACAATAGTTTTCTTAATATATAAAACAACAATACTACCTAACAGGGGCACACATTCCTGCGCCGTGGCTTAGTGGGCTGGAGCTTTGCACTGTGGTCCCTACGCCCGGGTTTGATCCCTTTTGTGGGCATGCTTTTAGTACTGGTACCCACTCAGCATCGCGATGCATTTCAGCAGTTGTAACAGGCAGCAAATCTCGGTCTATGAAAACCAACTTTCCGGCTGGAGGTGCCAATATGCTGAATACATCTCCTCCCCGTATAAGTTGATAATCCCCTAACTACAACTTGCGTATGTGGGCGTGAGACCGGCACTCGGATTGGCAGGTCCAGGAGCAGATCGGACTGTACGCCGTGATTATTATAGCAGTGGCACAAAGCATAAATTGAGGCAAATAAAATACAAAGGAAAAGAGATACTGTTCTAATTTTGAAAATAGAAGAAATCTCATTGACATTGTCGGAACTCAACCATGTATTATCAGCTCTTCCTTATGATGCATTTACAACACAATTACAATTTCATCAACCTACTAGAAACCCATAATATTCAAATAGTCCACGTACTTTTATACTTGCACTCACAGTGACCAGTAAATTCCTATACTTCTGGACGTGGCCCCCTGAACTCAATTGAACCCTACTCATAATACTAAAGCAATCGTGTCCTATGATTCGCTGTTTATATAAGGTTAGCTTCATTAGCAAACAATAGCTACAGCAAAACTCGGTTTGAAGTGAGCTTAATATTATTTTGATTCAACCGTTTAAGAAAAAACATAAATCAAAGTAAGGTATTTCAGCAGTTTTGCTTCTCATTTACATATGTTGGTACATATGTAACATTAACTATGCCCATTATAGGTGGCTGGATTTATTGTCTTTACGCCATTGTTTTCCTATTAAAGAAAGGTGAAAATAAAGCTTTCTAGAAGGTAGGACGATGGCTTCCAAATTCTACTAGAGGCAAGTTCGACTCTAAACAACACTTCTATGGTAAGTGTAACATTCTACGTCGGTTTAGCACTTTTTAAATAGAGTTACAAATGTGAAAAAAAAACATTAATATGTTGTGCAAAAACGATCGTTTATAAAAAATGAACTGACGTTTGTAGCTACTCAGCTGGTCCTGTGCATGCAATTTTGAGATTAGGATGAAAGTAACATTACGAAACCTCGATTTGGTGATATCAATTACTACAATTGAATGATTATAGTTTTATTGACAGAAAATTGATAGTAAAAATTATATTGTACACACGGTGACAATTACAAATAAATGTGCCCAAAAATTAATCGTTTCTGCAATCCCATTTCTTTTGTACAAGTATTTCTTGATAACACTGCCTTACAATCAAAAGCAGCGTTACCGAAAGCTCCATCTAAAACGGCAAAGGATATCTAACCAATTCCTCAGAGTTTAGGCTGAAGCAATCAATCAGCCTGAAATCCTTCACTTTAAAAAAGACATAAGTTGTGCATTCCAAGGCTATCTTCAACAATTTATTTGATACAAATTGTGTTTCTGGTTTTTGTTTGTATTTTACGTCCTCCAACGTTAAGTCATATCGGACGATGAATGGAATGGGTAAAATGATGCTCAAATGAGCTCAGAGTCCATGGAGCTAAGAGGTACCCGATATTCGTCCTGTTTAGGATAAGGAAAAGCCCCGGGAAAACCTTATCCAAGCAACCCACCCTGACCGAGATTCGAATTCCGGGCATCTTGAACGTGAGGCAGACACGCTACAATCCAAGGCTACCGAGGCGGGTTGTGTTTGTGCAGTAAGGTTTTCTCTATCGCTTACGCTTTATCAGCTATACAAAAGCCAAACAGAATGGAGAGGATTGGATTATGCTACGCAGGGCATTTGGCACTGAAACTGCCACAAATGGGAAATCTCAGGGAGGAATGAGGTGAGAGGAGACCGACTCAAGGAGTCACGACAGTGCAGAGCGAGGATCCCTAATACTGACCAGTTGGAAGCTCCCTAGCAGTTGAATACTACCGCATCCCATCACCGTGGTTCTGAAACGGCCCACCAGATTTGCATCATTCATCAAATGCCTACCTTTAATTTTCTGAGAACAGCCCGTAAATATCTTCTCATTTTCCAAGAGTTTTGTGCAAGTGGTAAACCATAAAAAACACACAAAGTTCAGTAGGCGGTGAGTGTAGACGTTCAAATGTTTCTTATTAAATAGAACGACCGTATTGTTTGTTAACGACGCTGTCGACTGCTAAGATCATATCAGCGTCCCTTGTATTCCTGAACTTGGTTCCGCAGCAGTTCTTCTAAATGTCACTAAATCTACTGATATGAAGCTGCCAACCTCCCCCCATTTACATACTCTGGGCGTAGGATAGGGTGGTCAAATTCCATCAAGTACTTGGTAGTGACGCTGGATAGGGGTGTAACTTTCCAGGAGCATATTCGGGGCTTGTCTCATCGAAGGTGCGGAGCCTCAGCTTCGTTATACCCGGTGATGCGTTCCGGTATGCCGATATCCCTAAAGTTGCGCTTTTTCAGGCTTTAGAGCTTCCTCTAAAGCTCTGTGCGTGTGAAGTCTGGGGCATGGCTGCAGGCTCCAATCTGCTGCTACTTCAACGAGTGCAGAATAGATGCCTTCGGGCTATCTATTCTGCCGTTTGTACCTTTCCCGTGAGATACCTTCACGAAGCCTCATTCCTCCATTATGTGGAGGATGAAATTAGGCACCGGGTCACTAAATTCTACGATCGTTTACCATTCCATCAGAACGCTCTAGTTAGGTCTCTTGGGGATTATCGTTCTAGTGATCGCAGCAAGAGGCAGTACCGACTCACCCACATGGCTTGCGGGCACTACGGGTAACCCTACGGTACATCTACCTACCTCAAAATTAAACCACCCAAGAACTAGTCTGGAAAATCAAATTTTTTTTTCCTTTTGTAAATCAATCACCAGTGGTGCACAATGGGTCGTTGCATCTGGATTCTCAACACTCGAGAAGCTTGTGCTACCTCCTTTCTTTTCCCCACCCAAATTTCACCCGTCATCCTACAAAACCCTTATTCCTGTCACTGCATAGTTAAGTCCTTTCTAGGACCGGTACATGAATATCACACCTATGGGCTGTCCCTCACTTCACACAACACATGAAGAAGAGGATCTCAACCTGCCAACAGCAAGACAACAATATGGAGCTGTTGCTTTTAAGCGCATTTAAAACAATCAGTCTTGGCCGGATTTGAACTTTTTTCTGATGTCATGCATAAGAATTACAAAGTCTCTGTCTCTTAATATTTACCTGTCACCTCTTGTCTGCGTAAACCTCGTGTCTGTAATGAAACTAATTTCTTCAAAGTTATTGTCAACCTGAAGCTGATATCACTTTAATACAATCTGTTTATTGAATTATAAAAATGAACTACAGGATGGAATATATTATAGGAATGTAACAGAAGATTTGTTAGTTTTTATAGTTATTGAACATAAAATCATATAATTGGTTAAATTACAACGAAAATGAAGTTTAAAAACACATTTAAATAAGTGGAATGAAAACAATGTATCTCCTGTGCAACATAACACTGCACACTATGACAAAGAACGATATTATTGGAATATATGATATTATTGATGGAATATATCAAAGAGTACAATACATCATTCACATTGCAGAATACAATGGATTCAGTGCTGAATTGGTCAAAAAGAAAATTGATAAATTCAAAAGACAACAAAGATGCAAACAAGTAACTACTCTTTCCCCAATCAGCAATGAAACTTCATACAGAAAATTTAAATATCATCCCAGAGCTACACACCTTTTCCAAAAAGTCTTTAAAGAGCACAATATTACTTTGGCCCCACAGAACAAATTTAGTGTACAACACTTTTGAAATCACATAATACAAAGGAGATACCCACAGACAAAAAAATCAGGTGTACCAGATAAACTGCAAAGGCTGTGACAACTTTTACATTGGAAAAACTAAAAGGAACTTTAACATTAGGCTTAAAGAGCATTTTAGGAACATCAGGAACAAAGAAATAGATAAATCGGCGGTAGCGTACCATATTTGGAAGGAGAATCATGATATGGAACGAGAAAACCACTTATTAAAAAGTGTCCAAGGTCCAGCTGAATTAACCACGTGGGAAAAAATCTTCATAAAGAAATATGAAAAAACAAAATTGTTTAATTTTGACACTACCTTTGAAGAAAACCCAAACTTCAAGTTCATCAAGATACCGACAGAGATGCACCTATCGCCTCCAGAGTTCACCGAACTAACATCCATTAGTCGACAACAGCTGATGATGTTAGGAAGATCCTAACGAAACACATTCTAGGTAAATACTAGCAATAAGTGGAGCATTGAGTATTAGTTTGACTCAAAATTATATTAAATGTTAGCATTTTAAAAATGGCTGCTGCAAAACAAGCTATTAAAAGTTTGCTTTATTTGATGTTTTTCAGTTCTATTTCTAACCACAGAAGAGCTGTAAACACAAAGTATTTTAAATTTAATTACACTTCATGTACACATAAAGAAATGTGATTGCAGAATTTGGTGCATATATTTAAGCTTTTCCTAATTTATGTTTTCGGAACCACAAATTTCAGTTATGTTACAAATAAGTCTTCCTTGTAGGGTTATAAAATTCACAATGTATAAACACTTCAGATTTATGCTCCTTTTTGACCTACAAAATAAGTTTGCTAATAAGTAAACTTTTGATATAAATTGGTTTAAAAAAAAATGTTCATCCTGAGTTTCAGCTTCCGCAAAATATGTGACTATCATACTTGTACGAGTGCAACGGCCTAACACATTTACTTAATATTAACAACTGCTTGGCAAGCAAGCTTTGGGTAAACTATTGTATTGTCACATTGACAATGCACCATCTACAGTGTTGTTTACAATAAATTTTATTTACTATGGATTATTATTGAAATATATTTTGAAAGTGAATTTAATTTTATGAAGATCTATTTTATCTTTGAAAGGGTTTTATATTTTAGGAGATCCAGATAAGTTCATCAAGCCATAGTTGGGGAATTGCTGTGCTTCTGTTGTCTAATGGTGCGAAGAGCAGGAGTGCAGCCTTCACAGGATGGGATGTCTAACAGCTGACTTCACAAGACAACACGAAGCTGATGTGTTATTATGGGTTGTGAATAACTGTTATTAGTTCAGAAATAGCGCTTGAGACCATTTCTAATAATGTAATTGGAGGACATTCAGCTACTGGAATCATCTTCTGATCTCCTGCATGTGGCAATGCATACAAAGTGATATGAAGTCCAGCAATTGAGTTTTAGTGTTGAGTACGGTTCAAGCTTCGAGTGTCAGTTGAGTGCAGCTCTGTGGGAAGGACCCTGAACATGAAGCAGTTCAACAGTGAATATCGGAATTGTGCTCAGTAGTTTCTTGTAAGAGATAAAATTGTGTGTACACCAGAGATATTATCACTAGCACATTTTTTTGTTTGTTTGTGATTTTACGTCCAACGTTAAGTCATATCGGACGATAAATGGAATGGGTGAAATGTTGCTCAAATGAGCCCAGGGTCCTTGGGCTTAAAGTTACCCCGACATTCATCCTTCAGGATGAGGGAAAATGCCGGAAAAAAACATCCAGGGTAACTCATCCTGACCGAGATTTGAACTCGGGACGTGAGGCAGACACACCGCCATCTACGCTACCAAGGCGGGCATAGCACAAGTTGTTGCATGCTAAAGATAAAAAGAAACACTAAAGAGATGTGTTGAAGCTGCATATTTGTTTAAAAGAGGGGACTGTAAGCTTTGGGTTAATGATTTATGTGACAATAAAGGAGTTTAACGCGAATTTTGTCCTGTGCTCTTGTCATACTGGTGTCAGAAGTGCGATAAGAAGCCACGATGGAGGAAACATTAGAGCAATTATTATCTCAAATTAACAATTTGGAATCGAAAATGGAAGTGTGAAGGAGGAAATAACTATAGTGAACCTTCCAATGGAAATCTAGTGAAATTTGCATGGAAATGAAAAATGTGAAAAAAGAAATGTCAAGAGAAAAAAATGGAATCTTTTAGCTAAAATTGATGGATGGCATTAAGTTGTGGAACTGCTCGGTGGAAAAGAGGAGGATGTCGGCCAAGATGTTAATGTCCTGGAGAACAAGAGCGGAAAGCTCAACGTTCTGGATTCAAATCCGGTGAACAGGCTGGCCAAGGTATAGGTCCTCTTTGTCCAATCCACTGATTTAGAATAATCCGTGAAGACCAGCTGTAGTAATTCGTGGATAGCCATCATGCTGGAACCACAGGTTCCTCCTAGTCTGCAGAGAAACGTCTTCTAGCATCTGTGGAAGACGGTCTGTTAGGAGGCTGAGATATTTGTGGGAGTTTAGTGTACTTTCTATGAAAAAGAGGCCTATGAACTGATGGTTCAATATGCCACACCAACACGTTTAAACTCCATGGACACTGACATTCCACCTGAAGCCAACCGGGATGGTCAACAGACCAATAGTGCATGTTTCTACGGTTTACTTGGCCATGATTAATAAATGATGCTTCATCATTGAACTCTGGAGTATCATGTGTTAATGTCCATGTACAAAAGTTAACACAATTCTCAAAATCGTTTTTATCCAGCTCTTGCTGGAGATGTAATAGAGATGAGACCTGTGTCGATGGAGAATGCGAAGCACACTTGCCTATTGCGAATCTACTGTAACAGTAGCTAAATATTAATTTCTCCTACATCTCCAGTGCCCTGTTTGTCTCTAATATGTTTTCTTGGTGTTACATTACCACTTTCACGTAATGGTTGAAGGGGTTGATGGTTGACATCTATTGGGATATCTTTCCGTAAACACCAAACAAGAACAAACTGCATTCTTCACTCTCCGTACACCATGAGCATGTTGGCTTTTTCTGCATTGGTAAATCCCATCTTGACTCACAACCTACTGCTTGAACTATCATTGACTGGAACGTCGCAATGCACAAATGAATCGCAAACACGTGTAAACCAACATCATACCTAGCAACTAAGCAGCTTGAATGGAACACCTAATTGTCGCAAAATAAGAGATCTTGTGACCTACTGGCACTAAACTCCTGCGGAAAACACCATTAACATTCTAAATTACCATACTTTTGATTTTTTTTTTAATTATACTTGTTTTAAATGGAACAGTGCCTGTTTTCTCCAAAAATACACCTAAGTGTCATTAAAATCTATTTATAGATTAACTACAAGCCCCTAACCGGAAATATTGGTGGTGCAAATTTTCAGTGATTCACCCTGTGTACACTATTTAAAAATAAACCTAACAATACATTTACTCCACTTTCTACAGAGATACTTATAAGCCTCTGAAACGAACCGTATACATAATTTTGTTTTAAAGCAGTTTTTGTTTTTACCTATCAAACTAATTACTCAAGTTTAGTATTTTCCAAAAGTGTGAAAGATTTTGAAGAAAATTTCCACATATCATTTTATCCTTCAAACGGGAAGTTTTCCAAAATTGTGATTTTCTTAAAAAGGCAAACTTTATTTTTACTGAAATAAAAGTTTTTATATTTTCATGAAAATTAGATGTATACCACTAATTTTCAGGAATGCTCTCAGAAGTCTTCATTTAGGATGACTTCTGCATAACTGGTAAAGCACAAGAGATAGACAAAACCTAATTAACACAAAAATGTCATTTCTCATTAGAATATATATCAAGTACATTTGTATGTGTGTGTGGAGTGAACCACAAGAGATGTTCTTTATTTGTTTAAAGTTTGCAATATTTATGCTTTTCTCAAATGGGAAGTATTTTACTCCTAAACATACAAAGAGAATGGAATTTCAAAGCCATTGCAACCAGCTCTTTTAAAGATTTGAGTTTTGCTCCCCACTGCGTTCCTCATATCCCCATATATATTAGGAAATCAATTTTCACATAAATTTATCTCAACATGAACTAAATGTTAGAATATGCATTTTTATGAACAGTAATGTACAAGAGCATGTAGAGAAAGTCATGCAAGAGTACATTAGATTGTTTTTAAAATACAAACTCCAAGCTTGTTTGGAAAGGTAGAGTCAGACTGAAAAATTCAATGCCATAGCCGGGATTTGAACCACGGATCTTCTGGTCTCCGTCCAGCCGCTCTAACCATTCAGCTACTATGGCCAATGTGCTGACATGACATTAAATTCTCCATCTGACTCATGTTTTTCCCGGTAAACCACTTAGGAGTTCTCATAAGCACATGAGACAACTACCTTAAAGGTGACTTACAACCTGTAAATACTTTAAAGCCCGGGCGTTATAGTTAACCACTGTTAGGTCAATTAATAATCCATGGTTCAAATCCCGGCTATGGCATTGAATTTTTCAGTCGGACTCTACCTTTCCACACGTAAGCCTACACATAGCCAGTGTGAAAGAACAATTAATTTCCTCCAAGTTTGTGTACCATAACTACCACTAGCTACAAGCTAATTGGCTCTAGTTGACTTATCAGAGGCTGCAACATGCCTGGAAGATAACCATCTGCTACAATCAGCAAAGGTGTGAGAGGTATCAAAACTTCTGATAACCCAATTTAAATGTTTCAGTCTGCTGCCTGCAAAGCGCCAGCTTTTGTTTGGGGCATAGGCACGATAAACCACAAGTTTTGGTGCCAAATTCTCTTCATAGTAATCCTAATCCTAAGAGGCAAGTGGGGAAAACCAAGGGTTGTTATATTGGTTACTCTGATGAATCACTATTATCGCTGTGTCTGAAACTGAGCTTGCTCGGCTATTCAGTTGCACTTGTGTTAGCCTATTTTGTTAAAAACCATGTATAAACAGCTATGGGGGGAGGGTGTAAGAATTGGAGGTAAAGTCATGATCGACAATATCAACTTTTGGCCAAGCTAGAGTTTATCTGTACCATTAGAGAATTCTTTTATGTTTTATGTGGAAGAGAATTATGTCCCTCCACAATGAACCAGCTATTCTACTTAACCGTTCCCGCCACCCACGGGAAATTGGGTACCTCCGGCCAGGCCTCGGCCGCCTGGAGGGGGTAGAGGGTTGCCTCATAAGTCCCGGGTGCTAGCCTGCAGAGCTAGTAGTTGGTGTGCTAGATCACCGGCGGCCCTACCAAGGTTTTTTGGTAGCTGGTTCATTAAGGACCGGCGTGTAAGTGGCATATCCACTTCTGTCCCATCTGCCGTGTGCAGCTGGGGGGGGGGGGGGGGGGGGCAGTTTTTAAAATAGGTACTGTCCTACGTTAAATATATTTAGAGGCCCGGGTTCTGGTCCTACAGGTTCAGGACTAATGGCAGATCCTCGTATTCATATTCTACTTAACCAGGAAAGGAAAAGGACTATGTTCTTTGTGGTCTGGGGCAACATTCTGGCCTCCAATCCCTGTGGTCACAGGTTGAAACTCCTATAGAGGGCAATGGATTTATTTTTTTTTTTTTTTTTTATGGAAGTGAAAATCCTTACCAGGGTTCCTTCAAAGGGAAGTAAAGCCAGTGGTCCTGTCTCAGATTTATGGGATTTAAAAGAACAAGCTTAATTAAAAGGCCACTGCGAAAAATTAAGTAGTCTTTCATGCCAAATATAAAATGGGACACTGAGAACCACAAAGAGCATTCATAAATAAAAACTCCATTAAAATTAAATTCTTAAAATATATGAGGGGACATTTCTAGAATCTTTAGAGAGAAGCAGTTACAGCCATGTGCACTGTGAACATTAACTCTTGGGAAACAAAGAACAACTCCACAGTTTGCCACAGCGAAGAAAATCCTGTGCAGGGGGGAAATTGCTGATTTAACATGGTTCTGATAGCTTTGATACTCAAGACAGTACAGTTACAGCCCATTCAAAAACATCTGGTCAACATTACACCTATTTTTGTGAAGAATACCTTATTGATTTTAGTGTATCCAGTATTTGTGTACCTACCATTATCAAATTGCTGCCTTACACATGTGACAAATACTATTGAGTATGCTTGGTTCAAAGCAAAACATGGGAACATATTGAATCGGGCTACATGTAATAGTTGCAACTTAAAGAATTGGCAACACAAGCAATCACAGCAGAAGATTGGAAGGGCTTCTGTAGCCATGTTGAGAAAACTGAACAGAAGTACTGGGATGGAGATGGGATCATGTCAGATGTGACGAATGCCATTATCATTGAGAACCCAAACATTTCTTTCACCAGTGAACCTGAGGAAGCTTTTCTGAGTGTCAACTGCTCAACCCTAGCAAAGTAGTTCTTATTCACATTGTATTATTTTTGTTTCTCCACACTGAACATTCTGTATGCCAGTGTCACACTGTTTTGAAATGGATAAGAGTAGCACATTTCTATTGGACTTTCTCTCTGTTGGATGTATATATAATGACGCCCAACTGCAGCGGTTTTCTGCACTCTTTAAATCTTTTGGCAAATAGGTTTCAATTAGATGCCATAAAAAAGGCCAATCTGTAGCTATTACATCTGAAAGGAGCATCTTGCCATAAGTGTTTTTCTTACAGAAGTAGAACTATAAGAGTTTTAGCTCTTTGAAAAAGTTCCTCCATGATTTGGGATGAGTTAAAGAAATAACAGAAAACAGATTTTAGAAAGATCTGCCAAGGGCTTTAAGGGAAATTCAGTACCAAAATGAAGGGAATAGTGTGGTATAATAAGTACTGCTATTCATAAATTTATGTATACTTTGAATAATAGAGACAGAAAGCGAGAGACTCAATTACAGCTGTGACGATGCAACAGCACAGTGAACTTTTATAAAGAATGAAGTACTTCTATTCTTGAAGCAGGCTAATATAGTTTACAACTGCAGATTTTTTGGCTGATTGAGGCACATTGAAATGCTTGTTTATACAAACATTGAAAGGGTAAATAAGGGACATGCATACTTGTGTCCTGCTTCTCGGCAATATTGCAAATCTCTACAGAAGTTGACATGTCTTTAGAAATTAGATTACAGCTAAATTCAATGGCGTGTACATGTTGGCTGCTCTGCAGCAATGTAGCATAACATGGACTTTAGCTAACCACCTGTGGTCATTTTCAGTTATCTCAGGACTTAGCTCTTTGACAACATAGACATCGAGTTTGTACATAACCAGAATATGTAAAGGATTGATTCATTTTCATTATTCCTACACCATAAGAAAAGTAGATTACAATGACAATTATTTGTCATGCAAGTGTAAATCAAAAGCCATTAAAAGAAAAGAATAGTTTGTAAAACAAGACTACAAATTAGCTTTCAATTGTGTAGAGGATCAATTTACAACTCAGTATTAAATCTGGGAATTTGTTCTGGTAATTAAAGAGCCTATCATCTAATGCAGGAAAGACCAATTCAACTATACAACAAACTTGAACAACCAACCAGTAGTATTCAAATTGGTGCATGACAAGGTTCTTTTAGGTATTTCAAACATTTGGATGCAGGAGAAACTTGTCACTTCCAGGTTGGATAAATTGCAACTCTCAATTTATTTGCCAAATGTTTCACTATATAATTGAATCTACATCCGTTTAATTCCTTAAATGCAAATGTTCTTAACATGAGTAACTTGCTTGGAGAACTACCCCTACACAGCATAGCAAAGAATTAAATCTCCATACATGTAGAATATTAGTATAGTGTTTACTCATCTGAAATTCAACAGTTGTTCAATGGAGAGAAAATATTAAAATTAGGATCTATATTTCATTCTCAGCCTGCTCCATGTTTTTATTTATATCCCAATAATCTTTCTTGGACAAATTCAAACAGCTAGACACACGTAACAGCTGCTTTTCATATCTTCTTATCCGAAATTTAATGTGGAATTGCGCACTTCTCTTATATTTAATGTTCCATTACACCTTTCTTTCTAAATATTATCTTGAGGCTACTTCCTTCACTTAAGATCTACAATGCTTGCCTGTTTCTTATGAACTTGCTTTAAGCAAATTTGAATGCAATTACTATAACCATACAAATTTCTCTTAATACTGCAACTAAGTATTTTAATGACCATAGTAAAATCTGATTTTCAAGCAGAAGATCTTTTGCATTTTAGATTGACATTTAAACTTTCTCGCTCTTCAGTCAAGTTCAGTAAATTCTGATCCACTCTCAAGCAAATTTGCAACTGAAAATAGAATTATACTACTATATGTGCAACTAAGACTTCCCTAATTTTGTCTACCTTATCTTTGAATGTTCGCTATTAGTGTATCAGTGGTTCTCAAAACTATGAGCATTCAAAGAAAACATCTTGGGCAATGGGAAGAAACTTATCTACACAACAAAAAATACTGAAGAGCCATGCCTCCATTTTTTGGTGCACTGAACTCCTAGGTTAACTCAGCTTTCTAAAATTTTATACAACAGCATTTCCTATAAAAGCAGCTTATTTCACTGTTGTAGCATAATTGGTTTTATAATAGGACATTGAAAATTAACTAGAATTTCATTTATAAACACTACATGCAAAATGTTTCCATGATAGCCATAATCAGATATGCACTGATGGACCATTTGGCACCCTGGTCTGAACAAAATTTAATATTTAAGCAATGATTCTAATTTAGCCTTTAATAATCAAATGCAACCTTTACCTTATGAAGAAACAGTGACACATTGGTTCAACTTACATGAAAAAACATGGGTAATTTCAGTTTTCCATTCTGTAGTATAAGAAAAATGGGATATTCTTTCAATGACAGTATAGGTAACCTTGATAGTTGCTGAAGCAGTTGCTGGCAACCTCAGCACCAATCTGTTGCAGACAGTAATAAAACTGCACGTGTCCATATGTGTCACTGTTAGAAGTAAAATATTTACCATTTATTGCAAAAATTAATATCCTGTTTGGTCCCTGTCATTCAGTATATAAACTTCCTAATTGTGTTTCACGGCAAGGGCTAGATTAATATTGATCTCACACCACTGTCGAACAATGCATCCAGTTCCTACATATAATGAAAGTTTGCACGTTCCATTGGAGACAAACCACAAAACAAAATCTAATTGGTTTGGCTGTTGATGAGAGGTATGCTTATATTCAGTGTATAATGAATACACAAATAGAGGCAAAATAGGCAGCGCCATTCAGATAAAGGAATGCAAAATTGGAAGTACCATTGTGGGCAAATTGTGGAAGGAAACTGGATCCCAGGCTGATTGGCGTTGCCACTAATGAAGTGCTGATGACAATATGCTCCAATAATTGAAGAGATGGTACAACCATCTTTGCTTTAATTGTGGAGCACATGGAGTTCACCAGCATAATTCACGCAGACTGAGGTGGACACAATGGCTTAATGGCTGGGAGTTTTGCAGCTCATGTAACTAAATCCCAGCCTGCATTTTGTGCATACAAAAACAAAATGTCCACACTAACAATGAGTCGTGCTAGCAATCTCTCCAGCATCGCCTTTCAAGGGGTGGTATCCAACAGAATCAAATGGATGTACATTTAGCAGAGTACCTATGGCACTAAGACTGCAAAAACAGGAAAAAGCTGATCCACATCATGAGTAGATAAAAACATTCAGGAAATTTACCTGCAGTTTAGTTAAAACTCAGTTTATGTAAGTTATACACACACACACACACACACACACACACACATGTACAATATACAATTGATCAGCGAAAATGCCAGTTCATTTATTGACCAACGCTGATAAAGTGGGGTGATTGTGGGAACAATAATGTGCACGGTAAGTACATTTGGACTTACAATTTTTGTTCATTTCAAATGAATTGAAGTATTTTTGAAGGTTTAGAGTATTTTACATTATTGATCTAATGTTTTGATGATTATTTGAGATTTCTTATGGGATGCAACATCACAAGTGAGTTTGGAAGTTGGAAAAGACATTTTGCAGGACAACAGAAAAAGCAGAAAACTTGGTACTACATTTATGTTACTAAAAGAAATCTCGAGACAGCTTTCAATGACATGAATGTGGTTATAAAGATAATACTTTATATAAGTGCACTATAATTTCAAGAAATGCTTTAAAGCACTTTCACTAATTCGGTCTTCATGAAAACTCTGGGAATCATTTAGCAAACATGTACCGAAGAACTTTATTCACAATACAATCAAGAGATGTTGAAAAAAGGTACACTTAGTAATTAAGCCATGATCTACTGAGAGACTTCACATTTTCTAAATGTGACACTTGTACAGAGAATTTACTCAAGCTGTTTAATCCAAATGCATGCAACTGGTCTATTATGGCTTAGGGCACCTTTCAAAACCATCTACATAAACTTCATTATAATGCACCATTTGTTTTTCCGAAGGATTTTGCTTTGCCTTAACTAAGAGCTAAATTTGCATACCAATGGGTTAACCTACACTAGCAGCCACAGTGGCAGACAAATTAGCTTTCACAATTCCTTTCTTGGAAGTGTTGAAAACAGTTTTAATAAATTAAATTTAAAGGAAGTCGATTAATGACACTAAACAACACTTCCTTTTAAATTTTCCAGGAACATGTTTCAGAGACTTTGCCTCCATCGTCAACCGGACATAGACTGGTGATATTGTCATAGGTCTCCTCTGGTGGCAGATCGAGGAACTTGCTGAACAAATCTTTCTGTGGGATGTCGAAATTGAATACTTTGTTCCTATTATATTGTTCCCATGTGGACAGTTCATGTTTTCCTGATGTTTTAATAGTTTTGGTTCTGGATTTATGTTGTATTTTTTCCCCAAAAATGTGTGGCAACTGCTGATTTTTCTAACTGTTTATATTTTATGTTCCGAAAGTGTTTCTTTGCTCTTGTGTTCCTTTCTAAATTTAGAAAGGAGAGCAAAGGAACACTTTAGGAACATAAAATATAAACAATTAGAAAAATCAGCAGTTGCCATACATTTTTGGGAAAAAACAACAAATCCAGAACCAAAACTACTAAAACATACATCAGGAAAACAAGAACTGTCCACATGGGAACAAATTTTCATTTAAAAAAAATAGGAACAAAGTATTCAATTTCGACATCCCCAGAAAGATTTGTTCAGCAAGTTCCTTGAACCGCCACCAGAGGAGACCTATGACAATATTGCCAGCTACACCACTGAGAACCAGTCAATGTTCGGTTCACAATGGAGGCAAAGTCTCTGAAACAAGTTCCAGGAAAATTTAAAAGGAAGTGTTGTTTAGTGTCATTAATCAACTCCCTTTAAATTTAGATCAGCTTTTATTTGGATATCTGACATTCCACTTCACATTTCTTGAATATTCCAACATTCACAATGATTCTTTCCAGTTGCTCTTAGCTGTTATTTGTTACAAAGCCTGATGTCAGGGACATAAATCAACACAAGCCATTGTCAAATGACTAACAAAGCAGTGAGACTGGGAGCAGTAGTAGAGCAATGCGGACTTGCATTGGGGAGGAGTTATTAGCAACAAATGAAATTATTTGAAAGGTTCCGAAAGAGAAATGTTAATTGGTTTGAAAAATTTGTTCCTATCTCAAACAAAAACAGTAAGTGAACTGAGATGAGCAGTTTTGTTACAGATGAAATGTGCCTACGATGTGGCTTATGTTGCCCTCCTAGGTTTCAGAGACCAGCTTCATACCAACCAATTTCCAATTATTAAAGCTAACGAGATTTATATCAGTGTTAAGCAGCTCTGATTAACAATCATTTTGTGAAAACGTACCAAAGGCACCTTGCAATTCCATTAGGTTCATATACTGTATAGATCAGGGCAGCTGCTGACACTGCTCTTAAATTTGCACATAGTCAACTACAACTCATGATTTCTCTCAAAACATCTAAACGACTTTCATGATATCAAAATAAAATGATTACATTCCAATATATTCACTTACAATATATGCATTTTTCTGGGCAAAACAGGTATGAAAGCGAACTAACCCTGTGCCCTTTAGGGTATATGTACAATAGACACTGGAAAATGTAAAGTCAAAGGGCCTTTAAACATTTTACACCTTTCTAAGTCAACAATTGTGTGTTCTGGAAACAAGACAAAAATGCTACTTTGAGAGCAATATGAATAGAATTTGCCACACCAGTGCTGTTAAAAGTTGTTCATTCAATATTAATTTTTCAGCAATATATTATATGCAAATCCTAGGAGTAGAAATATCACATTTAGTTCCTTAATTTGTCTGAATGTACTGCTATTCATTAACAGATCCACTTTGTTTTGAATCTATACAAAAAATGAACATTGCAAGGAAAAAGAATGGATCATTTTGAATGATTTACAATGATGCATATATTTTTACCTTTCTTTCTTACATTTCTATTCCAACTTAATGCAATTACAATTGCTATGAAAAGCCAAATAATTCAAAAACATGTTTAATTTTATGTTAAACAATGCAAAGCTTTTCTTTCTCTTTTGGGGAAGGGATATGCAATCTTGCCTGATTTAATCAAATGGGAGAATATAACAAAGAGGATAATAGTGTTCATTAATTGCTTTAATCAGCATTTTCTTTACATTGATTTTATTAATGTTGGTAGCTTACCAGTAACTTCTCCTCACAAAGAGAAATGTAGTAACAAATAGTTTTTGTGCTACAATTTATATTGTTGCATCCATGAATTAAGCTTCCTTTGCTATTTGCAATCTATTAGCAAGGAGGAATTTCTTACTCAAGGCAATGCAGTTAAAGTTTGGAGAACCACTGATATTGGTTAAAGTAAGAATGAAAAGCAAAGAGCTGCAAATATTAAAGCAAAGTCGGCAAGCAAGGTCCCTTTTTACAACCCAAAATTAGAGCCAGAGCCCTTAAATTTAGCTTAGCATGTCAAAAAATGCATGTTCACTATATTTAATCAGGATCAGGCAAAAGTTATATTTTGCATGTAATCTCTGTTGTTGCATTTGGCTGCCACTGATTCAGACTGTGCTGTAATATTAATTAGTGCTACTGCAACAATAAAGATCAATTCACCCCCCTTCCGTTTGCACAAATGCAAACGTAACCCCTCACATATGGAAGAACCTACCACTTCCTTTTAACTAAAGCTAGTCTTTCAAGTTTTATTTACAAATGTACACTAAGAGTATATACATATGTATACAGAAACAGAAAACCGATAGTTGTGATGCACAATATGACTCAGCTTATCTGTTAGCTCTTCAGTTTAGCATTGCGATGAATTTAAACTGCCTAGTAAGAGAGCTTTTCACCAATCCCATTACAAGTCTGCACGAAAATTTTAATTTTATGCAAAGATGTGCCGATTTTAGCTTCAAACAATAGTATTCTAAGGCCAATATTACTTTATGCCAAAATGTGTTGGTCATATCTTGTATCATTTTGATTTAAAAGCACCTTGCTTCCCAACTTACACCTAAATAACATGAGTGTATTGGTTGAATATTCTGCACACTCAAGTTCATCTTGTAACAGACTTTTAGGCAATTCTATCAAGATTATGCTTAATTTATTTAAAATGGCACATAACTGTCCCAGTACTTGAGTTCAGAAAAATAAATAAGGATAAAAGCTTAAAAGCCTGATACATGTGTGTTTGGGTTCATTTAAAGAATAAGACTCTTCAAGCTTACATAAAGGTCGATTTTTTTTTGTCTTGTGTCTACAATAGTACACGCCTCCACAATATTCAGAATACTTATTAAATGGTTAGTGTTTGGTAGCACATTCATTGAAGCAGGCCAGAAACATGGATTTGTAGTGAAGTGATCAATTCAAAGCCAAGGGTTGGGGGACTTTCCGGTTTTTATAGCACTTCATAATCAGAGCCTTACATTCTGTTAAATTTTACACAGTTT
The DNA here is from genome assembly GCA_030765055.1 of Mantis religiosa. Taxonomy (NCBI): domain Eukaryota; kingdom Metazoa; phylum Arthropoda; class Insecta; order Mantodea; family Mantidae; genus Mantis; species Mantis religiosa. The sequence goes on along the minus strand of CM060953.1, from coordinate 21,235,663 downwards.
AATGTCATACAGACATCTAAAAAAGAAGAAAAAACACAGAAATATATGCTTACAAGAGTTCTGAAAGTATAAATGCTTACTACTTCTTTAAAAAAGAAAAAGAAAAAAGAAGTTACAACTACCTTTTACACTGAAATTGGGAGACTTAAAATTTAGAGCTGCATGCCAAAACGTACTTGAAAATATATTTGTGTTTATATGTATATAACAAATTGTGCCACGTACAACAGTGGCCAGTCATGTAGGGAAAGCAGGACATCTGTAGTACGCAGATATATCTCAGGAGTTTTCTTTCTTTCTTCAGAATTCAAAAATTCAGTCTGAAAAATTTCTGCACCGAGAGAAGAGATTCAAATAGTGGTATGCTCAGAAAATTTTGTGAAAATTAACTGTTTACATATGAAGTTATAATTAGATTCTACAGTAACCGTGGGAAATGATATGCAAATTTTGAAGTAGCAATTCAATATTGCTTCAGTTACACAATTTGACAGTAAGATTAAGTAAAACTCTAGATTACCCACCAAACCATAGTCTCGTATCTTCTCTCGGAACAGTAAACAAAATATCACACACACAGAAAAACCTACAGCACAAGAAAATCCATGGTTTAATTTCATGCTTTTAACTTTCAACCTAGAAAAAATATTGTGCACTAGGATATGATTGTTACCTTTAAATTAAGGGTTCTCTTCCAGCTTTTGGTATTGCTATCAGGTAAGAAATTTGCACAGCATAACTTCAAGAGTCAGGCAATACAAAATATTAAGCTGAGGTCTCAACTCCAGAAAAGAGCTGAAAAGTGGGGGTGAAGGAGGGCAAGGGGGAGGCTTTATCTAATGACTACAAAATTTCAAAGACTCCCAGTAACTAGAGCATGGCTGGTTCTTAAGTACCAATAAATTATTACACTCAACCCACAGTAATTTCTAACAACAGGAGATGCTTAAAACAGTGAAGGGAGGTCATCACTAGCTTACATATTTCACAATAACACATTACAAAAAAATAAATAAATTTATTAACCTCTTGCAAGATAAATGGAATGATTTTTAGGAATTATGTAAAAACCTGCGAAGTGCCAAACGAAAGTTAACCGAGGAGTTTTCACTCTGTGCTTTATATTTTCAAACGAAATATGCACACTTGAAAATCTAAATGAAGTAGTTAATACTGCTGTAGTGGCATATGACATAACCCATTCAAACAAGAAATTGTAGAAAAAAACGGGGGAAAAATACATACTGCAATGTTAAGACTGAAAAGGGACAATTTAAACAGTGTAGTCATCCAATAAAATATGGCCAAATTATTCTTTATTGATCCCCCCCACTTGCCACAAACAAACAAGCAAGCAGTCATATTATGGAAACCTCCCCCCATGGAACATTTGTAGTATTTACTCATTTTTAATAATTATGTTGTGGTTTGTGTCCATATTCACTAAGCCATTATCCGCTCGTCAGTTTATGTAGATGCTGCACGAACGGCTTCGGCCACAGAAAAAAAACAAGATGTTTTAAGTTTTACGTTGCTTGTTTACGACGACGTTACGTGGGTGTTGTTACGACGTTACGTTGTTACGATGGTTGCACGGCACAAAGTTATGATACGTCTTGATCCTCCACATCCTGCAGCTGTTCTTTCTGCTCTGTTTCACCTAAAACCAATAAGACATTGCATTTGGAGTATTTTAAAACTTTAATTATGTATTGCCAAATTTAAAGGTTGTCTGACAACACTATGCTTCAGTTTAATGCATCCAGAAGGGTTGCATAAAACCATTTCCAGATTTTTTCCATTTAATACTGAACCCATAAGGCTAACACATGACAAAAGAAATATGCACATTAACTAGTTTCCATAATCAATGCTAAGGAAATCAAGAAGTCAACATTAGCTTTACTATAGCAATTTAAATAACATTAGCCCTTCCTGGGCAAAATGCCTTATCTGCTAGATACTGTATGTCAAGGTTAATTTGTATGCTATTAAGCATTCAATTAAGTTACGGTAGCTTGTGCCTTTGTTTAAATTAATGAGATCTAGATGCCACTAAATTTGCCAGTATTTTGCAGAAAGACTAATTCCCAAAACCTAAAAAATCCTGAATATAAATTCAGCCCAGGAAGAGTTAAAGTTGATATTTCTATAGCTGAATTATAGCAAGCAGCAATAGGCAATTACATGCATTAATATATTGAGATTTAACTGTATTGGAACACCACAGTGAAGCGAAAATTATTAATTTTTAGATGAGTCGTATTTATTACACATCTGCTTCACTTTCGTACCTATTTTGAGGACATGTTTCGCAAATCATCGTTTGCATCTTCTGCTCTTATGCAACTCAAGCTTGATCCAGTGGTGTGGGTAATTCTGGAGAATTACTTGAGTCGCTTGAGTTGCATAAGAGCAGAAGATGCAAACGATGATTTGCGAAACATGTCCTCAAAATAGGTACGAAAGTGAAGCAGATGTGTAATAAATACGACTCATCTAAAAATTAATACATGCATTAAGGTTTTAAGAAAATATCCTTGCTACCCAAGCACCTACTCAAATTTCAGTTTACTAACACTTGTCAAAACCACAGGGTCATTCCACTTCAGTTCATCCAGAGCATATAATACATTATGACAAAAATTTTGAAAATTAACCTCTCATTCCATAATTGGTTATGCAGCTATATTGATTTGACTATCCCAGAAATTTACTTATTGAATTGGTGACAAAATAAAATGGTACATTTACATTATTAATTGTGCTTCGCTTTCCTATCTACATTTGATGCAAATCTATGGTTACCTGGAAATGTACATCTAAACAATGTATGATTATGGTATTTCAATGATGAGCATCAGCAGCAGAATCAGCAATTGTGTAAGGTGAGCTTGTTAAGAGTATTTTTTAGCTTTGAGCTACTCCCAAATACTGTTTACGAAATTTACAATATTTATTTATGCTAAACAGCCATATTAATGTTCAACATTACACTAAAAGAGATATTAGCAAAATTCAAGCAATTAAATGGACTAGTTCGTTTCATTGGCCTACGATTGAAGGAAATTTAATTTAAAAAAATGATTTGTAGTCAGTTTTTAACACTTACATTCTTATATTATCAAGCTGGAGCGAAGTTGATACTGGATGTAATAGCTACAGAAACTAGTCCCTCAAAAAAATAAAAATGTAAGTGACAAAGTGTTACAAACCAACTACAAATATCGAGATTTAACTGTATTGGAACACCACAGTGAAGCGAAAAATTATTAATTTTTAGATGAGTCATATTTATTACACATCTGCTTCACTTTCGTACCTATTTTGAGGACATGTTTCGCAAATCATCGTTTGCATCTTTGGCTCTTATGCGACTAAAGCTTGATCCAGCGGTGTGGGTAATTCTGGGGTTGCTGCTGCCATCTGTTGATTTAGTGATGAACTTAAATGTGGGATTCTCTTCTGGCAGGATTTCAAAGTTCATTAGTTGGTTTTTATGTTTTTCTATGTATATCCTCTCCCATATGACGAGTTCACTATGTTTTTGTACGTATTTTAGTAATTCTGTGCTATCTTCAATTTCATGATTTTCAGACCAGAAATGAGCTGTTATTGCGGACTTATCAATATTTTTGTATCTTAAGTGCCTGAAGTGTTCTTTCTTTCTAGTGCCTATGTTTCTTTTTGTTTCAAAAACATAGTGAACTCGTCATATGGGAGAGGATATACATAGAACATAAAAACCAACTAATGAACTTTGAAATCCCGCCAGAAGAGGCAAATTATCTTTCTAACCAACTGCAGGTTTTGAGCACTGACAACTAAGGTCTGCAAAAAAGTTGCTAGTGTTCATAAGCTGATCTTTTCATAAAAGTGTTCACAAATAAACTACAAGTGCATACTTTCCAGACTTTCGATTTCATTTCATAAAGCTTACTTCCCAAAGAAGTCATACAGTTATACACATTTCACCAGTGTTTATTACATTGTAGAACTATAAATATTTTGTAAGCATTTACAAATAGATTGTGCAAATTACAAACTTTATTTGTACTTGAACAGTAAAAGCATTCTTCAAAACTTTTGCAGCTTATGCATGCTTGGAGAAATTTAGTAAGAGACAAAATTAACTGAAAAAACTATTTTTAGTCTTTTTTTGATACTTTGTCACGTACATTTTTATATCATTGAGGGACTAGTTTTGGAAGCAGTTGATTTTATTTTCAACCTCTAACTTCATCTGTTGTCTGCTCTCTTCTCTTTGGTGTTGGAAATATGAACTACTTTGTCAAAGTTCATTACTCGGTCGTTTTTGCATATTAATATGTTGTCCCTTGTCAGTGTATTTGGTTTATCCCTCCTTTTAGTAATTTTGGATTTGGGTCAATGTCAAGGTTTTCATTCCAAAACTGAAATGCTACTGCTGATCCCCCCCCTCCCCCAATTTGTGCTCTGACTCTGGTTTTTAGGTTTCTTTTAGTTTGACCTATGTAGCATTTTTCAGTTATTACAACTTACTTGGTGTACTGCAGATCTGTTAGTTGGTGGTATTCATCATTTGTGTTTGAATTTAGCAATTTTAAAACTATCTATTTGTAGGTGCCAATATATTTAATTTATTAAATGAGTAATGAACTTCGAAATCTCCACGAGTAGATAATCTGACAAAGAAGTTCATAGCTCCCCACCAGAGAGAAGAGAGCAGATAAATGGTAGTTTGATAGAGATTGAAAATAGAAGGGATGGCTCCCAAAATTAGTCCCTCAATAATATAAAAAATATGAGACATGTCAAAAAAACAGACTACAAATATTCATTAATGATCTTCGAAATCTTGCCAGAATACAATACCATATTTAAATTCATCACAAAATCAACAGATGGCAGCAGCAACTCCAGAACTACCCACATCACTGGATCAAGCTTTAGTCGCATTAGAGCCGATGATGCGAACAATAGTTTGCAAAACATGTCCTCAATATAGGTACGTAAGTGAAGCTGATGTGTAATAAATACGATTCTTCTATAATTTAATAATTTCGCTTCACTGTGATGTTCCAATACAGTTAAATTTCGATATAGACTACAAATAGTTTTATCAATGTAATACTACGTTTAATTCTTAACCAGGTATTGGCAGAAGACAAAGATCTTCAAAGACTGGATTAATATGGACTATATATTAAGAAAACACTGATGAAGGTATAACCAGGAGTTGTGATATTTATCATATGATATCAAGATGCATATCTTACATAAAATTAAGCTCATACTTTCACTTGAATTAAAGTTTCAAACGATTTACTTAAACCGTGCAACTCATACCATTTCATTGAAGTTGAAAGCTACACATAGGAGAAACACTAATTCCCCCCTCCCCACCGTCACACATTGAACATCTCTGCCATAACAAGCCTGTTATTTTAGCTAATTGATGGAAATTAATCAATTCTCCACACTAGCCATATATAGGCTAAGATATTTGATGGATAGTCAACATGAAAAATTCAAAATATACGAGTCAACTGTAGAATTTAATGTCAGGACGGCACATTGGCCATGGTAGCTCAAAGGTTAAAAGCGACTGGACGGAAACCAGGAGATCCGTGGTTCAAATCCCAGCCATGGCATTGAATTTTTCATGTTGACTATCCAACAAGCATGTTATTTTCTCAACCTGGCAGTAAAATACTTTTGAAGACATCTAAGTTATTACAATCACATTTAAAACAAAACATACGGTTCACAAGAATCTTCAATGTGGTATTCACATGCATGCAATTTTTTTGTTCTGCCATTGCATATTCACAATTTCTTTTCCTGGTATAGGTTACTATTTCTTCACACTCCATATATGATAGTTCTCTTTTGGTTCTTTATGCAGTGGTGCAGACAAAATAGTTCTGTTCTGGAAATGCTATTATCTTGTTCAGAGTTTGTGTGATACCACTGAAATAACAAAAAATGGCTACCATGAGGACTTAAGACTATCAGCTGAATTAAGAACTTCACAGATGCAACTAAACCCTAAATACCAACTTTGCTTTATGAAACAAATTTGACCTACTACTGAATTCAGCTTGTTACATGCAATATGTAAGCCTCATGGAAAACAGCCTCAATTGCCATTCCAGTCAAGCTATTACTCGTCAGAGCGTTGAGGGGTGTATTGACCTTTAGATGACCAGAGTTGCCATTGGCTCATATCAGGTCTTTATCTGGTCGCTTAGAACAGTGAAATTTTAGTAAGTTTATGTTCAGTAAGTTACGAAACACAAATAGAGCAATTGGAAGCTAGGCTGTCTATATATGATATGATTTCTCGTGCCTGCCAATATTGACACTTTGCTGTCCAGAAGACATTACATCTGAACAGACTGGACTCGCCATGTATGTGCGATAAGCTGAGGTAAATATCTGTATTTCCGATATGTCTCCTCGCTTTGCCATGTAGCAAATGGGTCTCATTTAGACAACCCTAGACAACTCCCTACAAAATGCCACACAAAAATATTAATAGAACATTATGTTTTAACATTTCACTAATGGGCCTGAAGAAAAAGTAAGAAACGTTATTTGGAGTATTTCCACATGCACATTGACCACACAGGCCTAACTTCACGTGCTACTTGATTTGTCACATTTAAGAAAAACACTGCCAATTTTGGGTGTATTTCAAATGGAAAGAGTTCAGGCCTGTAGCAAATCATATGCACTATCACACTTAGCATTGCCACCTCTTTACCCCCACTATTTATATCCCCCCCTCTAACATGAGTCTTGCCACTAGACAAAGGTACCCAAACTGAATTTTCCAAAGTTTTGTCATAATGCGGTTGTCGAAATCTTAATTGCAACATGGATATTTGCATCTTATGCACATGTTTTAAATGCTAAATTTAAATAGTTTATGAATGACCTATTTTTCTGATCCAACGGAACTTTCGGTGGCATCTATATAGCTGTGAATGTCATGTCAAGATACAATGTCATTGGCATTGTCTTCATCACCTGAGATTGCAAATTTATGATAGGCTCCAAAACCTAGTCACATGCTTTTTTCCCCTAAAGTCATTTTTTTTCTAGTTTATCTGCCTGTCTCAGTTTTCCCCTTCTTGTGTTACCTTGTCAACTTTTCCATGAATAAGTCATTCAACCTCAGTCAGTGTAAAAGTATTTCTTGTTTGCAACATAACTTGAGCCTACATTAACTCAATTGAATTGTATTGGCAGTAGTAAGGGGGAAGGCATATTACCTCGTGTCCCATTTCAATTGCACGTTGATCCAGTTGATTCACTTGTCCCTGGTTTTAAAATAGAAGACCTGCTTTTGAATTCTCTAGAGTAAATAGAAATTATGAACCATTCATAAACATATGTGACAGCTTTCTACATGCCAGTAGGAAGTGTACGGTTTGCTCTCAAATTTAACACCTTAGCTAATTCGAAGTAATTCTTTTTAAATCACATGTCAAACGTTTACATTTCAGTTCTGAGTGATAAATATACGTAACGCCAACCAATAATATCCATTACCGTGCTTAGATAGCAATGCATTGTTGTAATATAATGGTACTTTATTTGTATTAGGAAAACTGAGCTAAAAATGGTTTTTTTTTTTATGGTTATGTTGGATAATTACTCTCTACCTTCCTCATGGATGGGTTTTTGTAAAATCTAAATTTTTGTCTAAACACAAATAGCACTAATCAGAGATGGATTAGGTTGGTGCTTGTCATACATCACTTACGGGGAATGCAATACAACACTGCACGACTCAGATTGGTTGCTCACCTAGTAGTGCTCAAGGCCAAACATCCCATTTGAAACACTAATAGATCTTTGACAGATAGAGTCAACATGAAAAATTAAATGCCATGACCGGGATTTGAAAGCGATCTGGATCATCCTGAAGTAAACCATGTATCAATCTTGGTTGATATATTTTCACAATTTTAAATGTGACATCATACGACTCAAAGATCTTTGTGAGGTGTTCAATTCTATGGCTGCTCTTTGCTTTGATTTTTGTGAACCTTAAACCTCTGAGCAACTAGCATTTCATTTTCAAGAGTTGTAGCATTGCCTAGTTGACCACTATTTGGTGCATTACCAACAGACCCTGTCTTGATGAAATTTGTTGCGTAGCCTGTAAATTGTGAGCCTGTAATTGGTAATGCACCAAATAGTGGTCAACCAGGCACTGCTACAACTCTTGAAAATGAAATGCTAGTTGCTCAGAGGTTTAAGGTTCACAAAAATCAAAGCAAAGAGCAGCCATAGAACTGAACACCTCATAAAGATCTTTGAGTCGTATGTCACATTTAGAATTGAAAATATATCGACCAAGATTGATACATGGTTTACTTCAGGACGATCCAGATCACTTTCAAATCCCGGCCATGGCATTTAATTTTTCATGTTGACTGTCAAAAACCTTAGCCTATATATGGCTAGTATGAAGAAATGATTAATTTCCATCAATTAACTAAAACTAATAGATCTGTTTTATAAAAGTTTACTTTCACACACACAATTCTCTTTAAAATCGGTAAAATGGGATTGCAGTTCCTCAAAAGCTGGATGAAAAGGCATGCAATGACCCCAGCAAAAAATGTATGGATTAGTAATTACAATGTAAAATTAATGCTGAAATTATCAACTTTACATGCAGCTTCTATTTTATTAATGTTTGTGATAACATGCAGCTTCTATTTTATTAATGTTTGTGATATACTATTTCATAATCATGCTTAGCTGTATATAAAAATCTGACAAAATAGTTAATTTGACGTTTCTCCAAAAAATGTTCTTTAGATATTAAAGACCCTTAAGTTAATTGAAACACAGTACTTAAGATAACTTTATTTTATGCAACAAATTTGGCACAAAGGATACAAATAAAATAGATTTTGTTTACGTTATTAAAACACGGAAAGAGAGCAATAGCCAAAAATAACCTAGGAATGTTAAACAAATTTGTGTCAGTTTTAAAGACATGCTGTGGAGTACATAAACAACAAAACTACTTTAAAAATGTTTTGAAATAATTTAAATGTTACAACAGTTAAATAGTCAACTGGAGTTCTTTGTATAACACATATCTAATGCAAAGCATGTAGAATACATGTGGACAGAATTAAGATTAAAACTATACACAAGTGTTCCACATAAAATATTAGTGTAGAAGTATTAATAAATTAATTTGGAGCAGCAGCCTGTGCACCAGGCCCTTCTTGAGTCGTACCATCTCCTTGCATGTCTGAGGTCCATAATGTCAGGTTATCCCGAAGAAGCTGCATGATTAACGTTGAGTCTTTGTAACTCTCCTCACTCAAGGTATCCAATTCAGCAATCGCATCATCAAATGCTGCTTTGGCCAATCGGCACGCTCGATCAGGTGAATTCAGGATCTCGTAATAAAACACTGAGAAGTTGAGCGCCAGTCCAAGCCTGTAAATAAATTAATAAATTAGTTACAAAGTATAAAACTTAACATTACCACTAATTTATAATTCAACACTATATGCTTTTGTATGCTTCCTATTTCATTATAAATTCCCATTAAGAAATATTCATTTCACCAAATGGTTATTACTGGCACTTCTAGATCTAGCTGCTACTGCTTACTGAACAGTGTTCAATCTTGGCACACTCCCTTACCTAATAATTTTAACCTAACATTTTTTTAAATAGTTAACCATTATTACTGGAATTATCTTGCTATATATGTAACTCTACCTCTAATTCTTCTCTAATAATTCTTTCAAGACACCTCAGTCACATTTAATAGTTATGAGAATAAAGGCTAGATTTAATGGACTACCATTCATTCAAAGCCAAGAGGCTTAGTTTAAATTCCAGTTATAGCAGCCAAAGACAGACTTTTCACTCTTGCTACTTCATCTTGCACTCAGAGACCTTGGCAATTGAGAAGCAAGCATCTTTAAATGATGGCCAAAACACTAGTTGAAAGACAACACGAGTGAGCATCTAAGAGGTCAGGTCATCGTGGAGAACTTAAAAATGAAATTGCTGCTGTTAGAGAAAAAGGGTCCATTCTGCAATCTCCCCATGCACTATTTTTCATTGTCATTTGTTTTTCTCAACCCAAAATTAGTAGGAATTGCCTCATGAAGTGCTCGAAACATTCAAAAATTATTTTTTTGTTGCCCAGTGTTATTAGTGGCCTTACACTTAAAAACAACAGGAATTTTATCTTCCTTCTCCCACACATTGGATTCATTTCCAGGATGACATTCCCTCCCGTTTTGCTAAACTTGCATACACCCAAATGAAATAAGCTATTCCTTCCATTTTCTTACAATTTTGAACATGATTTTATCCATTCTTAATACACTTAAGGTAATCAATTGGGTTTTTCTCCTAAACCATGGAGTTAACACCTTCCATTCCTGACAACTCCCACCCGACCTCCCCCCCCAAAAATACCAGTTCTGAAATATCCAATTTAGATACGGCAAACAGCTAACCTGGTTAATTAGTCCCTCTAATTTACTTTAGCCATACATTCATACACTCAAACTTTTGTGATTTCCTTAAACATTAAACTTTTCTCACGGTTTCTTCAAACATGTTTTAATATCCAAATCAGGCCCTTCTCGCACCAAATCTTTTCTCCATCTTTAGCACAAACAAGCTTTCTTAAATTTAAATTTAAAGGGAGTCGATTAATGATACTAAACAACACTTTTAAATTTTTCCAGAACATGTTTCAGAGACTTTGCCTCTATCCTCAACCGGCCATCAACTGGTTCTCAATGGTGTAGCTGACGATATTGTCATAGGTCTCCTCTGGTGGCGGTTCAAGGAACTTGCTGAACAAATCTTTCTGGGGGATGTCGAAATTGAATACTTTGTTCCTATTTTTTGAAATGAAGACGTTCCCATGTGGATAGTTCTTGTTTTCCTGATGTATGTTTTAGTAGTTCTGGTTCTGGATTTATGTTATGGTTTTTTCTCAAAAATGCGTGGCAACTGCTGTTTTTTCTAATTTTTTATATTTTATGTTTCTAAAGTGTTCTTTTGCTCTTGTTTCTAAATTTCTTTTCAACACTTCCAATAAAGGAATACCTTTCTTAGTTCACAGCTCCTGCATTGCAGTATTTATAAATTATTTATCCAATGTTTCAACTTAAAGTTTCTTACAATTACATTCATGCTACATCATTCCCTCTCCATTAACCAAATTTTCCCTCCACTGATCCACCAAGGGAGAACATAGCTCTTCAAATCATTTAACACTGATCCTTGGTATCAAACATTTTTGAACCTCTTTGTTTACACTAACACCCATTAGTAAACTAAATCCCATATACACAATATCTGGCCGTATTATATCATCTGGTTTATTTTACAGTTCACTGAATTCCAAGGACTAGCTTAACAATGCTCAAATATTGTGATCTTCAATAACAATGTTAGAGAATGTTACCTGCAATTAATGTATTATGCTTTTAGGCAACTATTGTCTAGAATGTGTGTTATATTTTTCCCTGTTTTGTAAAAGTTTAAATTGGGAATATTAAACTAGCAACAGAGCAGAACAGACGTAAGGTACACTTGTTCCTGCAGAAGTGAGGTAAAAGGAACTAAGTAACATGGCAGCCACAAAGCAGATGGGAGAAGTTATAAGAAATAATGGTTTGGCAATGAGATTTAAGCAAGAATGGAAGAAGTGGGATAACAGAACACTGGAAATTAAATTAGAGTTGGAGAAGGTAAACACCAAGATGTCAAAAATGGAAAGTATGAAAGACTTCATAAGATACAACTTATTTCTGGGGTAGAAGAATGAAAAGGAATTGGAGCATTTCAAGAGATACAAGAATTCTTAATGAAGAGGCTAGGGATGAAAATGAAGGGCTTCAAATTGCAAGATGCATTTAGAATTGGGAAATTGGAAGGCAAAAGAAATATATTGGTGAAATTCAGCAATACAGAATATGTAACGGAAGTGTTAAAAAAAGCTAAGGGGAACATCTACATACAATAATAAGGATCTTATGAACAAAGAACAAAGGTGGAAGCTGACTGAAGATAGGATGGCAAGAAAACAGTTTCAATGCATTTATACAAAATGGCGAACTATTGATTGATAGGCAATTGACTGAGTAGAGAAGCAGCACAAGGAACATCCAAGATGCAGAGCATATAAATGATGTAGCAGACTTAAGCTGACTTCAGTATTCGGTGTTATGTCCAGAATGCATGTGGAGTAAATGACGTACGCATTGACGGAGAGAAAGTGATAAACATAAATGGTGAAGATGAGGGGAAATCTCAGAAATGGCAGTCAGCAGAGTGACTAAAAAAAAGTAATTGCATTAGGTTGAGTACGGAGTGAAAAAAAAGTATGGAACTCAGTGATTAAGAAAATGAGTGAAAAAAGTTGTGGGGATAAAAGGGATCAGGGAAAAGCAGAGTGAAACAAGTGTGGGGATTAAGGGTTAAAAGAAGCAGTGAAATTGAAGCAGGGGATACTGAGATGTACGAATATATCAGCAAGGCATAAAAATGGCTTTTATGGGTAAATTGTAGAAAGCAAGAAATAGAATGGTGTCCTGAGAGGTATAGGAACAGATCTGAAGAGGTATGATACAGCTGTACAAATTGCAGAAAGCTGCTAGTGAAGTTAATTAGCAATAGGGAAAGGGAGATGCAAATGGGGTGATGTGTAAGTGAGAAGCATTGAGAAATGAGGTGAATAGACAGTGAAACAATATGAAGCAGAAATGAGTGATCTACAGAGAGGGGCAAAAATTTGGTAGATATGAAAAATCAAATGCAGCATAGAAATTAAATGAAAAACAATTGTAATTAAAAGGGATAAACATGTGTAAAGTATGTAATTGGGTTGAAGGGCTGCCATGTTAGCAAAAGGAACGGAGTTCAGCTTAGTAGTCCAAGATGTATTTTAGTTATGTGTTTGCAGGAATTTAGTAACAGTGACGTCAAAATTAATCTCAGAAACTATTTGTAGTTGGCTTATTGATACTTGTCACTCACTTACTCGTCACAAGTGACAAGTATCAATAAACCAACTACAAATAGTTTGAGATGTATTTTAGTATTTAAGTCATATCAAGAATTAAAGTTGATTCCTAAGCATAAGTTATGCTTGTGGTAACAAAAAGAGAAGAGAAAAGTTCATTTTGTGCTATCACTATTTAACTTGCTGGTTTATTTAGAGTTGTTGACTAATTTATGATTTTTCATTTTCCCCTCCTAAAAATTAGCAAGTTATGATTAATGAAAATGTTAATTAAAATGGATTCATTTTCCAATTTAATTATTTTTTGAAGATTTGACATTTTAATCTGCAACACAAATTAAAGGAAATTGAATTTGGTATGGACACAACTCCTTAAAGAAGAAATGTGGATGGAAACTATTCTCACACAGAGCAGAACGTTGCTTGGAAAAGATTAGTGAACAAAACAGGTTTGCTAGTGGATGGGAAAAAAAATTAGAAGGTTGAAGAATGCAATCGCTTCATCTGAAAGCTCGTTAGGTGCAAACTTTCAAGAATAAATTTAAAAGCCCATAGACCAGTCAAGAAACCCAGATTAACTGCTGCTATGGCTACAAAATGAATGTTTGCAAAAAAGCAAAAGGAGACATTTATGGCATTCTGTAAATATTAAAATATTCTTTGCAAAAATTGAGTTAAAACATCACATCTCAAATGCATTGCTATGGACTTATGCTCACATTTTGAAACATGCATTAACTTATTTCAGGCTTGTTTCAGTGATAAAAGCATCTGAAATTCTGACATAGAGCCCAGTTTGTGTGACGATGCCCTAATGAAATGTATCATCCAGACTGTTTTGCACAGACAGGAAAACATCACATAAGGTCACGGTATGGACAGTCATTAGTAACAGACACTGGATGTTTTATGCTCAAGGGAGAATGCATGAGTACATGTTAGAGAAGTAGGCTACTGCTTCAAATATGGGGAAACCATATTTAATCAAGATGGTGCAAGAACATAACACTTCAAATTCAGTGACAGCATTTCCGAGAGCATTGTCATTGATGGAGCATTCCAAAGATATGAACCCGCTAAAAATGTTGAGTTAGTGTAGAAAGAAGTGCAAAAGAATGACTACTTTAAAAACTAGACTTATGGAAAAGGTCTGGTACTGTCATCCACATGTACAAAAGTCAAGTCAGGCATTTACAAACAGCATACCAAAGCTAATTAAAGCATTAACAGCTGTCATAGGTGAATGAACAAGTACTAAAATTCAAAAAATTGTAAACCTATGTAAATTAAACATATCCACTTAAGCATAAATATAACTGCCAGAGGGGACTGAAGAACTAAAACTATCAAAAATTTTTAAGACCGTGACAATTCAGAAACATCCACTTATTACTTAGGCAAATATACTACAAATTATTATTTATCAATGTTTAGGGATGTAATTTTTCAATGTGTAGTAAAAATATTAAAATTAGTTTTATGTATGCCACCTATTAAACTGAGAAAGTATCTAACATTATGGCCAGTCACTAATTTCTTTATCACTGAGTATAATACAAGGGGGGGGGGGGGGGGAGGAGGGGAGGAACACCAACTTTTCCTTGGAGCTCTCCTATACATTATAAAGACCCGAGTGTGATGGCTCAGGTGGTTTCATCTGTGGCCCACATTCCGGAGGTTCAATTCCTGTGGCCGACCTACCTGATCCATGGGTTCCTTTCAGGAGTTTTCCCAGGTCACCAGGCCAATGCTGGGTAGGTTAATACATCCCTAAATTTTAGTTCCCTCCATCATCTCATCTGGTGGTTTCTTTCAGGGCAGAACTGTCAGATGTCTTGCACTGTTGTAACTCCTTGGGTCAGCTGCCCTCTGTCTCCTCTCACCTCATCCTTCCTCCCAGGGATGCCCCACTTGGGGCTTAGGTAAAATAAACCACAGGTTTCGGTGCCAAATACCCTCCGTAGTAATCCTAATCCTACATTATCAATGTAAAGCCTATCATATTTGACATTTGTCCTGGATGAACGTTTGTTCAGCAAAGGCACTGATTGCACAATACCTTATAATTGCTAAATCATCCAAGAGCCCAACTGAAGATAAGGAAAAACTGGTCAAAATGCTGGTGTGTCATGCAAAATACAGATTTTTTTTGTCTTAAATTGCTAGGATGACCAATGTGACAAATTTTGTACTGATTTGAACAGAATGAGCAGTAACCCTATTCGTAGTTAACACATATGCTAGTAAACCCCAAATTTGCAAAATGATTGCACTGAATTATGAACAGTATATATTTTCTAGCTTGTTACATTCACACGAATATAGCCTAGATTACAGAATACATCAATAAAAACACCTTAATTTGCTGCATTTACCTTATTGGATGTGTGGGGGGCAGTTCAGTCATTGCGATGTCGCTGGCTGCCTTGTAAGCAACCAACGAGTTTTCTGCAGCTTCTTTCCTGTCATTTCCTGTGGCAAATTCCGCTAAGTATCGATGGTAATCACCCTTCCTAAAACAATTTAAGAATTATGCATGACTAGAGGAATTTAGTAACAGACATCAAAATTAACTGAAAACTATTTAGTCAATTTTGAACAATTTGTCACTTACATTTATATATTGAGGAACTAGTTTAGTAAGCCTTTGCATCCATTTTCAACATTGGTCGAATTTATGTTGTAAGCATGTGTTGGACTGCGGTTGAAAATGGATGCAACAGCTTGCGAAACTAGTCCCTCAATATTATAAACATTTAAGTGATAAAGTGTTAAAAACCAAATACAAATAGTTTTAAAATAATTTAAGAAGTTAATTTTACAATGAGCGAAAAAAGTTATATTATGCTCTTTTCAGCAATTGAACAAAAATTCTGAAAGTTTATCATACTTAATAGTCGAGGAGTTAATGCTCCTTTTGACCATTGAGTTGCAATGAGCTTAATATAAATTTCATGCATTAAATTCAAAAGTGTGATTGAAGCACATCTGCACAGACAGTTTGTAACATCAATGACATGAAATTTAGAATAGGTAAAATGACAAATGTAAATGTACAAAAATTACTTGTAAAACCGGACTCCAGCTTTAGAAGAATTAACATATATCACAGGCTAAACTTCTTCCCAGTATAATAAACTCTTATTAAAGCAAAGAACATCTAAACACTGGAACAACCTGTATCCCACAGGCACAGAATGTGAATATCATTCACGTTGACTGTCAATGAAGTACTTCCCCATTTACTTACTGCTGGTTACTAAATTACACTATTCTAGGTAAGAAATTACCTAGTTATTGATGTTTTTGCTGCACGTGGTTTGCTCTGTATACTTTGCCACATTTGCTGTCCGTCCATTTTAGGATGTGAATAACAATGTCTGCGAGATAAAATTCTAAATATAACTAATCTCTGTTTCATATAACCTTGCCCAGTTGAAATGTATCACTCCGTGTTCAACAACCCTCCCCCTTGCCCTAATTGGCTAATGCTTTCGCGTCATAGGCCATAGGCGGTGCCTTCCCCTCACATTTAAACCTGTGGTAAATGTAATAATTGCCGGGAAGATAAATAAAATCAACAAAAATCATACAAATAAGGATATGAAGGCATGCAAAAATACAAGAGTTTATAATGAACTGAGCAAATTGAAACAGAATGACTGAGCAATGAAACTGAAAGAGTTTATAATGAAAGGCCTTTGGCCTTTTCCACTGGGATTTTTTAAACCAGCACACATACCTTTCAAAAATGCTTGTCTTTCAGTCTTAAAAGTCGTGTCACACCATACTTTACTTTTCGTGTGTTCTTCGTGTATATTTAGCGATTTGTATCTCGGTGCAGTGTGGCGTCTTTGCCACACAGCAATATCGCCTCTGTCTTTTAGCACATTTTTCTTGCCTCTTTTTTCATTCACAAATCCCAGCTGTATAAAGCAATCTGCTGAAATTTGGTAAATCTGCATCCTCATTTACAGCAGAGGAAATGTTACTTATGTTAGGGAGTTCGTTTCTAAAGAAAAACTACACACATGACGACGCACAACACTTTTCACGTATTTTTTTCCGAGCACGCACTTTTGTTTATTCCTGCTTTTGCCTGGAGTGGTAAGTTTTCCTGTTGTCTCAATTTCATGTCGCGATGTTCCTACGGATCTAACACTCACACCTGTAACTTCAGAGCACAGCTGTTCGACTTCTCTCACTGACAAAGACGGATTCTTCTCTGTGAGTGCATTAAACACATGCAACACAATTCTTTTTTCGCCTGTTTGTAAATAATTATCCTTGCGATACTTCAGCGAAAAACTGGCAGTATACTCTGCCATTATACATATAATGTACATGCAAATAATGTACATATAAAGTACATGCGCAATAAACGATCAATAAAATAATATAGCTCCCGCACTCTCGAATGGCGATGCATGACTAATCCAGTTCAAAACAAGGTCAGTGATAAAAGTCATATAAACAAATATGTCATCACTACCGCTAAATCACGTGCTATCGTGCCATGTGCTTGAGAGCAAAGGAACCTCCTCTTTAATTCGTTTAAGAATTACCATACATTTCAGGTAAATCAACTCTGTTGCGTAATATATTTAATTAAAACAGTTACGAAAATATAAATTTGACAATTCTCTTCCAACATATAATGATATATCACCATGTTAAATAACGAACTAATTTTTATCGCACGACAGTCATTACCACAACAGCAACCAATGAGAGGTGATTAGGTCACGTGACCGTTAAGAGATACTGGGCAAGCTTACGTGAAACAAGGTATACCTTAGATGTAACAACTTAGGCTTTCACGGCCGGCGTCAATCCAGTAATATGGAGCAGTTTCTGGGCTTGCTGGCCGTTATCTAGTCTGAAAAACTGATGTTCCTGACGGTCGCTGGTACGTGCATATTTGTGAACCAGCTACCTTAGAACAAGAAATCAAGCACCAACGTACTACACTACAGACTAACGGGTACGGTTTAAAAGAAATAAAATGGGCTTCACCCTCCAATAGAGCAACAAAAAAGACAAACTGCCGAGTACAGCCTACCTACCACACACACATATATAATGTAGAGCAACATACAGAATCAGCAAACTGTTAGGTAAGTTTAACATAAGAACTGTCTTTAAACCCACCAAGAAGCTTAAAGATCTCTGTTCAGTCAAGGACAGATGGGACCCTCTGGCCACAAAAGGTATCTACCATATACCCTGCAGCTGCAGCAAGGTTTACATTGGCACTGCTAAACGTAGTATACGTACCCGTATTAAGAAACACCTAAGCAACTGCAGGTTGGGACATATACGGGAAAAATCTGCTGTTGCTGAACATGGCCTTCTGATGGGACATGACATCAAGTTCCAGGAAACAAGAGGTTCTCGACAACACAGCCCAGTACCACGCCAGACTTTTTCGGAAGACTATTGAAATCTTCAAGCACAAACAATTTTAACAGGAAGTAGAACGTTTGCATAAAACCTGGTTTCCCGTGTTACAAAACATGAGGCCAAAACTGTTTACACGAGCCGGACCAACTGAGACATAGACCTGCAGCCATCTTGTGATTGGTGGATGCGCAGCTAATAGGAGATTAGGCAGTGTCCTTCCAACCTATATATATTTGGTGCCCTATGCCGGAGCCAATATAATTTGCCATGAGTCCTCTGAGGATGCTCAAAGCATGTACAAGCGACATGTCAGGATCTTGAGCTTTTCCGACTAGACCACAGCCAGTAAGCCCAGAAACTGCTACATATTACTGGATATCACTAGGAATTATTAAAACCTTATGGTATCACTGTATAACTACCCAATATTTGGCTCCAGTGAAATTTTGCAGCAAATTAGATCTGCACATAACATGTGAAAACAATAGTAAATTTCAGCAGGAACCATAGTGGTTGCAATGCAAATGACTGTTTTTGTAATTTATGTCCTCCAAATGACATCATGCCTCTGATGACAATGCATTCTATCTGACTGGATGACCTGACAAGCCCCTGCAAGTCCCTCCCAACTGTCAATCACAAGGAAATTTCTCGCCAACAGTAGTGGTGCAGTAACATTTTAAATCTGCATGCTCTGCATTTTATTGCAACCTTGTGACGGAAGTGAATGCTCTACATACAGGTAAGCTCTGATCTATCACTGTGCTGTAAAAAAAAAAAAAATTACATTCAATGCAACCGAGTTTAACTTGCAATTTAATGCAACTGAAATTAAAGTTCATCACATGAAAATTGAACAGTCTTTCCAAAATCCCTGATTCTTTCACAAATTGTAAAAATGCCTCCTTTGCTCAAGTCATAAAAACCTTAATCCCATACATCTGATGGGCAAGCCTTAAGAGCACATAAGTATGCATGCCCAGTCCTGTCAAGAGCATTCCCACAAAGTATGAGAAATCATTAAGCGCTAGAAAGCAAGAAATCTGTTATACAGTAGTCATCACCTATGTGTTGTAAGTTTATAATACAGTTAGAAATGTGTAAATTTTTAAATTTAAACACCTACATAGCCTAATGAAACATTTGACTCAATTTTCATTCAACTTTATTACAAAATATGAACATTCCACACATACGAACTAGTTCCAAAACACTCCCAATATGATTGCAATACCTACATACTAGAAAAATTATTCAAGCTATTACGCCATGGTATACAATTCAACAATTGCTTCCCTAAAGCAAACCAATTAGCTACAGTGTACAAGCAAAGAGACTTGAACCTTTAGCTAAGTTGATATATTAAAACAAATTCCAAAATGTCTGTATCCAAGCTGTATTACAAATCACTTAAAATTTGCCCACAAAACTGGCAAAGATACTTGGTAAAAAAAAAAAAAAAAAAAAAAAAAAAAAAAAAAAAAAAAAAAAAAAAAAAAAAAAAAAAAAACAGAATGAAGTTTCATGATATAAACAGGTCATGTAATTTATCTTGTGATTGCCCCAAAATAAACTTATTTATAAAGCAATCATTAAGAATGAAAACAAAAGGTTTAATTAAAAAAAAATCTGCAGTCTGTTTCTTGACACTTCGTCACTTACCTTTTTATATATTTGAGGAACTAATTTTGGAAGCCATCACCTCCATTGTGTATTTGAAGTATTTAAAATTTTAAATAATGTGTAAAGATTATTTCTCCCACGATCATAAATTCAGTTCCCTCAGCTTCCTATCCAATACTATCCCTGAAAATAAGAGCTTCCTGTGCATCAACTGGAGCGACATTAGGTAACATTGAAGAGGATCTACAAAAACTTGGGATGCCAGATCTGAGCAAAAGCTTAGATCAAACAAACTATTTCATCGTAGAGATGAGGACTGAGCGACAAACATCAGGATCACATCTTTCCAAACGTTCCGTTGCAAATGGCTTCTTAACTTGCTGCTTCAAGATAATTCACTTGCAGTTCATCTCAGCCCACCATCCCATTTGCAATTCACTTGCAATACCAATAAGGAGTTTGTCATATGTCATGTAGTTTGTTTACAGGGTGCCATTTTGTTAGTGCAATGTTACAAAGAATAAAAATATTGAACAAAAATCTGTCTCAAATTTTGCATTGCAAATGGTATTTCATGTGCCAAATTGCTGAAAATTTTTGAGTTTACAGTGAATTGTGTGTGTGCATGTGTTAAATGCCTGCTTTTACTCAATACAGCGCTGCAGGCAGTGACGCAGATACACGAGATGAAGATGGACCACTGATGGAATTAGATGGCAGAGAAACAAGATATCCCAGAGAAAACACGCCTCAGCACTGTTGTCCACCACAAATCTCACTTTGCAGTCGCCTCGGATTGAATCTGGGCCACCTTGGTCAGAGCCCAGCCGTATGACCACTCAGCCATGGTGCAGCCACTTATCAAAAACACGTGCATATGAGTGGTACAGTGGTTGAGATGTGGTGGAAGATTTACCTTGTTCTGGTCAGCCATCAATAGTTTCAACCGAACTGAACATTGCTAAAGTGAAGGAGATGGTGTCTGAAAATAGTCATTTAGGTCCAAGATTGCCTGTAAAAAAAAAAGACATGAGCACTATGCATTTGAGGGCAAAAATATGGCAAACAAGTTCAGATTTGTGGAGGGACAACTGATCGATTCTGCACCACGATAACGAACCCCACTCAAGGCTATCATTGTGAACAAATTTCTGGCCAAAAATCTCATCTCATGGAACCACCAGCATATTCTCACCTGATCTGGCTCTGGCCAACTTCTTTCCCTTTCCAAAAGTTAAGTTACCATGTCGAGATACCTGTTTTCAATTGATAGAAGCATAAAGGACAATTTGCGGCAACAATTGAAGATTCCAAAAAATGCTTCAAGAAATATAATATTAATATATTAATATTATAATAAATTGGATTATTCCTTGGTATAAATGTATAATTTTGGAAGGGGCCTACTTTGAAGGCGATAAAATTGGATGAATAATGTATATTTTGTATTTCATTAACCAATTCCTGGAACTTTGACACATGCATGTATGACAACTGTAACAGAACACAACCAACAGAACCTGTCACTTATATTGAGCCTTCTCTAATTGGCACTCCCCCCACCCCAATGCCCTTCAAAAATGCCAGCCTCTGATCCAAATCGGTGTGTTAAAGCTGTTTTAGATGAAGCGCTACTTGTAAAAATAGTTTTGCACTGTTCAGATTATGAGGAATGGATTTCAAAATACATTTCATCTGCATATGCATCGAGGAGTTTCACACACTATTTTTGGGGCTTGAGTGAACATGAGCAGTTGCAACAATCTGCACACTGTATGTAAATCAACCGAGAATCTAGGATAAACATGTGTTGTTTCACACATGGAGCATGTAATTTCACTTACATTACGACAAAGTTCCTATAAAAACATGCATTTGATTTTACTTCAAAGTGCTTTTATGTACTTACATTTTATAGTAGAATACTTTTGACTCGCCAGTAGAGGCACACGGAATAAGGTGCTTGTCTAGCACACCCAAGATATCTGAACAAATATCTCGAAGTTCTTTTTCCACCTGTAAATAGAACAATTTGCAATTGCACTCTTGAGCAGTGTTACACAGGATTTACTTTCTATCATTATGTAAATATTCCTTGTGTTTTAGTGCTGAAATGAATATGATGCAATTTCTTTCATAACATTTTAGCACACTGAGAACTGCTGTGCTACTGGATTATAACATGGGTAGGAAAGAAAGAAAACATTTAATTGAGAAAGTACTAGCAAACGGTTGTGTATTGTATGTAATGTTTGTGTTAATCACAACGATAATATATGCATTACAAACACAAATATAATATTTATTTTGATGTAACTGCCTTTATTTCCTTGTATCCCTAGAGAAACTTTTAATTTATTTAAAGAATTGGGTGAATTCAATAAATTTACATGGGGACTTAATAGACAATTTTGTTAAACTTACTGATTTCTGTCTGCATCAAATTTTTTTTCACTTTTAATGGTAAATTTTTTCAAAAAACTTCTGGCTTAACAATGGGTAATCATCTTTCACCTTTTCTTGCTGATCTTTGAGTTTTTTTCGAAATGCAAGTCATTAAAGCTTTTCCTTTGATTTTTAAAACTTGATATAGATATGTTGATAGTTTTGCTATTGTTCCTGATAAACTGACGTTTTAAAATTACTAAATTTACAAGATAAAGCTATAAAATTCACATTAGAAACTGAAATTAATGGATTTGTTCCTTTTCTAGATTTGAAGATAATAATAAATTAGATTTTTGGAATTTAAAGGAAGTCTACTCATTTTAATAATTACATAAAAAATAAGTTTTAACCTTAACCCCTTTTCACATAAATTTCCTGTTTTCAATAGTTTGATTTATAGATCAATGAACATACCCTTGAATAAAGATGAATTTAATAAATAAACATTATTAATACTGCTTTAATTAATGGGTTTAATAAAGACTATACAAAAGATTGAAAAATTTAAATTTCAAAAAATGTTAATGATATTTCTACTCTTAAAAAATAAGACAATTATAATTTTAAAAAATGTACTTACCATCCTTGGGTTAATAAACATTTTCAAATTTTTTTAAAGAAGCTGGTATAACTTTGCTTCCTCAAAATAAACATAGTATTAAAAATTTAGTACATTCTAAAAATAAAATTCCTAGTAAAATATCTAGTATTTATCAATTTAATTGTTTAGATTGTGATCAGGTTATACTGGAAAAATGAAATGTAATTTGGAAACCAGAATAAAAGAACATTTTCATTGCATAAGTATAAACTGATATATCAGCCGTAGCAGATCAGTTTTGGTCATTTAGCCATGAAATAAATCCTGAAGTTAAATTATTAAAACAATTAAATGGTCCGATGGATTTAATGGTTTGGGAAGAGATTTAAAAAAACATTGCATAGTTTCGAAATACCTAGCATTTGATTCTGTTTTTAGGTTTGTTTCGTTTTCAGATGTAGGTAATACTAAAAAAACATAAGAAAAACATAGTAACTGGAATTCCTTGACTGATGATGAAAACAATCTGTTTTTGAAATCGATCTCCATTAGAAAGAAGAATTAACACCATTTTCTTAAGATAAGTGAAGCCTTTTATGCAAATATTTGTATTTGTGTAATATTAGTTGCTTCACTGTAGCTAGCTTCATTTTCTCTGTAATCTGTTTTTGCTTTTGTATAGAAAAAGTTGTAGCAAAATTGAATACTGTTTGAGAAGTTTTGTTATTTATGACCACAGTTAATCCCAATATCATTTTGCAAAATAAAACATGGTCAAACGCCCATCTTTTATGAGAACCCAGGACACCTAGCAGATGTGGTTATTGAAAAAGTAATTCAAAATATTCGATATGATTCTTGCTAATTGGTAAAAGAAAGTTTGCATAGTTGTACAGGTCTTAGATTTGTCAACAGGAATCTCAATTCATACTTTGTATATAAGCTGGGAATGAAGTTGTCGCTCATTAAATAAGTATGTGCTGCAATTAACTTGGGTTCTTCTAACCCATTTAGGACAATATATAATTGGGTGGCAGGTTTGTTCACATTTGTCAAGAGGCAAGGCGTATCACTTGTCTTTGAAGCTGTGTTCGGCGCTATAAATTTGTTACCACCATTGATGACTACTGGAATTATTGTACTCTGAAAATCTATGTAACGATCAAAATACATGAGCTGCTTCCAAAGAAGGAAAACTGAGAGTGAAGACTTGGGGATGCAAGGGATATTCTGCCTCTTGGGAAAAAGGAAAAGATTACTGGTCAATACTACAGTGAGTTAGGGACACAATCCAACAAGAACTTTAAGAGCTCCATTTAGCAGAGAAGTGTTTTGCCAAAACAAAGAACCAACACATTCTGAAAAATTCAATGCCATAGCCAGGATTTGAATCACAGAACTTCTGGCCTCTGTCCAGCCACTAACCATTAGAGCGGTTGGACGGAGACCAGCAGTTCCGTGGTTCAAATCCCGGCTATGGCATTGAATTTTTCAGTCTGACTCTACATTTCCACAATTTAGCCTACACACGGCCAGTGTGAAAGAACAATTTCCAACCAGCACATTCATCTAGTTCTGCCTCTGCTAAACTGCATGAATTGCTGACAAACTCCCCACGTGTCAAACCGGCTCTCAGATTTGTTCCCAAAAATGAAGAAATGGCTTATGGGACCAAAATATTAATTTTGGTGGTTGAGACATGCACCATTTTTTTACTATTTTTTTCTTTTTTGGCGGGGAAGAAATGTATATCCATAAATTGGGACCATGTTGAGAAATAATTAAAAATAGCCTGTTTGTAACAAGAGTACTGAACTGCCATTGTATGGCATGTTCAGATAATACCAGAAATTGTCATTAAAATATAGAATTAGAGTATGTTGAATTGATAGTCAGAATGAAAAATTCAATGCCACAGCCTGGACTTGAACCATGGATCTCCTGGTTTCCATCTAGTCGCTCTCACCCATTGAACCACCATGGCCAATTTGCCGCCATGACATTAAATTCTCTAATTGACTCCTATTTCCCCAGTAAACTACTAGGGGCTCTTGCATTTGAGATACACCATTTGTGGGGACTTGCAAGTACTTGAGTCCCAGGCTTCATCATTTAACTCTATTTAAGTTGATTTATGGAAATTATTCATTTCTTCACACTAGCCGAATACAGGCTAAGGTACTGGATTCATAGAGTCGACATGAAAAATTCAATGCCAATCTTGCAAAGTTTAGTCAACATGCAAGTGTTAACATGCACTGAAGTTTAGGTTGTCAACATGCAAGTGTTAACATGCACTGAAGTTTAGGTTAATGTTAATCAGCGTAGATTTTGCTCTACAGCAACACCTGCATTAATTGATTTACTTAATACCTGACAATTTCAGCAAACATACTTACTTGAGACCTGTATGTCCTTATCATCTCCAACTTTTCCTCAGCACCTTTGTTTTCTTCCTTCTGTTCAATGGAACTGATTATTCTCCAGCTGGCCCTACGAGCTCCAATCACATTTTTGTAAGCCACTGACAGAAGATTACGCTCCTCTACTGTCAGCTCCACATCAAGCGAAGCGACCTTTTTCATGGCTTCCACCATCTCTGTTTAAAAAGAAAAGGTCAAATATTTAATTTAAACTTTCCGACAAATTTCCAGCACATACAAACTTTTCTTTAAAGATACCCCTCAACACAAAATTTTAGGGTCGAAGAACACTTCCCTACTTCTACGTAGAGAAGGTAAAAATCAAATTGTTACATTAAGGGAACTAAGCATAGATCACCAAATATAAAATTCCCCCCCCCCCCCCCCCCCATAAATTTAAGCACTTCCCTGAATTAGAAAAAGTATATCCGTGGTATTAAGATAGCATGGCCTTTAAAATTGTTAAATGAACATGTAAAACATCCACTTGCCACGCCCTAATTCTGTAGAACTGAATGTGAAGATATTCATGGTGGAAATAAATTTACATTCTAGTGTGGCTGGCTAACCTGTATGCCCACAAGAAGGCTAGAGGTATGAAGGGCAGAAGAGCTTGAACTGTTTATCTGCTCCGGTAACGGATCTGTTTACTAGGAAATGAGTATGAGAGTGCATATGAGTCGCCCTTCTGCCAGATCTAATGTTTGTTGCAGTAAATTCAGCAATAGGTATTATGTATGGGTGAGTTATGTGAAAACACTTGCATATTTTAAATGAATCTTCCATCCTTGTCATATTCGGAAGGGAAGCATATACACTGTGTGAACAAGTGATTAAGATACACATTCCTCTAGCTTGCCTTCTTGTCTTGGGCAATCAGTACACCACAATGCTTGCTTTATCTCGAACATCAAAATGCAATGTTCTGAGGTAATTATAATTAGATATTGAACAGGAATTTATAGAGGAACAATTTATGTGCCGAGTAGAGATTTTTCTTTGTTCCATTTATACCCCGCCTTTAGCTAAAATGGTCATATCGGCAGCCGTTCTTTGCAACACATCGCATATTGGTGATGGTAACTCCTAAATGTTGGGTTGCAGGTTCTTTGGATTTTTAATCAGATCATGCACACATTCACACTCATACTACCAAACGGGAAGATGTGGAGTCATCTTGGAAAAAAATCCCTAACCCTAGCCAGATAGTAAATTGAACCCAGGACCCCTCACACGGTAGGTGCGTGCTACCAACTGAGCTATGGGGTCAGACCTGCAGAGATTCAGTGAGTATTTTAAACATTCCACTGTCCAACAATTAAATGTTTAAATTCACTTGTGGAGACAAAAACAAAAAACAATACACTATTTTGTGCAATGGAATAATTCTTCCTACATTTCAGAACCTAGATAAAAAGTTCCATGAAAACATTTTATATTTTTAGAGAAAATGGTACCTTCAAGGGGCTGCATTTTGCACATTTTAAAAAAGTTGCTTTCTACATTTTACATCTAAAAACCTAGAACCTATGTAAACCAATGATGCATAGGATAGCACACAGTTAAACCTCGTTAACCCAGCCCCTTTCTGTAAAAAAATTTAGCATAGTAACGAAGACCTGTTTTACAGGTGATAAATTGGTATTAAGTCATGAAAAAATTTGCGCCTGGTGTGTGTTTTGCCAGAAAACAAGATTGAAGAAAAATAAGCAAGGAAGAAGAATTTATATTCTTAAAAATATTAATGGCTGACAAATGGGTTGTAAATAGACTGACAAGTTATTAACCAATTACAGAGCTTACAGAGCAAGGCATTATTGCATCATGCAATGTTACTGAAAATAGAAGTATTCAGATTCAGACACTTTATGAACCAGCTGTGGTTATGAACCATGCACATGCAGTAGCAAACAAACACACTTTATTTCAAGAGTGAAACCGAAACATTGCCAAATGAACTAATGTTGAAGTGAATGCAAGATCGTGCTGCTCATAAGCGATATAGGAAGCAGACAGCAGAAGCTCACTGCCTTTTTTCAGAAGTACTGATTACTATATATGCACGATAAGAGGGATAGGGCTCCAAGTTCTCATTCAGTAAGTTTCGTTTAAACTCCATAAACATTGATAACTTTGAAATTTGAAATGTGCTATGCACTGACATCTAGTGGCTAATATGCTAAGCTTTATCATGTCCGCCATATTTCGTTTTGATCAATTTCGAGGTTAATTAGCTAACCAGTTTACAACAATTGTATGTTAGAATTAGAATTTTAGTTCGTCCTTGGCAACATATACAAGTTATGAGACACGTCAAAATGTATAAATACAGTTTATACATAGTCAAATTCATTACGTACAATATACACAGTAAGTAGCTTTTCTATGGTTTCATATGGTATTTGCATAGACTAATTTGCTAGAAGAAATGTCATAATAGAAATATTACAGGTTTATGAATGTACTATGCTCCCAGTGTTCATTTACATGGTTATAGTTCTAAAAATTCATTAACCGTATAAAAACATTGTGCATGCAAAAATTTCTTAACCTTATTCTTAAAGTGTTTTAATGATGCAACTTGTTTAAATGAATTTGGAAGTTTATTATATAACACTATCCCTTTGTAGTTAAAACTTCCTTCATAAAGGCTCGTTTGGGGCGCTCGAATTGCCAGTTTATCCTTGTTATGAGTGAGGTGGTAATGTACATCAGCATTTACTTGAAAATGATTTATATTTGTATGAACATTTGTGGATGTTATGGCTCTCAAAAGGGGACACCTTATTCGTCTACCTCTGTATAACTTATCAGAATGCAAGTGAGCTGGTGTGGACAAAACTAAGGAATAATTTCAGAGGATGCAATGTTACTTGTAATATCTTCACGTATCTTACATGCTATTTTGCAGAACTGTTTTTCAAGGCTGACCACACTGCAGAAACAAGAGCATTAGCTCTTGCTTCTTCCCCTCTGCCTGCACCACATCGTAGATCCAGTGCTCTTATCTTGCACACACTGTAGTTTGTAGCTATATTATTTACAGTACAAATACATAAGCTATTACAGTACATACAGTATGTAGTTTTAGGTGAAAGTTGCCGATAACTTCTACACTCCATTAACAATATTTCAGTGATCGGCCCGGGTCCCAGTTGATCAGGGTAAATGAGGTTCTATTATATATAGTAGAATGTTGAATGAAATCACAACAGCTATTTCTACCTATGTCTGAGATCTTCTCGGGCAACAAGCCAGGTGAAACGACAATTTCTAATATGATCTCTAATTGTCTTTTCACCTGGCTTATTTCCCGAGGAGATCTTTAACATATCTGTTGCCAGGAAAGCTTCAGGTCTTGTTTTAATTATTTCTATCTAGTTCATAATTAAGAGTTCTCCGCATGACCAACAAAGAAAAACACATTTTCTGTTTGGGACAAGTTAAAAGATTTGAAAAGTTCAAACCAATAATAATGGTATCAAATGTTTGATGCCCTGTGTGCCTTAACATGTTTTACATTTTGTTTACTCGTTAATCAAAAAGTCAACCAGAATGAAGAGGACTTCAAGGCCATCCAAGAAAATTAAAGATGAGCACACGCACACATGCAGTTTTTCTAAAAAGTTTGATTCAGAGTGTTAAGATTTCCTATACATAGTTTGCAAAGAAAAAGAAAAACCTTGAAGCAAGTAATGTCTGACCAACAGAAGACAGCAAGGTATGAGAGGAGCTGAAAGTGATAATTTGCTTATGTAGCCAAAATTGTGTATGTGAATCACATGCTGCTAGATCTCATACTTGTATATAACTGCTAAAATAGGTATGTTACACATTTTTCTGACACTGTATTGAATGATACTAGAATGCATAAACAAGATGAGGATAGTAGAAAATGCTTATGCAGACATTCTCATCTAATGGTTACAGTTTTTCTAGCAATATCTCCAAATCAATATTTTGGATGAAATGTAACATTTCACCTATTTACTATAAGCAAATAGTAAAAATGCTTGCACTTTACAAGTCTTCTAACTTATTCCAGAGGATGGATAGAAATCTGAATGCAGTGCCAAGGGAAACACTTTCAAAAGATGAAATCAATCATGCATGTTAGTTGGGCCGCTGTATCTCCAAATAAATGTTTTGTATGGGTGAAGAGACATCAGAATTGTCACCTTTAACATACTAGCGCTGTGAATTTCTGCATAAAGGAAGCGATTCTGTTTCGTTTCAACAGCTACATTGGCACTAATTTGATTTATTGTGACATTGTGCTAAAAATCAGTCGGAGATACAGTGGCAGAACTATACTATTTACTAACACTTCAGGTGACCTGACATTAAATTTATGGCCACTCTTAACTGCTGTGTTTCAGTGTCCCATCCTATGTTGGGCATGAAAGACTGCTTAATTTTGATCAGACACCTTATTAGCTTGAGGTTCTTTTACATTTCTTTTAAATCTACGAGAGGGCCACCAGCTTTACTACCACCCCTCTGAAGGAAATCATGCTTAGGATTTTTAAACCAGAACAAAAATCTATCACCCTCCAGTGGATCATGTGCTATTAACTGTGAAAGAAACAATGGCGTGAATGCTTAAAACTGGTTTCATAAATGACATTAAAATTAATCCCTTTATGGCCACATAATTACCGTACAGATCTTTTTCATCCTCTTTCAATCAGTCTTTTACCTTAAAAGCAATGTATCTTTTCACAACTTACAAAAATATATCTTTTCAAGATGTGTTACCATTAAGAGTAATTGATGCGAGAACTTCATTCTGTGAAATGTCACAGGATTAGCCTAAGTATGAGTAAACACTTCAAATAGTTCACATTATTCCAGGAGCTTTCCATCACCTTGTCCAGCAACAGAAATATGCTGAGAACTTTGTCATGAACTGAAAACTTATTTGCAATGGGCATCTCTACATAAAGGCAAGAGATTTCAAATACATTTTTGAATGGGACATGCCTCCTTTCTAGAAACACCATGACAAGTATTTGTTCCAAAGAACATGTACTCAAACAGCCTGGACAGCACTGATCTTTTACATGTAGGCAATTACTGCAAGGATACTCCACTATGGCAGTATAATGCATATCAAACTACTTCAATCTTAAGTAAACATCTGGAAGGGAAGAGGTGATAAATGACCATTAAACCATTGATTGGACCTGGGAAAATATGCAAGTAAAAGTTAGCGCCCATTACCTTTCAAGCAGTTATTTTAGATAAAATCTCAGTATTTTAGTTAATTGATGGAAATTAATCATTTCTTCACACTAGCCTTATATAGCCATGGTGTTGGGTTTTTTCATGTTGACTATCAAAAACCTTAGCCTATATAAGGCTGGTGTGAAGATATGATTAATTTCCATCAATTAATCAAAATAATAAGAGTTAAATGATGAAGCCTGGGACTTAAGTACTTACGATACTAAGTCACCACAAACGGTGTATCTCGGATGCGAGGGCCCCAGTGGTTTACCAGGGAAATACACGAGTCAATGGAGAATTTAATGTCAGGAAGGCACGTTGACCATGGTAGCTCAATGGGCTGGAGCAACTGGTCGGAAACCAGGAGATCTGTGGTTCAAATCCTGGCTATGGCATTGAATTTTTCATATGGACTATCAAAATTTCAGTTGTCATTTAATTTTTGTTTGAATTTATTGAAAAAAAATTCATTGGAAATTATTAAAAATTGTAGTAGAAAGGGAACAAAATTAAAAAGAACAATTAAGGTGATTGAAGAGGTGGCAGCAATGTAAAATGAATATTCTTTGTGTTTAATGATATTAGTTTAAATTTTTAAGAAATGTTTGAATGTTAAAGTATTTAAAAATGATTTAAAGAGCAGATTACCAAATATGGTCAGGAAAAGTGTGCAACTAAAAGATGACGTGAACCAATGAGAAATTATTGAATTGCCATAGCAACGGCTCATTCAATAATTTCAGATAAGTTAGAATTAACTTAATTCTGTACATATACACCATAAAGGATGGACGCAAACCAATCTAGAATCGTCAAGGAGAACCCAAAATGTAAAGAAATTGTGACACTTGAGTATGTATTAATTTTGCATTAAGATGTGTACGTTAAATTTTGAAGGAATTAAAACTGAAATATTTAAAAAGTCAAACAATTTAATTTGTTTAACCAATTACTTTTGTCTCTTCCCAACTGATACTACACCCAAGATAAGAGATTTTCAGGCGACGGTTGCAGCTGCCATGAGTAACAAGTCATTGTGACCCAAACCATCATAACCAGCCCTGAGGAAAGGACACTACAGCATCCCAATACTGAGGTTCAGGAGCAACGTATCAGCATGTTACAGTATTTCACCATCTTAGAAAACCTGTTGCAAATGGCTTCCGAACCTGGGGTTTCGATATAATCCATGCACAGATCGGATCATCTGAGTAGAATTCTGTCACACCTTAACACCCTAATGGTAATGGTCTCACTATCCTGTCTTTCTCTTGCCTTCCAGATTCTTACCTCAGGATTAAAGTAATCTGACACACATTATAAAATTATTAGGTTCAATATTTAAAAATTTGTGTAAACTGATCAGTTATTTTAGAGTGCTTAATTGTTTATAAACACCACTGATAGACTTTAGTTTATAAAGAAACAGGGAGATGGGTAAATATTTGGAATAAAACAAATTAAGGATGAACATAAGGCGGGGCTAGGCGTGGCCCTTCTATTGCTACTAGCCAACGCAGTGCATGCAACGTTCTACAGTTAAGCACGCATACTGGCTCACTTTGCTAAACCATACAGCTAATTTCTTTGCTTGCCCTAAATATATTACAGAATTTTGTTTTTCCCATGTCCAAACCCCATGTTTGTAGTATGTCTGGTTTCGGAGATATGGAAACATAAGGTGCCTGACCAGAAAGAAAAGAATCATTAACTTGTCTGTGAAGAAAAGCACACGTGCTATGCTGTAGTTGCATTTTGTACCTTGCATTCAGTAAAAGTGATGATTTTTTAAGAGTGCACACCTGCTTTTCAAAGTAAATATGCTGCTTAGCAAACCTAGTACTGGTGTGTCTAGTAGTAACTGTGAAACAATAAGATTTTACATAAGCAGGCCGGAAATAATCTTAAAGTGTATTCCCTTTCCACACAGATGTCAGACATTTTAAAGTACAAATTTCATTCAGAGTGGAGAATTGATGTTATAAGCTTGTCGAGTTGAGTGCTCACATTGTGACAAACACGGTTAAAGAAGGCAAACAGTTCACCAAATTAGAAGTTTCCATATTTAGATCTCCAGGGAAACACTGAGCAGATAAAACACGTGCTACTAAGACAATTTTCAAAAGTGTGTTTTATGTAGAACAATTTATGATTTATTACAAGGGTGAATATCCAAGTGCCAAAAGGTTAACCAATTTAATGAGGGCGGAAAATAGAATATACTGATTCTGTATCTTCTATACATAATATTCTGAGATCTCTTGGGTTCAAACCAATGAAAACTCCTGCTTGAAAAGTGATATTGTTGCTGCAAGACTAAAATTTCAGCGTACAATGCACAACATTAGTACACAAGATTCATGGTGTAAAAATGCTTCATCTTTGGTATTAAGTTATTTTAATAAAATAAAAATTGGTTTAAAGTCCATTACAGGCAGTATACAAACATTAAAATAGAAACTATTTTCACAAATTGTTGAAATGTCAATATTTTGTTTCACTGTAGCAAACACCTTTTGTAGAATGCACCCAATTTGAATCATTTTGTTTTGTGTGCATATGAATGATAGCTACATAAGCGAACTGTTCTCCAGTTCAGATTATGCGATAATGTATGTGTTCTCACACACATACTGAAATATTAAGCAAACTTCTGTCAGCTTTTTTTTTTTTTTTTTTTTTTTGCAATTTACGTCCTCCAACGTTAAATCATATCGGACGATGAATGAAATGGGTGAAATAAAGCTCAAATGTGTCCAGGGTCCATGGAGCTTAGAGTTACCCGACATTCGTCTATCAGGATAAGGAAAAACCTTATCCAGGTAACTCACCCTGACCGAGATTCGAACTCGGGACCTCTTGCAGGTGAGGCAGACACGCTACCAAGGCGGGTTCAGCTTCTGTGTCACTGTACATCTCAGCATCTGTATAATACTTGCTAGGTGGATTCGGCGAGAAAGACACCTTCCATCTGTTGCCCGCTAGCCGTAGAACTGGCAACGCCAGGACAACGATAACCGTATTGGCTCAACCCATGTTCATTCTTATTTTGTAGCCACTCTAGGCCACTTTAGTTAAAATAGGTAAGTAAGGTTACGATGAAAATCCAGTAGACCATACTGTGACTTCGTAAACTTTTCGAACTGAACACAACCTAATTAAACTTTTACTGAGTTCACTTAGCACGCACTGTGAACTAGTTCCATCCACTCTTCACCTCAATCTCTTACATGTGGGAACGCCTTTAGCGGCTTCTCACGAACCATTCATCAGCTGGAAAACCGCACACGTCTTCAATGCCGTGCAGTAACAGTACTCACAGCTTGTCAAACTCGCTCGGAAAACAGCACTTCTCGTCACATCAGCCACTCGCTCCACGAGATTCACTTGCTTCGTAGGATTGCCGTAGACCTGCAACGGTAGACGAAGGAACTTTCCAAAACGAAACTTAGGATGTTTCAGCTCTCCATCAAGAGCGCTTATGTTTATGCCGAGCGAGTGCACGCCGTAACTGTTTATGGTATCACCAACCACCCGATAACCTTGGGCATAGCCGCTGCGTCATACCATTACTCAATGTATACATGTAAATTAGATGTATGCGAGGAGACGAGTTACTGACTCGTGGCCTATTTCTGACAATTTAAATCGGAACAAGATTTTTAGAATGGGGCAAATTCAGAGAGAATTGTGTTCTAGATACAAATTCGCAGCTGCAAGATTTGGCAACATTGTGTAGGTGGCAATGTAGGCGCCACTGAAAAGAACATTTCCAAACTTCGCGTCTTTCCTATCACAGAACTGTACACTGACCAGCAACAGCAGCGCCTTAACGACTGCTCTTGCAATTACATTGATTCAGTGGGTGTCACTTCGCCTTCGCGACTCACGGCAACACTTCCTAAACAGCTATTCTTTAACCACAAAATATTAAATCTATGGGAGCTGGCAGATATAATTCAATAATAATGATTTCGAGTTATAAAGAGTCGGAAATAATTTAATTCACGGCGAGTTAGCAACTCACTTTTGGTGATTTACTTAGACACGATTAAACAGTTCACCACTGGATCATCTGTATTCCACACCCAAAAACAGCATCAAACAATGAGGATATATTGCAATTAAGGTTTATGCATTCAAGTTAAAGTGTGAAGGATTTTTGCATTTTAAAACGTGTCAAAATATGAAACACATTTACTAATTTAACCGATCTTTAATTAGTGAAAATATCAAGCGAAAAATGTAATTTTCCGGTTAGCAAACATAAGCAAAGATAATCTATATTTACTAAAGTACGAAAAATATCATACCGACCCTCTTCAAAATAATCAAACCCATTAATACACAATCTTTAGAGGGTACTGAATTTGCGCTATTCTTAGGACCAGTTTCATCAACATTAATTTTCCTTGTTACTACCGTTTATATAATCCAGGTGTCTTTAACGCGGGAACACCAACGGACATTTTACCATGAAGTTGCAAATCCATGTAAAGATATTCTACCTTAGCTTTATGTTATACGAGCCAGCAATGAGAGACATGTTCGTCGTTTCCGCTTGGTGCATATTGAAAATCGATGTGTTAATCGAAGCGGAAAGTAAATTCGCTCTGCTTTTGAAGGCAATCGTTTACAAACCTTTCATATGAATAAAATTACATCTTTGGGTCTGAAATTTAAGCCTAACTTAACGTGAAATAACTGAACTTATTGCCCGATCAACAGAATGCTTCACGAAGACCATGATAAACATGTAAGCTGTGAAATGGAACAGACCTGTTGGAAACAAAGTTACTTATATTTTATCATGGAATGGAGAATGAAACGGTAAAAACTATCACTAAAGCAGAGAGACTTATCACAAGTGGCGGTACACGATTTAAGTCGAGAACACGATAGGGGTGTTGAAAAGAGGTTTACGAGGTGCACAAATCAAAGTGATAGTGACATTACTATTCCACGACTTTTTTGGTTAGGAATTAAAATTCTTGCCTTCTTTTGTCCCAAAATATTGTATACTCTCCCATATGTATAGTCCCTTATAATTTTCATGACACATCGGAAAGCTGACTTCGAAAACAACTGACTTAAATACATATTCTTCCAAAATCTATGGGGGAAAAAAAAAAAGCTCCCACTTGGGATTCAAACTTGGGGCTATGACGGGAACAAAAACGACGCTATCTATTGCTAATTGTATCAGCTCCGTCGGCAAGCCGAAATTTCGCACAGTTCTTTTGCATGCGGATATGGGATGCTGCATATATAAAAACCATCGGTCTGGCTTTGAACCCAGGACCTAAGGATCAGTAGGAGCACGTAACAACCACCCAAACCGATGTTTACAAAGCGAGAACGCTGACCAAAGAGAGTAATTTATTAAACAAAGTATTGTATTTATTTCATCCTTTGGAACATAACACATGTTATAGGACACGTCAGTTCAAGATACAAAGGTAAATATAAAAAGTTACATAAGACTAAAAACTAACAGATACAGGAACCAACAAAGTCTAAAGTAAAAAAGGAAATAAAAACAAAATATATAAAGACCACAGGGAAATTCTATATAAAAGTAATTGTCCACAAATGTGGAGTTTACTCTTTTCATGATTTAGGAAACCCTCTACACTATATAAGTTTCTCTCCATTAAGAAATTAAATAGAGCCTTTTTGAATTTTGGTTTGGACTCAAATATTCTTTATACTCTGTGGTAGTTTATTAAATGTAGACCAGCATATCTGAAGCTGCTTTCATACAATTTGATTCTATGCGAATTGATAGATTGTTCTTTGCTCTAGTATGTGTAAAGTCTGTCTACTCAACGCAAGTGCACGGCGGCCGCTTTCTTTGAGGAACCCTCATAATCGTTTTACAACATGGACCCTCCTCCTGACGGTCCCCTCTACAAGGTTGCAACATTTTAACATCACCGTCTTGCACCTAATGAAACAGAACAACTAGAAGTTGGAACTTTGGCAACTGAGACTCCACGCGGAGTAGACATGCAACTGCCATTTTCAGAAAATAGGGGTTGCTATTGGTCCCCAAGGTCAGTGTTCCATTTCTGAAGTGTGGAGATAGATTTATGACGGTCATTAGTGGGCGGAAAGGTCAGGTTCTTTGAGGTCCCTTTGACTGGGAACTGCACACACGTTGGCTAAACAGACTTTATGAACTTCTGCATTTGTTTTGAATGAATTTAAGGTTTCTTTCATGTAGTTAAATGTTTCATATATATACACATACACGGCAAAGACAAAATTTTAGATTTTCTAAAGTATGGTTTGCAACTAGTTTTGTTTGTGACATCAGCCACAACCCGTATTACTTTCTTTTGCAACCTAAACACCTTAATGCTATTTTTTGAATTTCCACAGTTGATTATCCAATATGTTAGACTATGAATGTATGCAAAATATACCATTCTAAGAATATGTTCACTTGACAAATTTTATTCACCTTACTAAGAAGCACATTTTACTAAGTGAGGCTATCAATATGAATTTCCCAACTTAAGTTCTCATCTAGTAACAAAGCCATAAATTTATTTCAACATATTTTATCTCATCTTGCTCCAGCTTAATTTTTGGATGTGTAACGTTCTTATTAAGTTTACTATGGAAGCTTATTGCTGCTGTTTTCTCTTTGCTTAACAGTAACAAGTTTTTATTGAACCATTCCATGCGAGGCCCACAAAATCTGCATCGTAATTTAAGTGCATTGGAATAATATCTCTTATCCACCTTCAATTTCTCTCATATTGCACTATGAATATTAAATACCACGCCAAATACCACAAAAAATGACCACACCGAAGATTCACTTCGCATCATGGATTACGAAACCGGAGTAAATTAACGTAAAATACTTTTCTAAATAGCAATATATTAAACAAATATTGCTCAATACTACCTGCAGAAGGGGCACACCTCTCTACCTCTGTCCTAAAATCATGTTATTAAGTCTAACGAAGTTTTTTTTTAATCCTTTAATACTGCGGCAAAAACTAAGTTCACTTCAAACTGCCTTGTCACAAAAATCGTTGGCATGATAACGTACTGCCAGCCTCTTACACAAATACAACCCTTCGACAAATCTACAATGTATTTTCTTTAGCATGCATCCTTTGTGCTGCTAATCTTTGACATACAAGTTTCACCTGTTACACGGAGCTACACGCAGATTCTGAATAAGTCTGATAATTCACAGGCAAAATGCTTCTGTTCGTTCCAAAGCCCACCGATTCTTTATACAGTTACACCAGCCAATAAGCAACAAGACGATGCGCTCCTCATTCGCGATGGAGCTAAGTTGCCTGGCTATACTCCAAAACCTCATCGCTATTGCCTGGTTTTATTTCGATATATTCCTTGATAGCTTTTACATTTGCAAAAAAACAAAGTTGCGATCCGATATATTTCATTTTAAACGACCAACAAAGCTATGTGCACCGGTATTCCAGCGCAAAGCGGTTCTAGTTTGACAATGGATGCCTCATTTGTGGATTCTCGACAAAAGCTTAGCAGTGAGTGATACGTGGGGAGTTCCTGCCGAAACATAGTATCTTGTTTGTTTACAATACTTAAGTGCTCCAGTTTTAAATTAAATTAGTTTAACCATATTGCGGGTAATAGCTTAATGAAACAAGCTTTTGATTATGCTTCGAAAATTTTAAATGGATTACTTATGATTCTTCGGTTTACTGATAATGCACTATCACAAACTATACAGCTTAAGTTTAACAAAGTATCGCAATAAAACAGTAGTGGGTTTTCACAGAATAACATTACATTCAAGTTTTAGCAAACACCAGAAGGGACAGCTTGTACTGCGGAACACCATCGATCGGTGCGCCGCTGCGATGTATGCTTCTGAGTCAGTTTAAAAGTAGTTCATGTCCTGAAAGAATACGCACTGACACATCCGTGCTTTCAACCTCCTAGGTGTAAGGGAAGACATTCCTTCGTATACAATATTGCGGTTTAAAATATTCATACTTTAAGTGATTTTATTGTGAATAATATTTTTAATGAAAACCTTCAACAGGGTTGCTTGTTATGCCCACATTTGCTCAAATTTGGTATTGGATGATATAATGAATAATTTAAGCGGTAACAGGCGTCGTGGTACACAATGGGGTTAAATGCGAGACTAGAAAGTTTAGAATGATGATATGGATATAAGGGCGCTCAACTGCTTGGTCATCAGCGGCCTTACAGAAACTGATTCATGGCAATAGCCAGATATAAATTAGTTAAAATTTTAAAAACATATCAAAACAAAATTACTAAAATATAAACAATACAAAAGCTATTATTTCCCATAAAAACTAAAAGCCATAAAAATACTACTTTCAATAAAAAACTTGCCATGACAAGAGCTACCTGCCCAGAGGTGGTCGAACCAATTTGTTGCGTTTCTTTGAGGCAGGGCTAGAGCTTTCAGCAGGTTTTTCCTGCCTTTTCCTCACTGTCGTTAGGGCAGTGAGGACAGGATCCACACGCTCTACATCAATGGAAGAGGACGGCTTACGCACTGGGAAAGTTTAGAATATGCAGAGGTTTGTCTACTTGCACAAAGATTTACAGATGTAAGTGGTAAACCTCCAACAGCTACATAAATTTGTATCCAGAGCTGGATATAAATTGTAATTAAAAAGTATAAAACGAAATGACAGAGCTGATTCTCTCTTGTTATAAACAGAAGGTACAAACGAATTGAGTACCTGGGCAATATAATCTCTGAATGGCGGCTCGGATGATGCCAGTGTAACGCTAGATACGCCATCCAAATGAAACGAATCTGGCAGTCAAAGCAAGTTACTTTAAGGCGTAAATTAAGATTTGATTCAAATGCTAAATAAAATTATTGTATGGCCGTGAAACTTAAAAAGCAACCAAGTAAATTGAAAGATTACAAGTATTTGTAAACCGTTGTTGCCTGAGAAATATAATGGGTACGTTGGTGGCCGGAGATAACCAGCAAAGAACTATGGAAAAAAGCACATCAATACAAAATCTCAAAAGAAATGAAATTCAGTGTGTGGGAGTAGTTCGGGTATGTATTTGAAAGAAAAGGACATCACAAAAAAATGCATTTGATTAGAACCCCAAGGACGTAGACGTAGAGGAAGACCTAGGGCAACATGATATAAGGTCAGAGATGACGCGAAACAGCCAGGGAGTAACAGTTCGATGGCGTGCTCTTATCAAGACCCTGTATCTCCCAGCGGAGTGACCATCACGAAGACTATACAGCAATGTTTGTATCACGACCTATTGTTCTCATCCTTTACCATTATTACAAAAAATCAATCAATCGATTCTCAGCAAGATATAAAATTCAAAATATTCAGAGAAAGGAATGTTTTGTGTGTTCTGTTTGATGAAATGAAACAGAACTCCGACAAATTTCTAAGGTTGTTCAGGGATACCTTCCGGGTGTTTTGATACAACAGATCCGAAAATATCCAATAACCAATACAGCAAAGTATATCCTGCAGACGATAATGTACACTTATCACTTAAGTCCGGATTTTATGTAATTACATATTCTGTTGCTGTGTAATTATAAAAAAGCTAAAATGTTACCGAATTAAACTGAAGACCCTTACCCGAACATTGTAAGTTACATATTTCGAGCTATATACATTCCACATCATAGTACATAATTTTACATATTTTTCTGAATTATAAATT
Organism: Mantis religiosa; assembly: GCA_030765055.1. Lineage (NCBI taxonomy): Eukaryota > Metazoa > Arthropoda > Insecta > Mantodea > Mantidae > Mantis > Mantis religiosa. The sequence goes on along the minus strand of CM060953.1, from coordinate 21,195,273 downwards.
TTAGTTGATTCCATTAATTTTCGTTACATAGCAAGGAAGAAAACATTGCACTGTATTATTGTGTTTCTTATTCATTGTCTACACATTTCCGCTGCATTCAAAGCTAAATTGTACATGCCGACAACTGTTTTCTTGTTCTCAAACAGGAAACGGTTCAGAATATGTAAGTTGCATTTAAACTCAAACTTGTGATAAACGCATACGCTGTACGACGAAATCTCAAATTGAACATATACGAAGCAATCTACATTTTAAAAATAAACGACCTTCTTCAAAGGAACAGGTACTACTTACAGTTGTAGGGTCAGCCTACATCATCTAATTCAAATTTTACAAAGAACTGTATGGCGTTGGTTGCAGCGAACATACCCTGGAACAAACTTCAGGTACCTGCATTTAATTATTTCTTGCACAAATACTGCAACCGCAACATTCCCGAAGAGTTCACTATCAGGAAGAATTACTTGGATTTTTGTTAAGTTAATGTATTAGAAAAAAAATCAGGATCGACATAGGCAACTCACCGATATGGATTTCTGCTGATACGACGAATGCTTCAGGCCGTTTCATCGCCATTCTAATAGTGGGCAAGATGGACTTTGAAACTGCATCAAAATCCTACTTAATTTATTGTAAATCTTTGGAAGTAAAACAGTTCAACAATTGCTGAATTCCTTAATGATGGACTTAAGGTACTATGGCTAGATGTTAAAGGGTGTTACTGATGTATACAGACGCAGCTCCTTACATGTTAAAAGCGAGGAAATCGCTTACTATATTTTATCCAAACTTAGTGCATGTTACATGTATGGCGGGGGAGGGAGAGGGCGGGGCAGCAACATAATGGAGTATTTCCAGCTGTATCTTGGACGTTCTTTTTCACATCCATAATTGAAGTACTATCATTTTTCTCTCCATTACAATATTACATTTTGCACTGCACAATACACTCAAAAAACCAGTGTCTCCCTTAAAAAGTTTGAAGGAAATCCTTTTACAGCATTAAAAACTTCCTTCAACAAAGCTTTCCGATCTAAGCCTAACATGATTTTGCTGTTACCTCCAACCAAATTTGCAAGTCTTATCCTTGCTTTCCTTCCAACAGTCAATACCAACGCTTTTTTACACATTCATCATAGTTGTCAATTATCCCCATTAGAATATTCCTTGTGATGTGTACCTTTTCTGTTAGCAATGCTATGTCAGAAGCAATCTTAGAACTATTTTTCCTCTTCACCGGAAACAGCTCAAGAAACTGAGGTGGAATACTTCATCTCTTCCTTCTTACTGAAATAACTCAATTCTATATTTAGTACTAATTATCAAGCACTTTTCTTTCCAGATCATACCAACCTTATTCAAAACCTACTACTGCTCGAGTCAACTCAATTTTCATTGCTTTTATTTACTTCATAATCCAATTGAATTTGCCTTTCCCCTTTAAACTTGCCCTGCATTTAGAGCATAGAAATTGTTCTATATTCTAAGACTGAAAAATTGGAGCTCAGACTAATAAATCTGAAATGTTTGCAATATTATAAATCAGACTATTCACTCTTCTGTTTAACTCACTGGAATTTTTTTTCTTACATCCAGACACAAAGCTCACATTTCTCCATTCATATACTGAACTTCTGGATACTAACCTTGATGGAGAAAAATGCATAAATGATCTGCAGGATTGTTTTATAAGTGATATTTTTTTATATTCCTACTCAATCTAAAATGAACATTGAAAAGTATCCCTTACAAACTGGAAAGGAGGTTGGCAACCAAAAATTGTCCGCCTTGGTAGCGTGGTGGTAGCATGTATGCCTCACGATTAAGAGGTCCCGAGTTCGAATCTTGGTTAGGGCAAGCTACCTGGATAAGGTTTTTTCCCGGGGGTTCCCCTTATCCTGTTAGACGAATGTCGGGTAACTAAGCTCCATGGACCCCAGACTCATTTGAGCTTCATCTCACCAATTTCATCCATCGTCCAATATGACTTAACATTGGAGGACGTCAATTAAAAAGAAAAGTGAAGTTGTAACTTCAAGGATGCAATCGATTTGGAAATTACCAACTGAGTTCAAGGTTTTTTACATTCATAAAATGTAAAAACAATATTATGAAGATAAAAGGAGACCAAATCAACTGCTCTACAGGTGGATTTTGCCGAAAATTAAGACTTCAACAAAATGAAATTCACAGCATTCATGAGAACTATTTTCACATGTACGAGCTTTAATTGTTCTATGCTCTAGTATTTTGTAGTAGACAGGATTGCTTAAATCAAATTAAGTTAGTTTACCAAACTACCTAAAATAGCTTGTGTATATTCTGACAGTTGCAATAGTTGATCTTAAAATCGTTAACCATTATCAACTACAATGAAGCAAATTTGGCCCAATTCCACTTCTTTATTACACTCTACAGGAAAGATGCTACTGAAAGATCAGTAAAGAACAAGAATGCAAAAGTGAAATCTGAATTGGCTACAGTTAGCATAGCTCAGTGTTCGGATGTAAATCAGATGATAAAGTTGACAAGAAAATGAGATGAGCAACCTAATCAGGGACAAGCAATCAAAACCACCACTCATTTATATGCAATAACCACCTTCTAGTAAGATAATCAAGAGACCGGAATGTAACAGGTTTTTGGAGAGCAGATCAATCACATTTAAATGTGTTTATTGATTGCTACATGGCAAAGTGAGGTGTACCGGGAAACATTCCAAACACAGATGTTTACATGAAGTTATTGCACACATAATACAAGTTTAATCTTTGTACACTCTTCAGACAATCTTGTCTTCTGGACAGCAACATGTCACATCGGCAGGCACAAGAAATCTGAATACTGAGACAAGGAGAAAGAAGGAATGAAAATCCCATTGTGATTTCTCAATAGAGCCGTGTTCATTCCATCCCATGCTGCATCAAAGCTTTCACTTCTGACCACACATTCACATGTAAGCAATTATAAGGGTCTTCCACCCTTAAACATATGCAGTGGTCCTCATTACTTTTACCAAGTTAAAGTGCTATTGCAATATCTTTCTTGTGTCCTCAGAACTGCAGTACCTTCTATTAGATTAGACTGTGCAAACATGATTATGTGTGTTAAGCTTATATTTATAGAAGTTATGTAGTGTTTTACTTAGTGTAGTTTTATAAATTTATTAGTGTTTAATAGTTATTGGCATTTAGCACTCGCATAATTTAATTAAGATGTGGAGACCATGGGCATCGAACCTAACATGGATTTCCATTAATACTAGCATTCATATCCTTTCTCGAGTTCTAAAGCGTTAACATTTAACTATGTGGAAAGTACATGATTATTTAAATTATGTTTAATAGAAGCCCCCCACTTCCCAAAAAATTACATTGCTTAACTTTATTCAAACTTGTAAAATTAGCAGACATCCTTGTAAAAAGCCTCCAGCATTTAAAGAGTAATACAGTTCCCTTACTAGTTTCTTTTAATTCCTTGGGGTTTTCTCTCTAACTTTTTAAGTATTTACTGCTTTGTTAAATCAACTGAAATTCAACACCAGTAGCTGCCATAGAATATAGAAAAATGTTTTAGGATAAATCGGCTCACAATTGCAATAAACAAAGGTCTAACATGCAATCTTTGCTTATAAATGATCAACTACCAGAATATCCAAAGTGCTTCTTTAATTTGCAAGTAAGTATCCCTCTCAAATTCATGCACACTGATGCTAATACACATTTAGTTCTTGTGGGTAATATAAGTACTATACCATAACAGCATTGGTAATATATCACTTTTCAGTTATGTTATAAAGCATTGTAACATTATGTATTACTATAGGAGACATTATTTAAAATTAATTTGAAAACATCAATAAGTAAACCAAATGACTAGTTTGTACAGTGAAATCTGCTTTGAAGTTTTTTTCCTTCTAAACTTTATTTTAAACAACTGCAACCCTGGGTATTTTCAGCTATACACACGAGCCTAACATTCTTCACCCCTCTACCATGGGTAAGTGTAACCTAAGATGTTTATGACATTGTGGTTAGGGGTGAGAACAGTTATTCCGTACAAAGCCTGGGGATGCTTTAAGCTGTCACTATACATTGAATCAGAAGTTACTGTTGCCACCATTTCATTTCTGTGGCATGTTTTGCATAATGCGTACCATTCAGTAGCTATGTACAGAGGGGGCAGGGGTGAATTTATTTTATATAATATGATGTAAACCAAAACTATGAATGTCATTTTTATTTATATATTCATTCAGGTTCATCTTTATTAAACTAAATGAGATGTTTCAATAGCAACTGCAGTAAGAGTGTCTAACATTACATAATTTTTTATAGTTTAACATGATGTATTTAAATCATTTAGTTTATATTATAGCAATCGCAGATTAGTAAAGACTGGTCACGCTTCAGAAAATTAGTTCTATTACCATATACTACTTATAATTACAGAAACTAATGCAAAAAGCTTTCCCTTAATGACTTAAAAATAGGCTACAAGAATTTATAATTATTGGAAAATGTGATGGTTTACTGAAAAAAAGCTTAGGTTGAGGATTTGTATACGATAGTGAGAATGACACCCAGACATTCATCAAATGGGCCCAGGGTCCGTACAGCTTAGTTACCCGACATTTGTCTTTCAGGATAATGGAAAACCCTGGAAAAATCTTATCCAGGTAACTCACCCTGACCGAGATTCGAACTTGGGACCTCTTGAACGTGAGGCAGATATGCTACCATCTACGCTACTGAGGAGGGCCAAAGCTTCGGTTCCTCAGGCCTAACCTTAAAAGGGATAGAGGAACAAGAATCACCTAACACCATGAAAAAGGTACAACAAAGAAAATTAAAGAAGACGATGATACACCCATGTTGCATATAATTGGCTACCTTACATACTAAACATACAGCTTCCAAGTGCTCCACTTGTGTTTCGTCACTTACTGTATGCTAACTTACTAATACTTTACTCTTCTAATCAGCAGATAAGGAAGCAATCACAGCACTGATCATTGAAGGTCAGTATGTGACAATAGTACATATCGAAATTTAACTGTATTGGAACACCACAGTGAAGCGAAAAATTATTAAATTTTAGATGAGTCGTATTTTTTACACATCTGCTTCACTTTCGTACCTATTTTGAGGACATGTTTCGCAAATCTTCGTTTGCATCTACGGCTCTTGTGCGACTGAAGCTAGATCCAGCGGTGTGGGTAATTCTGGGGTTGTTGCTGCCATCTGTTGATTTAGTGATGAACTGAAATGTGGGATTCTCTTCTAGCGGGATTTCAAAGTTCATTAGTTGGTTTTTATGTTTTTCTATGTATATCCTCTCCCATATGACGAGTTCACTATGTTTTTGTACGTATTTTAGTAATTCTGTGCTATCTTCAATTTCATGATTTTCAGACCAGAAATGAGCTGCTATTGCGGACTTATCAATATTTTTGTATCTTAAGTGCCTGAAGTGTTCTTTCTTTCTAGTGCCTATGTTTCTTTTTGTCCTCCCTATGTAAATTTTTTCACAGTCTTTACACTTAATCTTGTAAATGACTGACAAGATAGCACAGAATTACTAAAATACGTACAAAAACAGTGAACTCGTCATATGGGAGAGGATATACATAGAAAAACATAAAAACCAACTAATGAACTTTGAAATCCCGCTAGAAGAGAATCCCACATTTCAGTTCATCACTAAATCAACAGATGGCAGCAACAACCCCAGAATTACCCACACCGCTGGATCTAGCTTCAGTCGCACAAGAGCCGTAGATGCAAACGATTTGCGAAACATGTCCTCAAAATAGGTACGAAAGTGAAGCAGATGTGTAAAAAATACGACTCATCTAAAATTCAACAATTAGTATGAGCCAAGGAACTCTTGTTGAATTCAAGGAGGAGAAAATGACTGCAGAAATCTAACGAGAAATCCCATAATGTGACAAGAGTTGGAACCAGAAATCCAAACCTTTTATTCAGAAGATGGCAAGAGCAACGGGGATTACACTGTCACATGCAAAACAGTAGCAAACCTTTCATTTCTACATCAAATGAGAATAGCACAAATTACTAAGGTTCAAAGTTTAAAAATGGATATACAAAGATAATACAAGGTTTGTAGTATGAACTTTTGGTTCTGGAGGAGTGCACTAACATATACAGGATAGTGCACAATATAAATGTTATAGTTTAGCACAAATCTATGAATTTCTGGAAGACATTTGTGAAATGAAAATTCTTTCCTTTACCTACACTAATGTTTTACACCCTATAGCACATTCAAAAGAATGCTTTTAATCCCGAAATACGGGGAAAATTAAGAGTTTTGAGGAATAAAGTACACTTCCCCAAACAGGATTTTATTTTCAGTATTAACAGAAATAATTCACAGAAGTATTAAGGTCTATACACAATAGACACTGAGCATTTGTTTATGGACATTTTTAACTGTTGTGTTTCTCCACATCCTATTCCATCTAAAAAAAAACTACTTAATTTTGCTCAGAGGCTTCTAGCTCATCAGTTTGAAATTTACCACACAGCACATATCACAATCCAAGTACAGAGAATAATATTTATAAGCCATTTTGTACTTTGTATTAAAGCTTTGCATATATCATTTGTTAGTGATACACCTTAACTTTCATCCAATCTTTTACCCAGTTAAATTTAAGAAACTGCAATCTTATGTTCCATGGAATCAAATGGATATCCAAATTCATTTTTTCTGCATGCACCACAAATGGGATTCTTTGTGTTTACAATGGACCACCATTTCCATATAATACCAAGAAAGTCAGCTGTCTCACATCCCTGAAAAGCCATTAATGCTCTAGTGCTTTCATGGAAAATATTTAAAGCAAGAGATACTTGTCTTTCAATATTAGTGGAATATAAAGTTCTGTAATTAAACTTATAATCTTGTTTTATAACTCTCATTCTTATATACAGTCCTCATTATTGAATTCCGCTTCTTTATTGGATTTAGCTGGAAACTTCAAAATCAGGGAATGAAAATGTCTTATTCGGATCCTTTTTGTTTTAGCCAATTATTTCTTAAGTTTTTCAGCAAGTGGACAGTATCCTACATAAAGTAAACATGATCAATTGCAGGCATGAACAACGTATATTCATTTTTCAACTCCGTACTTAAAATGGAAAACCTGTTTTCATTTACTTTATCTGAAATGATACACAGTACTTTGAAGACACTTTTTCAACCATTTCCACAACCTTTGTCATATCGTCCATCGCAGAACATGATTGTTTTTACAGGATGAAGGAAAATAACAAAGGTTGAGGAATAGGATAAGGAAGCTATAAAATGCAGAAAATATTAAATATGAGAGAACTGTTTTAGCCTCAGTGACATGGTCACAATTTTCTGCAAAACCAGTAATTTTACCATACCTGCAATCTATTTCCTCAAACATATTTCACCCAGTTGCACCTATTTCTCTAGTCCTGATAACTTATCGCCAACAGCTTTTAGAAAATTATCATTCACATTTTTGTTTCGCAGATACGCCTAATGAAGTTATAAGATGTTGCAAATATTTAGGGCGAGGCAAAGACAAGATTTTGTTTGCTCTGTTTCATAACATTTCTTTGATTGCATGTAAATAATTAAGGCTAACAATCATGCAAGATGAATACACTTTCCTTGATACTAAAGCCAAGGAGAACTGTTCCAAGAAAAATTCCACCTGTTCAGATAAACTATCATTACCATTTTCTAATGTTTGATTCAGATTTCTAAGATCAGATTTTGTATGCTTTAAAAGTCTGGCCACACAAGGCAAAGAATTTATGTTAATGAATTTATTAACCAACTCCTGTAAACAGCTACACCTTTTCAATAATAAATCTGATCCAAGAATGTCTGAGGTCTTGGTAACAAATTGGGTTTTGATTCAAATAAGCAGATACTTTTCTTCTCAATTCTCATTATTAACTCTTAAAACTACGTTATTTTGTCCTCTTCAGCAGCATCTCTACAAGCCCTAAGTTCAGCTTGAAATTTTCTTCTTTTAATGCTGGCAGCCCTTTCTTTTCGCTGGCATCTTTAAAAAATATGCTGGCAAGCCTTAAAAAATTGCAGGAATGGAACCAACTTTTAGCTTAGGCTTTTTCATACACTAACACTTTTTATCTCTTGAATCTAGGTAATATTTCACATTGAATACAATCTTTTCAAAATGCTTAATACAGACACTTATCTGAAGGAATCCAGTCTTTTCTTGGGATATTTCTTACCCACCTTTCACGCAATATTTTCTCTTTAGGAATAATAGAACTCCTCACATATTCACCAACATCCTTTAATGTATAATTGCCTTTGCAATGAGGGACAGCACTTGTATGGCATTTTGAGAATGGAATTCTACCTGATTCTAACATGAATCAAGCCATGCATGCTTGACCAGACGACCCAGTGATATCATGCTTTTAGCAAAGAGGGGGAAGCTTTCCCACCTGTATAGAGTCTGCCGTGCCTTATCTCTTGACTGTTGCAACTGCACAGCAGTCCAGGCAATTTGATCGTGTCAAAATCCTTCCTTGGAATGTTTGCTCATCAAGCTTACAGTACAGCTCTTAACTCACCATGGAATGGTCTGTGAAAGATTGCTTAGCTGTCATAGCATCACACAAGTGTAAGAAGAATCCAAGGGCAAATTTCAATTTGCTAGAACAGCCTGGAATATCTCAGATTTGTTTACTGGAATATTTAAAGATGCACCCTCTTTCTAGTGTTGATGACAAAGATCTGGCTGGCTGCACTCGGTTCAAAACCCAGATGCAATCAAGAAAGTACAGGAACATATCAGAAGAAATTCTCCTAGGAAACAAAAATGGTGCAGCAGCTTCAAATGTTCAAAATGAGTATCTAGGCCAATAAATCAAGACTTTGGGCTTACCACAGATGCATAAGACATCTGCTAAACACCCGTCCGCCTGAAGAAGATTAAACTGGAAAGATCAGCCTTCTTAGGTGGCAAACGAAAAACCAACATCACACTTTCAGATCAAACTTTTTTTATAATTGAGAAATTCAACAGGCAGAATGACAATGTAATCTTGGCGCTATGAAGAATCCTGTCAGGTTGCTCCCTGGGTTCGTCATTCAGCATCAGTGACGGTTTGGTTGGGAGTTTCATACCAAAGGGGCCATCAAGGTCAATTTCTGTGAAAAGGGCGTAGAAACAATATAAATGTGTATGCACAGAAAGTCTAGGAGAAATTTGTGAAACCTCTTAACCAATGTTCAACAGTGAACACAGATCATCCAACAGGATAGTGCTCCAACTTGCAAAGCTAGGAAGTGTCAGCAGGGGCTCAAGGACAACATGGATTGACCATCATCCAGTCCAGGTGAAATGATATAAAATATTCATCAGAATCTGTTCTATTAAACAGTATACCATAAATTAAGTTCTCACTTAGTCCTGAAATGATTCCTTTAAGTTGTGACTTCTAAGTTACAGGATTAGATACTGTCTACCCACCACAAGACAGCAAGAGTAGACGGGGAGAGGAGCTTGAACTGTTCATCGGCTGTTAGTGGTTATGTTTACTAGGAAACGAGTGAGCACATGAGTCACCCTTGCTGCCAGATCTAATGTTTATTGCAGTAACTGCAGTGATAGGTATTATGCATGGGTGAGTTATGTGACATTTGCGCATTTTATACGAATCTAGCAATTTTGTCATACTAGGAAGGTTGGGGACAGCAAAAGTGATTATGCTACACATTCCTTTAGCTTGCCTTGTCCTGGGCAAACAGTACATTAAGCAGATAAAATGTCTGAGCAATTGCAAAATTATTGTGTCACACCAAAACGGTCAAAATGTTGATTCTGAAATATGACTGCTGACCAACCATCGAGTTGATACTGATTTTTAACTGGACCTCTGTTGCTTCAGTTACAGGCAACTGCTACTCTTCTGCTTATAAGAAGCATTCATCTACTAAATGAGGCTGAAGGCTTGTAAGTTGTGGATGCAGTTGCTTACTCTTGACATCTGAAACTTCAGAGCACACTAACGGTGCTATATTCAAAGAGAACTGGAAACTGAAGTTTAGAGTCCAGCTGAGGAGAAAATTTGCTGCAGGTATAATGGTAAATTGGAAGACTGGAGCTAATGCAGCAAATAAAGAATAACTGGAAAGTTTTTAAGATTAGGTTTTTCCTATATGTTATACAAAAGCTACAAAACAAGCCAGGATTAAATTGCTTCACATCAAAAAATTCAAGAATATACATGAAGCAGGTCATTCAAGTACATTTCCTTAGAGTTATAACAAGTTTTTCTTACATTCAATTTTTCTACAACTTTCTCGGGATGGGGGAATACTGAAGTCTTTCAAACATGTTCCTGGCAAAATCTCAATACTGAACTTACAGATGGTATTCAATGCTTCTATATCTACAGGAGGTAGAAGGTGCTAGAAGAATTAAAGATAAAAATACTACTTGCCAAGCAAGTTATTAAGCTGTTGAGAACTTTTACAGTTTAATTAAAAACAATCAAAACAAAGAAATTAGGGATGACAGTATTAGCAAAACATTCCATAGAACTACACCTACTGTCCACTCAAAGCCAGAGTTACCATGTGCTGCTTGTCACAAACCCAAGCTCTCTAAGTTATAATGCTGGAAAGATATAAGCATAATGCTTAGCTAAAATGTTCTGCATCATAAAATTTTGGAGTGTAAAAACTCTAGAAGTGTAAATTTTATTGCAGTTATAACAACTTGTTTAGCATAATGGGTATAGACGGTTACCACAAAATATAATTTTAACGCTGTCTGCTACTGCACTAATGCTGTATCTTGCTTGTGAATTACCAATTGTATGCATAACAGCCGCCCTTGCATATAAAAGAAATTCAGCTTTGAATACATTGGTGCTATCTGAGGAACGCATGAACCAAAAAACAAAGGAAATCATTCATAGTACATATTCTAAGCTCAGGTCAAATCTTGTGATTTAGTTTTAAAGGCAAGATTAATTTGAAATGCAAAAGCAGGAAAGCTTTTAATAATGCAAAACAATGTGTTTGACTCTTTAGAAAAGTATTTGTCGCTTGCAGTAGTGCTTATTATGAAAATAACCAGGTTTACAGACATCAGTGAAAAGTGCAACCAAAATGCATGGAGAATACAGATTTTATTGTGACAGCTGAGTCATCTTCACAGGATTAGGATCTAGGTGTTGTGCTTTTCCCTGAAAATTGTAATTAACCTAAGTAAAATGTTAATATCCACATTCATAACATTGATTCTTCAGGTTGCAATTTGAAATGAAATTTTCTTGTCTTTGTACAATAAACAGTATTTATAGTAGGCAATATCTAGGGAACATGTGGTGCAATAGGAGGATGCAGCTGTTAGGGCAAGGGTTTGTAAACTACATTTACGCAAATAGAAATACTTAAAACTGTTACACACTCATTTGGAATGGACAAAGCAAAGCAGTTTAAAAGATAGAACAGGTCTTGAAAGCCAAAGCTCTAATCTATGAACTATGTACATAGGCTTACCTTTACCTGGTAATATCCTAAGTTTAATCTTTTCTAACTATATATATATATAAGCTTACATTTGACTGTTCCGTTTTTCTTAGAGGTTATGTTTAGTTAAAAAGTTCTTGTAACAATTTGACTAAAATTTGAAGTCCAATGCATAAAACAAGGATACATGAATTCTTTTTGCATATTATCTTACCTAATTGATGAATTAAAATTCCTTGCATGATTTTTTTAAAACAAAATGACAAGTTTGAAGTTCTCAGATGAGTATACATAAAATGTATTTGTATCCATGTATGGATTTGGTTAAGAGAACAAAGAGGTTACATCACATCAATAGAGTGCAGAAGCAGGTGCCCTTACAAATAAATAGCCTACTTTCAACCAAAGAAATCTAGAGGTAGCATTTGGATTGAATAAATCAATTGTTCTAATTTCTAAAGGTACTCTTAAATTCAAGTGATGCATCAACTCCGGCTTTAATATAAAATGTTACTGTGCTCTAATCTTTTTCAATCACATTACCTTCTATAAGAACTGAAGATGCCCAGCACAGAACAAATACTATAGGTGGTGGTTACCTCTTACCTGATATCCAGAAAAATGCTACACTTAACCCCTTCTTTCAACAGCTTTAAATATTCCACAGTTCTAACTTAATTTACTTTTCATTCTTCAATAGTTCAGATTTCCATGTTTTAGATCTTTTTTGAATTTATAGCAAAAACCTCATCCAACATTTCCTCCAACTTATTGCATATCTGGGATACTGTTGATTTTTACAGTATTACCAAGGGTTTGTAATTATAATCTATTAGGGGAGCTAGTAACCAAAATTTCTTGAAATTTTAATTTTTTGGAGTTTTTGAAGAGTAACATTACCCATTTGTTTAATAATTCAATGATTAATCAATTTTGAATTTTCTAATGTACAGATCATTTGAAATACATTTTTGATAAAATAGGTGGTGAGAAGTCTACAGTGTTTTCTTAGCCTAGTTCTATTTTTAAAGCCCATTTACCAAAAGGTAGCTACTTTTTCTTTAACAGAAAAGTACTGTTGACTCAGGATGTATTTGTCCTTGAATGCACTATCCTGCAGTGAAGTACTGAATTTCCTTATAAGATGCAAGTGGATCAACACTAGCAATTCCAATTTACTATCTGTAATGTAACTGGACTGTAGCCAGTGCAGAGTTATAATATTTCTAGGATTTGTTGTCATAATTATACTGTTTAACAGGTACCATGTTCACTTATTGAAAGTATGATCATAATTTTGTTTAATTTATAATGTATTACTGATGGTGCTTCACGTAATATTGTGCTGGAATAGAAAAGAAGTTTATTTCAAAAGCAGGGCGTAAATCTTTGAATAAGAATAAACAACTGAGTGCTCTCAGGTTCACTTGTATCAAACAAGGTCATAGCAAACCTAGTCAAATACAGATTCATTTTGGAAATTAATCTTTCTTCCACACTAGTGTGTAAGCTAAGGTTTAGATAGGCAGAATCACACTGAAAAATTCAATGCCATAGCCAGCATTTTAACCACGGATCTCCTGGGTTTTGCTTTCATAATTTATCTTCCATCAATTAACCTAATAGTGGTTTAAATGTGAAGCCGCAGACTTAAGCCTTATAGAGCATAGTAAGTTGCAGCAAAACTGTCTCATCATGTATGAGAATCCCTGGTAGTTTACTGGAAAAAATATGAATCAGTTGAACAATTTAATGTCATGCTGGCATTTTGGCCAAGGTAAACAATTAACAGCAACTGGAGATTGGTAGATACGTGGTTCAAACCCCAGCTATGGTTTGGATTTTTCAGTCTGATTACCTATCCAAATAGTATCATTTTGATTAAACTTGAAAGCTCAAATTTACACAGTAACTTGCTAGTATAAAATACTCAACTTAACATGGGTGGAACTTAAGAACTATTGAAACTTTTAAAAAAAAGTATTCTGAAGATTTAATAGCCTCAGCCATTTTAAACTCAAACTGCAGTGATTGTCGATGGCTGATTGATAGAGGCAAAGTCTCTGAAACATGTTCTGGAAAAATTTAAAAGTGTTGTTTAGTGTCATTAATCGACTCCCTTTAAATTTAATTCAAACTGCAGTATTTAAAATTTATGTGGAAGCAGACAAAGATTACTGCACAGCTCACAAACTGGGACAACTTTTCTCAAGTCTGCCAGAAAAAAAAAAAAAACTCCAGTGAAAGCTTGCAATATCGACCCTAGCATTATACATCAGTTGAGTAATATTTACCTTAAGCCTAAAGTGAAACTTAAAGATTACATTTAAGATAAAATTATCCTTTAAACAAAATTTCTATATCTAAATATGAAAATTAAAATATTTTTACTACAGTTTAATATACAGATGTCTATGATGCAAGATATGGAGAATTCTATGCTGGGTGACAAGTACAGAATAAGAACATCTGCACCATTATCAAGATGTTTTAACACTAATGAAACCTCTTTCCACTCCAATCTGCTTTAAAAGTTCACTCAAAGCACACTTGTGAGCAGCAGCATAATCTCAAGGCATGTATGTCTTATGAGCATTTCTAGCATTCCTCTTGCAATATTCCTTAGCATATATGAAGAGAGGTGAGGCTAGTGGGCAGTAACTGCTATTCAAAAAGTCACAACTGCATAGGATCAATTTTCCTGGGAGTAATAAGACTTTCACATGCTACACTAAAATGGAGGAATTACTTTGTGATTGACCCACGCTTCAAAGTCAGTCAATAACTCAGACCAATAAATTCAGCAAGACAAAATTCCAGGTAGTGTTGATTGGCAGTATAGATGACAGCCCCTCCCATACTTGTCAGACAGGAGCTCGTGTCCATCACAAAAGAATTTCTCCCTCAGTGTGCACTGCTCATTTGTAGGAGAAAATATAACAGATGCATTTTAATGTTATTCTTTTGGTACTGCTTCAACTACTTTTAAACGCCTAAATCACATTAGGCAGACAGGATCTTCACAACTTGCAATGAAATAATCTGCAACATCTCAATAGTAAACCCTTAGAAGTCATTCACAGTGACTTTGATTTTTTATATGTAAATACTTATTTGCATGAACATTCTTTTGAAATTGATCGAAGTATAGAATAGAACTGGTCAATCTTAGTTTCCTGATTCTCATATGTCGGATGCACACTGGTACTTCCAGCATTGTACACCTTTGGATAAATAACCAATGTCTACCATTCTTACAAGAAAACAATGGCATCTTTACAAATTAATGCTGATAATATAAACTCAAAATATACTGTCTAAATCTGCAACATAATTTGACAATACTTGAAATGTTTTTATCCAACAATAATTTGACCTATTTAATTACATAAATGCTAATGTAACTTCATTTATACAATTAGCATTTGATATAGCCTTAAGTATTTGCTTCAGGAATTTTAATCTATACCCTTTAATGATAAAAAGACTACAGAGATAGAAAAAATCTGCAGAAGCCATGGGCTTTATAAAGCGGAGAGGAAGGCAGGCAGGCAGACAGACAAGGGTAGGGTAGGGCAATGCACAGCAGACTTGGCAGATCAATACTTAGCATAGGGTAACTCATCCCCCCCCCCCTCCAGCCCTGTCACCATGGTAACAAATTGTTTGCCCTGAGTCTTGCTGGCACCCAGCCTTGGTTCTGCTACTCGCACAGGATATGATGTCACATTACCACCCCTCCCATATTATTTTTGACTAATGTTACATCTCTTAGTATGAAACTTGCCATATTAAACACTGAACCCTGGTGAAAACCAACCATGTATGCACTCGTGTTTTTCGATATATAGCCGATGTCGATTACAAAATATGCGGTGCTCTTAAATGCGCCGCATGTCAAGTTCAATGTACATATGCAAAAAATTTCTAAATTTCTTATTCCGGCAGTCCTATTGATAATCGACATGAAAGGGACTAGATTGTTAAAAGGGCAATTTTTTAACCTAGTTCCTAAGAAAGCAAATAATTCCACAAATTACAAAGCAAAAATATTGGCTTTTAGGTTCCAAATAGCCCATATCAACAATATTATACAAGTTTTCTATAATATTCTGTGTGGGAATAAAGTAAGAAAACTCGTAATTGTGCACTGAGTTTGCTGATGACGCATCGATCTTCTAGCCTAGCCCTAACTACACAATTCCACCCCGCTCCTACACGATTAGCAATTACTGTTCGTTTGACGACATATATCATTAAGCACATATCAAATAGTATTTATAAATATAAGTCGTGCACTTCTAATTCTGTTTCCTTGAAGTATATGACTTTCTTATAGTACTAGACTGTCATACGGTCAGTGGCAGCGTCAAAAATTTTCATTTAGAAGTCGCCTATTCCGATTGCAAATATTTCAAAATATATTCGGTTTTATTAAAAACTAGTAACTTACCATCATATCTCTCAGCTTGTTCTGCTAACTTCGCCTTGTACACGTTATCCTCCCTTTCCGACATGACGGATGATTGCGGATTTACCACGCTATGTAGAAGACCTGCACTATCACAGAGAGAACTAAGATGGCCGCGCCCGCCAACACTGAAAATAGTCCGCGTATAAGAAATGGATCAATTGTGTTCTTCCGCCGATTACGTCAGAACAGAATCACCATAAGACAAGACCGTTCGTTTGAACGTGGTTTGAACTAACAATTTGTAATGACTTAATGGTGCAATGAACTAGCCGTGCAAATCAAATCAAATATCACCTTTGATTTGCATACATTCATAGATATTATCATTAACAAAAGAAATCTCACCCTTATGATGCGAATTATCTGAAGTAAAAGTAGTTTTTATTCTAAATATATGTTTTCAGCGAAATTTTGATATCCAGCTTATTTATAGAATACCATAATTGAAAACATTTTTATTTTTCATAAATTATGTATTTTAAATAAATGTAGATCTGCTGTGTTTGTAATTTTTGTCTGTCTTACGGTTTTCCAATTATATACAATTATGCAAATTCCATTACCGGAAGAGGACTTTCAGAGCTCTTTATAGAA
The DNA here is from genome assembly GCA_030765055.1 of Mantis religiosa. Taxonomy (NCBI): domain Eukaryota; kingdom Metazoa; phylum Arthropoda; class Insecta; order Mantodea; family Mantidae; genus Mantis; species Mantis religiosa. The sequence goes on along the minus strand of CM060953.1, from coordinate 21,178,682 downwards.
AATTTAATATGTGTTTTGATAAACTTTTTCGGTCATACGGTTTATCAATTTATAAAATTGTGTAAATCCATTCATCTGAAAAGGATTTTCATGGTTGTGTATAGAACATTTTATACTTATATAAATACACGTACATACAAAATACATTAAATATACAACAATTTAATCAAAATCATTAAAGCCTTTTTTTAAGAAAATGAAAAATGAAAAATTTTTAATGCTTAGAGTTATGAAGAAATACTCTTCAAAATCTTCATGTCCTGTAAAAAACTGAAGCGGCTGACAGTGAAGTAAACTAGGTTATTAATAATAAGATAAGTAAATACTGAAGTTGTGTTACTAGTGTTTAGCTATTATTAATAATCTTCATTTCCTATTTTTGGAAGGTATTCTTAAATACTAACTTTGGTGTTTATTCTACATTCCGATTTTAAGTTATGCCATACACACATAAACACGTTTTCCTACGGCAGGGAAGTAAAGCCACTGGTTCTATGCAATATAGCTATGGCATGTAAACGAACCTCAAGACTGGCATATCTCTTATCAAAATTAAGCGGTTATTCATGTCGAATATAGAATAAACCAAGTTACCAAGCGAGATGGCTGAGGCGGTTACGGGCAAACTTCTGCGGTACGCATTCAGGTCACGAATTCGATTCCTGCGACCAATCTTCCTTCCCTTGAGTTTTCACAGGAGTTTGCTTGTGACTAAGGCAAATGTTGGGAAGGATATTTATCTTACATACCCCCTTTCACTTCCTTTCACTTTATCTCTCATTCGTAACAAAAGTCAGTGAAATCGGTGAGCTACTTTACGATGGTACTTGTGCTCGACTATGAGCACTTGGAACTTCGTGTGCTTGAAGAACTTGGCTGCACCTGTAAGGGACTTGCCGTGGCCTTAATGCCACCTGTAGGTTACTTTCATGTCATCTTCCCTATGGTCTGATTCACAATGAGCTATCTGTTGCAGTGCCGGAACTCCCCACTATGATGGACAGACCACAGTAATTAAAGGCGCCCAGAAAAATAAACACACACTTTTGACACGGTCTGTTTACTAAATATGCCTCTCCTACCTATCTACCTGCCTGCCTACCTGCCTGCCTATCTAATTACCCACCTACCTACATGCCTGCTTTCCTGCTCATCTACCTACCTACTACATATGTACTTACCTACCTATCTACCTGCCTGCCTACCTACTTATCCATCTACCTATATGCCTGCTTGCCTGCCCACCTACCTAACAATCTGCCTGCCTGCTTGCCTACCTACTTATCCACTTACCTACATGCCTGCTTGCCTGCACACCTACCTACCTGCCTTCCTACCTTCCTGCCTACCTACTTATCCACCTACCTACATGCCTGCTTGCCTGCCCACCCACCTACCTATCTACCTGCCTGCCTACCTACTTATCCACCTACCTACATGCATGCTTGCCTGCCCACCTACCTATCTACCCACCTGCCTACCTATCTAATTGCTATGTATTTACGTATCCACCTATTTACATACTTACCTACCTAGCTTCCTACCTGCCTACCTACCTATCCGCCCGCCTACCTACTCAAAAAGTACTCTGGTGTTATTAAAATTGTCACCACGGTTGTGAATCTAATTACCTGCCTCCGAGGGATTAGCGCTATCGACCCGACCCCGCCAACTACCTGTGCTAATGGTCAGTCCTCTTAAAAAAATAATAGCCATTATATACTACTTCTGTACCCCAGGGACTTCCTTTTCCAGGTGCTACTAGCTTCCTCGTTCGAGAACGTTCTGCCTTCTGTTCCTAAAGTGTATAGGGAGCCGTTCAAACAGTCATCAGTCAGTCAGCCTGTCAGTCGGTCCGTCGTACAGTAAGTCAATCAGTCAATGCCCGACCTCAAATATACCCATCGCCTTAAAAAAAACAACCTCGTTAATAAGTGGTTAAACGGTAACAAGGGCAGATACGCCTTTGACACACTTCGGACTGTCCTCAGCCTGGCAGCACTGCGTTCATTCATTCATTCATTCGTTCATTCATTCATTCATTCATTCATTCATTCATTCATTCATTCATTCATTCATTCAGTCAGTCAGTCAGTCAGACAGCCATTTGAGTTGAATGAGTCTAATCGTCAGCGTCAAGACGGTTATAAACTTAAGTCTTTCATCTTTCAGTGAATAGTGACAAGTAGCATTCACCGACTTCACTGAAAAAAATTGACTTGAATTATGAACTATAAAAATATTAAAAATTGTTTTATAGAAGATTTAAAATCTATGATTTTACTAGGTGTAAGGAGGCTTTGAATAGAGAAGAATCGTACCTATGGAGATGCAAAAATAACAAATGGTAAACTGTATGTCAAAATGAGTGATTCAGGTAACCAAAGCTTTATACTTGTAGGAATTCGAGAAGAAGCTCGAATTACTAATCTTAGTTTGCTGCCACAAAGTCATATTTACATTGCAGAATTTGTATGTTTGTATCATCTGTGGTTTCTTGTATTTCAGATAAATATAAAAATTGAACGTTGGACTAAGCCACCAACGAGGTAATTGCTAGTCAAAGAGATTATAATATAATGTTTTTGATACTATATTAGAGTAGGCATTCCTGAAGAATAATTTGTTTTTGTCTCACAAATTTTAACTTTATTCTTCTGCTTGACCTGCTGTGTTACCTCTGGTAGTGATAATTCGACTATTTGCAGAGATTATTCATGTCTAACAGTAAAATGCCTACTTTTCAGTAGCAAAAGTGTCGCGTAATGATGTGTTTTTTCTTATGGTGGTGGATAAATGTATTGTGCAATATACTTTCCTGTTCGTTTTTTTACGGCATTAAATATTTCCAAGATCTTAACAGCTTTAGATTGTTTATGACCTAAGGCACATCTGCTTCTTTCTCATGGTGTCATTAAAATAGTTAATATTTAAAAGCTAGCACATAATTATAGCACATGAGAAAGTGATATACCCTACCAAATAACTTCATATTATTTTACCCCTGAATTAAAAGTAGAAGTTTTAGAAAACAAAAGAGTACGCATACGAGTATGTGTAAAATTCAAAGACAAAATCTTGTATTAACAGTAATAAATGGGCACACCATTTACTGCTAAACTCACTTAAAGATGTTAGCGAAACGAAAACGTTATGCTTAATTCAATTCTGCAAGCACCCAGAACAAACACAACTGTTCCGTCGAGTCACTGAAGACTTCAAGTTGTCGCAGGCGACTGGACTCACTCAACTCGAGCCACTCACTGTCGACCACTCGCTCCTTTTGGCGTTGTTGATGTGTATTATAGTGGTGATCACTTAGGAGGCGGACCTGTAGCAAGCAGGTGGTCTAGAACCTCTTTCTGCACGTAGGATAATGTTGTTTACATTCCGACATCACGTTGTGCACGGCATAGTAATGACACCAAGGTGGTGTTTATCAGCGATCCGGCGAGTAAGCATATTGGCACCAGCGGCGACTCCAGGCGTCCACATTGTTCTGAAGGTTTCGATTCAATGGACAACCCTACTAGAACCGCGTTCGTTGATAGAGTTGGTCGTAGTATACTTTGCCGAGAAAAAAACAGCGTTCTTAGTCAAACACGTTTGATTATTACGGTCGCTGACCAATAAAAAACGGGCTGTGCCTCTCCTTGTAGGGAGAGTCTCCTTGAGGAAACAGGTGATTATATACATAGATGGCAACGATACCGATGTTGCTGTGGTGGCGGTCCCAGAAATTGGGACTATAGTGTTTTTTTATCACCTTTCGATCTGGTGGCTATAATGGTTGAAGCACAAACGATGCGGAAGCAATATCATCAGGAGCAGTTGTGTTGCTTTCGACAGCTGACTAGTGACTGGTTGGGCTGCTGATACGGCTGTCTTCCTCGCAGGTGTAGCTGCGTCTGTCTTCAATGCCCTCGTTTCGTCATCTCGACTGCCTTACTTAGTAATGTCCTAGCACCAGGCGGAACGTTCTGGAAAACCAATCGTCTGGACCCCATTGAAAGAAATTCTATAGAGCTACAATACCACTCACAATACATGTCTAAACCAACCATTATTTCTCAAGAGAACTGACCGGTCACAGTGACGATATTATACTAAAAAAAGTTCACCGTGGCTTTCCAGGATCACTGAACAAGATTGTACGTTTTTAATGTAGATAAGCATTCGAAATTGTGCACCTTTGCATAAATATAAATAAAACATGACTATATAAAAGAAACTTGGAACATAAGCTCAGCCAATTCCAGGATGCTACAAGGTTTTCAGATATACACCTCCAACAAAAACTTTACTTTAAATGCATGTTTTTCGCTATTCTCTATTTTATCAAAAAGGTTCCAATGGTTTTGGTTAAACTGCGCAAGTTTAAAATATCTGTTGTGTATTTAGAGTTTTCATTGAATAACCTGCTAAGTCCCTTTCATCTGGAATGACTTTTGTTAAGCTCTGTAAGACATAGACAACTCTTACCCTTCAAAAAATGTAGAGCTACTTAAAATGCATAATTATAGCAATAATTGAAGCATTAGCCGTTTTCGATATGTTCACTGTATTTCTTTTAAAACCCAAATGCTGTATATGTTTACGTGTTTTTAGTAAATAGAGCGATTACTGTATTTTACCCAAAAATACTATACCAAGATTTCGCTAAAACTTGATGGTTGGAGAACTCTTTACCATCCCTCTCCAAAAAATGTAATAATAAAAAATGTGCGTGCGCATTTTTATGGATCTCTTTTTATTGTTGTAATTTATATCCTCCAACATTAAGTCATATCGGACGATGAATGAAATTGGTGAAATGATGCTCAAATGCGTTCGGGGTCCATGGAGCTTAGAGTTACCCAACATTCGTCTTTCAAGATAAGGGAAAACCCTGGAAAAAGCCTTATCCAGGTAACTCACCTTAACCGAGATTCGAAATCGGGACCTCTTGAACGTGAGGCAGACACGCCAGCATCTACGCTACCGAGGCGGACACTCTGGATGTCTTGTCTATGATCAGCATAACTCAAAACCGAAAAGATGGTGAAATACTAGTGTTGATGTTCGTCATTTTCCAAGGACACAACATAAAGAATAATGAAAATTAAAGGTCGAGTGATGTTAGCTTGGTGGCTTGGTCATTATTGCCATCTAAGCATAAGGAAAGGTAGAATTTTCATGTCACTCCTCCTAATTGTTTTGTTCTTCTATGTTTTTGCATTACTCTTGAATTTTCTTTGGAAAGTGGGTGGATTAGATGAACATTTCGTAGTTAAACATTTTGTAGCATATGTTCTGTGAGTTAAACGCAAAATACATTAGTCATAACAACGCATGTGTGTGTGTGTGGTGGGGGCTAAATGAAATGTGTGTAAGAGTGCTTATGTGATTTTTAAGGACCCATTTAGGGATCCGTCCCCTTCAGCTGTTGTGGTACGAGCGCTGCGGACCCTTAGCACTCGTGGTACCTCTGATGTTATTAGAGGAACTTCGGGCCAAATTGCCGAGCCGCTCCCGTCTGGGAGTTGTGCGGATTGGGTTGGACTCGAGGGGGCAGTGTGTTCCCGAAACCCGCGGCAAATCGGTTACCTCCGGCCAGGCTACGGCCACCCGGAGGGGTAGAGGACTGCCTAAGAAGTTCCGGGTACTAGCCTGCAGAGCTAGTAGAAGGCGTGCTAGATCACCAGGCGGCCCCACCGAGGTTATTCGATAGTCTTCCCTGAGGGGTTGACGCGCGTAAGTGGCGTATCCACTTCCATCCCGTCTTGACGTTGTTGTCGATGGGGGGCTTTTTAAGAAATCAGGTATTGGCCTATGGAAAGAGCCCCGGAGTTATCCATCACTCCCGGGTAGAAGGAGAGAAGGACCCATTTATAATCATGGAACACTCTTGCAGCTGTTGTTCAAGTGAAGTAATATAATTTGATCTACTTTGATTGTGTAAAGTGAGACATTACAAAATAAAAACAAGTATCGTAATGACCCATTTTACTTCAATTTCACGTAAATACACAACTGAAACTTCGAAACAAATCAAAGCTAATATGTATTTGTTGTATACATCCATTCCCACAATGTGTTAAAAGAATTTCTCCTGATGTTGAGGCTAAAAATTCAAAGTATTGTCTTTCATAGCAGGAATTACCGAATTATTTCTAATGATTTTCTTAGGTGAATTGATGTTATACTGATATGTTCCCCTAGTTACCGCAGTTCTGTACCTACATTCCTTTTCAGACTGCCAGGTTTGTATTTTCATAGTACACTGATATTTACGTTATTTTATAATAAGAACTATAATGAGAAAACAATGCGTGGTATTTTTCAGGCTTTATTTATGTTGAATGAATGTTGTGAGTGAATGTATCGTATTGCTTTTTGTGCAACCATGACCAGAAAATAAAAGTCTGCCTATTTATAAGATTGGCTTCTATAATTTTCATATATTTAACCAGGCGTACTTAATAGACCTAATGTTCTCATTTTAAGCGCGTAAGATGTGTATTCAGCTTTGTTGGGGGGGGGGGGGGGAGGGCAAGCATTTGGTTCACTGAAGCGTTCAGTGCGGTCCGCCTTCACGTGCTGAAATCCCACAAATAAAGATTTTGCAAAAATATTAATTCACAAATATGATTTCAACTACATCATAGGCAGCGTGTGTATACACCTCAAGGATTTCTATCAAACACCGAAGTCATTTTTCTCATTGTCTGAGGCCAATATCAGGTCCGTTGATGTTGGAGGGTCCTGATACTAAGCCCGCGGCTACGATATTGAACAAAAGTCTCTAATACGTAATAATGAGTTCCTTATAACCAAATATTGAAGTCCTTAGAGAGAAATTGTTTTATATGCGATGTCTGCAGTAGAAATGAAAGTGTAAAATTGATGAAATATTACCTATAGGAGTCCAATTTTATTTTTTGGTCACCATACGGTTCACTCTCAGCCTCATTATTTAAATTGGTTTCTGAAATAACAGCTTTACCTCCTAGCCACAGAGCAACTAGCTATTAAAATAGTAATTTTTGTGTGTGTGAAATTTTGCGAAATTACTCTGAGACCTCTAAATTCAGCGTAGGTGGTAGCGTGTCTGCCTTACCTTCAAGAGGTACCGGGTTTATCAGATGAGTTATCTGGATAAGGTATTTTCCGGGGTTTCCCTTGTCCCGAAAGATGGATATCGGGTAACTCAAAGCTCTATGGACATTGGGCTCATTTGAGTATCATGTTATTCATCGTTCAATATGACTTCACGTTGTAGGACGCAAAAAAAGAAGAAATATCATTATGTTTAAACATTTATTTGTAATAATAATTTATAAATATTAAACATTTGGATATTTAAGTGAACCAAATACCAATAAAATATAAGGAAACCAAAAAGAGAAAAATGCAATCCTTTTGTTTTCTTTTAGGCTTAACAACTATCCTTAAAATACATACAGTTAATATAATTTTCAAAATTTTGTAATGTTAGTAATACCCATTCTTTCTGTAATTTCTTGCAAGAAGTGTAGGAAAAACTGTTTTGTGGTGTTCGGTGTGAAGGTGAAGATCCATACCATCGGAAAGGTAAGCAATTTTTTTTTTCTGTGACACGAACGGTTAAAATGGTAAAATAAGTGGAGTGTTTTTTTCGAACCTACGTTTCATTATGAAAATTTCATTAGTATACTTTTTCCTACTTTATATGTTTGTCAACTTTTCAGCCTAGGTGTGTGTTATTTATTATAGATTATATGCGGTTTCGTTACACTGAGACACTAAGCAAAGATTATACCATATATGTATTTTCTAACCGTAGTATCTTCGAACATACTACTCCTTGAGTTTGAGCTTACGTGGATGTGCTGTGTAAACCGGTTGGTGTTTGAGGTTGTGTTTAATGTGAAAAAGAAAGTTATTGTTATCTGTTTAAAATGTTGATGTGTAGTACTTTAGCTGTTTTATTTACTTTAACATCCTTAACCCAGTTTTGTCATAGCTACTTCATCACTGTCGATGCTCATGCAGAAGAATGCTTTTTCGATAAAGTGGAATCTGGTACAAAAATGGGTAGGTTACTTGGTGCACATATCCAGTGCTGTACAGAATGCTCATTTTGCATTTAAGCAATGTGATTAATAAAAGTGAAAATTTGGCATTGCAGGGCTCATGTTTGAAATCGCGGAAGGTGGCTTTTTGGACATTGATGTTAAAATCATTGGACCAGATGGAAAAGTCATATACCAAGGAGAACGTGAAACTAGTGGGAAGTATACCTTTGCAGCGCACATGGCAGGTGTTTACACATACTGCTTCAGTAATCAAATGTCAACAATGACGCCCAAAGTGGTAATGTTCAATATGGATATTGGTGAATCACCGAAGGACCAAGCAGGCAATGCTTCAGATCAGCAGGGTACGTATTAGGACTGAACATTGGAAGGTTTTTGTTCAGTAAGCCAGGCTAAGTGAAAAGATAACTGCAGCCAGGTACTTAGCAAACACCTGGTGTTAATTGGCCTCCCTCATTGAACTTATAACGAATACTGTTGTGGGATATCGAACTCTTCATTTAATACCTAGTATAAAAACTGCCACCTGTTTCCTACCAGATACACTTGCTGTTATATAGCTATTCCATTATGACTGATGCTCTTTTTGATGTTCTTATATTCTAGTACTCTGTATTCAAATTATTTTAGTATATTGTGTATAGTGTGAGAGAACGTAAGACAGAACATAAGACAAACGGGAAAGCACAGTCTGTCATAGTCCCTGGCCCACAGCACACAACTCCTCACCATTCGTCGCACCCATTCTCCCCTCTTTTGTGAGAGGGGATGATGACTCTCCTGTTGTCATATTCTCTCCAATAAATTTGTATGCTTGCTATGCACAGGCATGAGGAAGGAGGGAAGAGTATAATTAGTGTGTGAAAGAAATGCCTGTTAAACAATTTATATTTTAATGGGAACAAATTAAACATTGCACAAGAGTAATGTGAGAAATTTGTCATTAACAATGCAGTAATGTTTACACAGAAAATGTAATGTGCAGTGATATGCTTCGGAGACCATGCTAGCACACGGGTCTTGAGGAGTGGGGGAGGATAATTAGTACTTAAAAGCAGTGCATGTCAGTTTATTTATATTTTAAGGGAACAAATTCATAATGTGCATCAGCTATAGCATCAAATTTATTATTTAATTGTTCTCACGGTTCACATAGTATCCATAGATTTATTTGTTAATTTTAAAGTAACACATTTCTTACCACAAGTAATGCTTAAGAATGAAAATAACATAAAGGAAAACCTTTATAAAATTGATCTATATTTCTTATGGTTACAGAATTTACTGAGCAGTTAATTTTCATTTTTGTATATCTTAAATATATGGCATTTTAATAAAAATTCTTAAGACCAGTTTTGAAAAATTTCACGTAAACGTACCATGTAAAGGTTAATTTTAAAGCTAATGTTCAAATTCATTTTTGTTTTGTCATTATTAAAGTTGTCACAGCCTTTGCAATTTATCTGGTATACACCTGTTATTTGTCTGTGGGTTTCTCTTTTGTATTATGAGATTTCAAAAGGTGTTGTACACTGAATTTGTTCTGTGGGGCCAAAGTAATGTTGTGTTCTTTGAAGACTTTTTGGAAAAGGTATGTATCTGGTTGCCAATCTAGAAAGTGATTGATGTTTTGTATGGAAAGAGAGGCGACGCTGCCGCTTATTGCTGCCATGTGGAGAGCATGTTAGGATTATGTGTACGAAGCTGATTTGGTTGTGGCTGCAGTGGGAAACGTGTTCTAGATAAACACATGGAGTACTAATTTGACTGAAAATTATATTTAGTGCTTCATTGTATCATGGCCCTTACTCATTAAGAATGCAATATATTGTTAACATGGTTCAAACAAAAGCTAGTTTGGAAATATGTAGATACTTGGTACACTGCCTTAGGATGCAGTAAATTAATTTTATTTGTATGTATTTACAGATGATCATAACAAGCTTCAGGATATGATAAAGGAGTTGTCCACTACATTGACGGGAGTGAAACATGAACAGGAATATATGCAAGTTCGTGATCGAATTCATCGTAGTATCAATGAAAGCACAAATTCAAGAGTTGTATTATGGTCATTTTTTGAAGCTTTAGTGCTTGTGGCAATGACAATGGGACAAGTGTATTATCTGAAACGTTTCTTTGAAGTGCGAAGGGTTGTGTAGGAACTTTCAAGGCATGTAATTTATTTCTTATACTTTTGATGGTTTGCAGATGTTTGTATATATAGCTTGATGCTCTATGTTCATAATAAAACTGATTTTCTAAATAACACTAAGTCTAAATTACTTGATAAATGGTATAGAGTTAAAAGAAAAGTATTATGCAGTGCTATCATAGGATATATAGAGTGCAAGTTTTAAGGAGTGATTATGCATGGGTACTGAATGAAACATTGTATTTATGTTCCTTTGTACACTGTATGCATGAGAAAAAATTAACTTGTGTTTGTAAAGAATCATGTGTTTACTTCATGATCCCTTTGAAGTCAAAATGCAATTAAGTTTAAAAGACACTGAGAGTTTTACTCTATAATCATTTTGTAAAATCAGTAAGTTGTGCACAACTTTGAAGACTATGTGCAATCTAATTATTTTGGTGTAGTACATCTGTAACACAATATGATAAACAACTCTCCCTTTATGTAATTTGTTCCTCTCTTTTCTCAGTCAGGTCAGTTGTAGCTTAAAGCCTTGGACAAAACAAATGATCAGATTCTAGAAGCATATATTTTTCTGAGTTACATGGTTTTCACGGCTGATATACAATGATGTCATGGAATGCATATTTTTAGCTTGGTTCTACTGAATCCTCTCATAATTGGTCTCAGTTACTAAATGTGCACTGCACGTATAATGTATAATGGCTGCGGGATTATAGACAAGTATGTAAGAGCTAGACCTAACGTTTGAATCCTGAACATCACTTCTTTTTTTTGAACTGTAGAAGTACGAAATTTGTATCATGCACATTGTAATATAACTTGCAATAGCTAAGGTTTACTTGATTTTATGGCATTTATGCTCACACATAAAAACTGAAACATTCGACTCTATTTTTAAAATGAAATAAATATTTGTTTCCTATATAGATAGTCAACTTGAAAAATTCAATGCCATGGCCGGGATTTCAACCACGGATCTCCTGGTTTCTGTCTAGTCGCTCTTACCCATTGAGCTACCATGGCCAACGTGCCGTCCTGACATTAAATTCTCCAATTGACTTATATTTTTCTGGTAAACCACTAGGGGCTCTCGTATTCGAGATACACCGTTTGTGCCAACATACTGTTGTAAGCACTTGATCCCAACCTTCATCATTAAACTCTTATTATTTCCATCAATTAATTTCCATAAATTTTTTTCCTATATGTAAAATAAAACAAAAATGTAAATTAATTTAGTATCGGGTGTGTAAACCCTCTGTTTCTATCACTGCCGTCATTCTACAGGGCATGGATGAGAACAAATGCTAGTGAAATTTTAACGAGAGGATACTTTGCATTATATGTCAGCACCATTCATAACATTGAAATTTTAACGAGAGGATACTTTGCATTATATGTCAGCACCATTCATAACATTGAAATTTTAACGAGAGGATACTTTGCATTATATGTCAGCACCATTCATAACATTGAAATTTTAACGAGAGGATACTTTGCATTATAGGTCAGCACCATTCATAATACATGAATGAGCCCAAGTATTTACACAGCCAATATTAAGGCAGTTTTCTATTAACATTGCATTTATTTTGAAAACAAGGATATGTTATTTGCATATTTTCATATGAATGTGTTTCATATATTATTATTATTATTATTATTATTATTATTATTATTATTATTATTATTTATCTTCAGCAATAAAAACATAAGGCATTGCACATCAAGGATTCAAACTCATGTTGGTCCACTTACGAGACAAATGCATTTTACTGCCAGGCTTCCATTCTTTTACTTTACATCCTCCAACGTTAAGTCATATCGGATGATGAATGAAATGGGTGAAATGATGCTCAGATGAGTCTGGAGTCCATGGAGCTTAGAATTACCCAACATTTGTCTTTCAGGATAAGGGAAAGCCTTGGTAAAAGGTCACCCTGACCGAGATATGAACTCGGGACCTCTTGAATGTGAGGCAGACATGGTACCGTCTATGCTACTGAGGCAAGTGCTTGGCTTCCAAGTATATGGCCAAGCCGCAAAGCATCTCCCTATCGCATAGCTTGGAAATGAAGCCAGAGTGGTATTAAAGCATATATTGTGATTGCAGCATCATCAAATATTTCTGATGTGTTCTAAATCAAACTTTGTTTCTGGTAGCAGCTCTTTTTTTTTTTTTTTTCCTTTCCAAGGCTGTTTTGTTGATAAGGGTTATGCTAAAGAAGTAGCAAGGTTGTGATAAATGATAAAGGGCTGCATAAAGTAGAGAACTATGGAAAATTTCCAAGTCAGGACCAATTAAAAACAGTTTAAAAGTACTAGTAACTAGGTAGCTGTGCTAGATGCACCTGAAACTTCATCAAGCTATATATGGAAAGCTTTCCATAAGGTGGCTAATTTAATATCCTGTATTAAGAGAGAGATTCAAAAGTGGATCTCAAAGCTGGAGAATGTAATATTGAAGTAATCATTGCAAAGGAATAAGAATAAAAAAGACTGCTAAATTGCTCTTTAAGTGCTGGAGATTGGTGTAGTTGAAATCAAATTAAAAATAGAAAATGATTTTTTTTTTTTTTTGCAGAAATTTATATATATATATTTTTTAAACTTAGGATTCAGATTGTGGTGAAAGAGTCATGATGATGCCAAGGATGATGTGGCAATTTAGACATGTTTTACAAAATGTTATTCCATTTTCCATAAATATGTGATTCAGCCATGCAGATTTATTTCATAATGTGATTAAGCCTAAAGGTTGTTTTTAATATATATATCTTAAATACAGCATTTCTCACTATTTTGTTCATTTGTGTGAAAAGTGCAAACATAGAACACTCACAGGCTTCTGTACAAACAGGAGACAAAGTGACCAAACAGTCTGAAACTCTGACAATATTTGCTCTTCTTGGAAGTACGTACTATTGACACAGGGGTCCAAGGTCATTAAGGCATGAAAATGGAAGTCCTGGGGTTAAAATCCCACCAGTTTTCCTCATAACTAGCATATGTCAATGAGATACCCTAAACTTAAGTCTGGAACATTTCCTTCCCAAACTGTTATTTCATTTTATGTATAACACTGTCCATGGTTATGCATTCAGTAAGAATGGCAAAATAAAATTATCATTGTTATTCTCAAAAACTATTTGTAGCTGGTTTATTGATACTCGTCACTTGTTTATATTAATGAGAGACTAGTTTCAAAGGCATTCGCCTCCATTTTCAATCCCTTTCCAACTGGCCAGTTAATATAATTAATATAAACATTGTATTAATATAAACAAGTAAGTGACGAGTATCAATAAACCAGCTACAAATAGTTTTTGAGATTAATTTTGATGTCACTGTTACTAAATTCCTCCAAACACATGTATCATTGTTATGTATATACAGGGTGATCCATTTGAGATGCTAGGAAACTATTCAACTTTATTGGTTGGTAACAGTATACATATGTGTAGGAAGGTTAGGAGTTTTATGTCTAGCACATTAGCACTCAACATGATCGCCATACCAATGTGGCACAGTTCATACCTTCACCCTTGTTGTGTCACATGGCTTGCAGCATTTCTGGAGTGATTTGCTGAAAGGCCACTGTAATCTCCCTGCACAGGTCAGCCAGATTCTTTGGTTGTTAACTTGATGTAGCCCCACACAGAAAAATCTGGAGGTATTAAGTGTGGGTTATTAAGCCATGGAATGGGTCCATCACAGCTGCACCAGCAAACACTGAATAGCTGATTTCATGATTCCATACTATGAGAGCCCAATGCAGTGGAGCGCCATCCTGTTAATAGATAATGATGTCCAGTATCTCATCCTGTAATTGAAAGATCCAAACTGCTCGATCATATCAAGCACTTATGCCCATTTTGTTTTGTTTTCTTTTCTTTGCACAATAGCATTGTCATGCCACTGGAAGCATCACTCATTTGTTAATTCCCAATCTTTCCACTCCTGTAATTGAGAGATCCAAACTGCTCGATCATATCAAGCACTTACAACCATTTTGTTTTGTTTCCTTTGCACAATAGCATTGCCATGCCACTGGAAGCATCACTCATTTGTTAATTCCCAATATTTCCACTTACATTACAGAAAACTGCTCAGAATATGTATATTAACTTCATAAATAGTTAGTTACTAACACTCCCCACATGGCAACCTTGGCCTTCGGGGTAACCTCACCCCACCAAGTGATGACCGGACCCATTTCTCAGGTGGAGGCACCCAGAGGGCGGTGTCCATTACCTCCGATGATAGGGTGATAGTGAAGATGGCGGTGAGGTGAGAGGACCTACAGTTTTTACCGTGGACTCCGAACCACGTTGGGCATAGGGGATACTTCACGTGTGCTAGACAGAGGTGAAGGCGTGGATAGGGCCGACTTAAAATCGCCAACCCCAGAGCCGGGAATCGAACTCGGGACCCTTAGAACGGGAGCCGCGAACGAAACAACCGCGCTACCCCGGCGCCCACTTCATAAATATAACAGTTTAAGGCAGTGCCTTGGCTGAGTTGTTAGACCGCTTGGATCTCACTTACACGGCCCGGGTTAGATCCCAGGTGACTGCAAAGTGGGATTTGTGGTGGACAACATGATGCTGGGGTGGGTTTCCTCTGGGTCCTCCAGTTTCCCCCACCATCATTCCACCAATTGCTCCATGATTCGTTCATCCCAGGCATTGGGCTGACCCCTCAATCCTGATCTCATCCGGACAGTATGCTTCGGCTCCCTCGCTCTGAGGGAATCCAAGCGACTCCTAACATCAGCATCGGTGAGAAAGGGAGAAAAAAATTAATATTTTACTTTTCTGACATCTGAAACGGATCACCCTCTATAATATGCTTGCTTGATTTGGGAGTAGTACTGTATTAAGGGATATTCAGTATTGCTGTTGCTTGATTTTCTGTAAAGTAATGCCAGGTTCACCTCATTACCTACTGCACTTTTATACACTTTCTCGTTCAGCATTGTTAAATATTATATTGCAAATCATTTAAGTTTTGGATGACAGATGCTTCAAGAACTTAAAAGTTATCCCATCAATTTAAAGGTGGACATCACTATCCTGCCTTTGCAGTCTGGTTATGTTTAAATAAAAATATCCTGGATTTTATTCTCAGCTGGTAGAGAGAAGTTTGCCTCTCTAGAGTGTGAAAGAGAAGCAGGTTTATGTGTGTGTGTTTCAGCTTAGAAATTCCAAATACTTGACCAAAATATGAAATAAATGAAACATCACTGCTGTTGAGAAAAAAGTTAAAATGGCAGATAAGACACTGAAAAGCATGGATGTTACATAAATGAAACAAAAAAAGAAATGTAGCTTTCCGAGATAATTACTTGAAACATTTAGTTAAATTTGAGGCACTGGCAACTTGCAACTGAAGATGAAAGCAAAGGAAACATGTCTTATGTAATAAAAGAGTAAGTAAAAGCACGTATGTCCCATATTTGACTCCAAATGTTTAAGCAATTTATCTTGGCATGACTGTAAAAAAAGCTTTTATATAAATTAATGTTTTGGATAATGTTGAGTTTTATTATATTGTATTAAATGACCCTGAAACCTAAATACCATATACTCTGGATATAGCATATTGCTGTTCTAAGAAAATGTTGGGAACATTATTTGTATAGAGTCAACATGAAAAATTCAATGCCATGGGCAGGATTTGAACCACGGATCTCCTGGTTTCCGTCCAGTCGCTCTTACCCTTTGAGCTACCATGGCCAACTTGCTGCCATGACATTAAATTCTCCAATTGACTCATGTATTTTCCCGGTAAACCACTAGGGGCTCTTGCATCCGAGATACACCATTTGTGGCAACTTACTATCCTAAGTACTTGAGTCCCAGGCTTCATCATTTAACTCTTAACTGGGAAAATATATGAGTCAATTAGAGAATTTAATGTCATGACGGCAAGTTGGCCATGGTGGCTCAAAGGGTAAGAGCGACTGGACGGAAACCAGGAGATCCGTGGTTCAAATCCCGCCCATGACATTGAATTTTTTTATGTTGACTCTATCTAAAACCTTAGCCTATATAGGGCTAGTGTGAAGAAATGATTAATTTCCATCAATTAACCTAAAATTAAGAGTTAAATGATGAAGCCTTGGACTCAAGTACTTACGATAGTAAGTTGCCACAAACTGTGTATCTCGGATGCGAAAGCCCCTAGTGGTTTACCGGGAAAATATATGAGTCAGTTCGGAGAATTTAATGTCATGACAGCAAGTTGGCCATTGTAGCTCAAAGGGTAAGAGCAACTGGACGGAAACCAGGAGATCCGTGATTCAAATCCCTACCATGGCATTGAATTTTTCATGTTGAATCTAAAACCTTAGCCTATAGGGCTAGTGTGAAGAAATGATTAATTTCCATCAATTAACCTAAACATTTGTATTATTAGCAGTTTTAAGGTCACATGCAAACTATGATTTCATGAGCATTTTTCATGTATTGAGTATACTGTGACTCAGGCTGTCCAGTTGTCCAACAATTATTAGGTTGTCATATTGGTTCTACAGGGTGGCACATAACAGCTTCCATAGTTTCAACTCTACATCTTGGAAAAATATGAAACCATACTGTTGGTAATACTATATCAATGAATGATGCAAACATGCATTTTTGTTTACTTCAGTATTAGTAGCCTGATGTTCTGTGGTAGCTATGGAGTGTAAGTCTGTTATGCCAATGCAGAGAATATTTTTCATTTATTTCAGTGTGGCATGGCACAGTCCAATTCCTTCACAGAAAACAATTATGCAATGGGTGAATAAGTTTGCAACATGTGGCAGTGTCCTAGATACTGAACATGGGCTACCTAAACAGTGAAGACACCAAATAATGCTGCTTGAGTGTTAGAAGCTGTTGAATGGAGTCCTTGTTTTCAACTCATAAACAATCAAGAGTATTGGGTATTTTGTGAAGATCTTCAGGATGCATATTACGTGAACTCAAGTTTCAGCCATACAGAATGCAATTAATTCAAAAAATTCTCCCTGCAGATTGACCTTTAAAAGCTAACTTCTGCAACATCATGCTAACATGGTACAGGAAAATCTGCATGTTTGGGGAACATTGCTCATGAGTGATGAAGCTCACTTCCATTTAGACACTTCTGTTGATAAACAGAATGAGGTACTGGGCAGTTAATAATCCAAAGGAAATAACTGAGAAACCGTTACAGTCTCCTAAGGTAACTGTCTGGTGTGGTGTCAATCATTTTGGAATTGTGGGACCGTTTTGTTTTTAAAATGATGTAGGAGCAACTAACAGTAAATTCAGACCAATACATAATTCCAACAAGACGGTGCTATGGTGTTCCTCAGAAATGAATACAAGTTCCATCTCAAGGTTTGGAGACATTACACAGCTTACCCACTCACCTGGTCTTAAGAGTTCCCAATTTCTTCTTGTGGGTCTGTTTGAAACAGAAGGTTTTTACTAGATGTATTGCAACTATTCAAGTGCCGAAAGAAGCCACTACTGAAGAAACTGCAGCCATAGATGGAGACCTGCTGCATTGTTTTCCAGTTCCTGTAATAGAGGCCAACTTGAACACGAGGTAAATAAACTGCATGTTCTATACTTTCAATTGGTACATTTGTTATGTTCCTCTCCTGTCTGAGTAATTAAGTGTAAGCCTCGAAAACCAGGGAACTTGCTGTGCACCACCCAGTATAATATTCTTAATACAAAAGAAAAAGGAAAATTTGGGAATTTTACTACATAACTACTACTAGCAGAAAAGATGTGTATGAATACTTAAGTGTAAAGCTTATCTAAGCACTATGCATTTTGAGTAACACTTATCGCACACCAAACTCTTGTCAGGCCATAGTGATACATTTCATGCTATAGGACAAGTTTTCTGAAGCCCAAGTCCCAAGTGTTTATGCTAATTTGTTTTGCAATATTCAAGGGTATTTATCTAGCTTATTTTGTGTTAAAACGGATTTCTCATATAATGCTTCTAACACTGAATCTGAACAATTCCTTTCTTGGAAGTGTTGAAAACAGTGTTGTTATAATAAATTAAATCAATTAAATTTAATCGACTCCCTTTAAATTTAACTGAATCTGAAGCTTCAAATTTACTCACAATTGCATTTATAGCATTTTGTGCAGGTGGTCACTTAAAACTCCCTGCAAGGAGATTCATGTTTAATTGCAAATAAACACAAGTTCTTCCAGTGTTTATGTAATGATGGGCACCCTGGACCTCGTGCAGTAATATCTGAGACATTGTGTCAATGCACCTATGAGCAGGAATTAAAGTTTTACTAGATGGCAGGGAAGAGGTTTATCTTATAAAGATCCTTTACGTATGTAGATATATGCTTTTCAATTCTCAAGAAAGCACTTTGCCAGCCCTAATGCTCTAAAATGCTCAAAATTTATGTTTTTCGCTAGTCTATTTTTTCTACAGCACTTGCTTATTGTAATCACCTGGCTGAAGCCTCATGTAAATATTTTTATTTATTTTGATTGTGTAAAGTGGAACATTACAAAATCAAAATAAGCATCGCAATGGTCTACAGAGTGCGGTAAAGTTAAAATTAATTTCATGTAAATACACAACTGAAACTTCAAGAGATGGTACTGTTTAGCATAGACTAATGTATCCACAAGAACTAGCTTAGTGTCTTTAATCGACTCCCTTTAAATTTAACTAGCTTTCTTGTTTACACTTTTCTTACAAAATTAAGCTAGAAGAACCTTTTCACACACATTATCAATATTTTTCTTCCTGCACCACAGCTCAAATTTATTATACTCAGATTCATATCTATTTCGAGATTTTGCTGGTATTATTAAATTAATGCAAAATTTGCTGCAAATTCTACATAACTATCAGAATCATTAATTTGTGCAATAATGTACATTTATCCAATAGAATGTTGTTTCCGGGGTTGAAGGCCGTGGTCTAGACGATGAAAACATATCTAACATAGATTTATGTCTTCCCCTAGTTACCACAGTTCTATACCTACACTAATGACCTGATTTATTACATGGCCCTCTACATCCATCTATCGACTAGAAAATCAATGTATTTAGGTCATTCAATAATTGGTGACAACACTTGAATTAACAAATAAAACATTTTTGGAGCAGTCACATTATTACATTGCTTAGAAGTAATCTCCTGTAATGTGAACTGGCCTCCACAAATCAGGAAGCCGATGGATGCCATCCCAACATCTTGTTCTAATATTCAAACAGATTGCTCTACTGTTGCTATAATTGCCTGTCTGGTTCTAAAGCGAACTCCTCTAAGTGGTAATTTCATTCTTGCAAAAAGGTTGAAATCACATGGGCTCATATCTGGGGAGTATGGAGGATGCTCCAGAATTTCTCAGTTCCATCTACGAAGTAAATTAACAACCTGGCCAGACATGTCAGAGCGAGCACCATCACGTAACACAATGGGATGAGAATTGAGGAGATTTGAACGTTTATGATGCACAGCTGGTTGTAAATGGTGTTCCATAAAGTGACTGTAATATGTACCATTCACACAATCAAAATCATAAGCAGCCATGAACATGACTTTAAGTGGATCCTGTTCTTGTCGATACTTAATGGCCGTGGTGAATCAATGTGCCACCACTCATTTGATTGTCTCTTTACTTTTGGATGGTAGCATTGAATGTTATGATACAAAGAAGAAAACGCTCGCCTTCATGTTCATAGCATTCTAAGTGTAATCTTTCTGTTTCCATCCTCAGCCACATTGTTTTCTCTGTAAGATTGTGTGGAACCCATTGAGCACAGATTTTCCTCCTTAATTATGTGGAGAATCGTACCAGGAGCAACTCCAACTTTCCTTGCTAGTTCAATACAAGTCCAACAACGATATTCTTCCAGCAGTGCTCTAACAGCATTCACATGCACATCATCACTCGCTGATTGCGGTCTGCCAGCTCCACGTCTTTCCTTCCTCTATGAAATGCATTTGCCCACTTAGCCACAGTACGATATGGTAAAGTCTGTCTCTCACAAGCTTCCAATAATTCTGTATGGCATTGTAGAGCATTGATACCTCTCGTAACTTGAATTTTAATGAAGCATCTTTGTTCATATTTACTAAACATATTTAGAGCACTAAAGACAACGGCCTACAAATAAAATTACTAAAAATACCTAATAAAATAAAACTGTCTTCAAATTCACAGCTAACAAACACTCCTACGGCAGATAAATTAAATGCTCTTATTTTTCATTGTTATCAGCTTACATGATTTACTGCTGATAGCCAGTGCAATGTTGTCACTAATTTTTGAATGACATGTATATAGCCATCATATAAATTTCAAGTACAAATACCTTTTTTATCAAACCAGTAAAGCGTTATACAATATATTTATCATATAACATCAAATTACAATACTCATCTGGTTATCAGACTCGACCTACAGTCTCGCCGGACAATTCCAATCTCATTCTAATTTAATATGTTATAATACTGATATCGTAAATAACTATTATACATACACAAGCATTAAATATTGACACAAGATACACATTAAGTGTCAAATGTTAGAAGTTATCTGATAACTCAGGCTAGTTTGATATTTCTACAACTCATTTATCCTATAAAGATTTTTAAGAAAATCCCTGCTCCAAACTACCTATTGAATAGAAAATTATTTAATTATTTTCGCAAAAATAGTTAACATTTACTTACTAAACTGTCAGAGGCAGCTAGAGAAGTAGATGTCACTGAGGCACAGAAGTGGCACTAACCATTTCTGAGATATTCTGTGTTATTTTCAATTACTTTTTCTCAACTCCAAATCATAATTATTTTTTGTTTTTTCTTTTTCATGTACATGAAATGAGTAATGATGGTTTATCCATATTAAGTAGTAGATAGAAGAATAAGCTAAGAGTACAGTGTCAAGAAATCAGTTTTTTCTTTTATTTACAAAACAATGATTCAAGGTAGCCAGAAAATTCATAATAACCAAAGGAATTCCATCCTCATCCTTATATAACAACTGTCAGTAATCATGCTGGAATGAAGATCTGCTGATTTAATCAAGAAAATAAACAAGAACCTTTTAAAACATTTATTTTTGCAATGTTCACTAAAAATTAAAGAACTGAATGGGACAATGCATGAAGACATTCTCTAAGTACAAAATCAAATTTCAGTATTACAATGCCCACTTCTCAATGTTCTTGAAGAAATTCTGTTTCTGTTGACAATTTTTTTACATTTCACACAACATTATTTGTCGCAAAATAAATCACAGTTTGTAGCTTCCATGTCAGTGAAGTCTGAGGAACTTATCTATGTCTTCGTCTGCGATGGCTCTTTCCACTAGCTTCAGAAGCTGAAGGGGAAGGCTGTCCAATTACAATTCGTCCTTCAGCTATTTCATCCTTGTTAACTGCTTCAGATATCTGCTTCTCAGCTTCAAGGTAAAACATTATGTCCCGCAGCTGTTCCTTTACATCAGTTAACTCCTGCAGATACAATGGTGGGAAAAATCACATGTTAAAAAGGTTTATATCACACTTTTAAGCTAATTGTATATTTGGAAAATAAAAATAGCCTTCAATCATACTTGATTCCAAATAATTAAAGGACTCAAAGTATAAAAATTGAAAGAAGTGTAGAGACAGTGAAGTACAAGTTAAAATAAAAGTGAATCGAGAAGATATTGACACATTGCTTCACTCACAGTTTTTCACAGATAGGTTTCAATAGCTATTGCTCTCATCATCAGCTGAGTCTTGACCAATCTCTGTTTCATATAACCTTGCCCCGCTGAAATGTATCACTCCGCGTTCAACTACCCTCCCCCTCGCCCTAATTGGGTAATGCTTTCGCGTCATGGGCCATAGCCGGTGCCTTCCCGTCACATTTAAACCTGCAGTAAATGTCGTAATAATTGCCGGGAAGATAAATAAAATCATACAAATAAGGATATGAAGGCATCCAAAAATACAAGTTTATAATAAACTGAGCAAATTGAAACAGAATGACTGAGCAATGAAACTGAAAGAATTTATAATGAAAGGCCTTTGGCCTTTTCCACTGGGACATTTTAAACCAGCACACATACCTTTCAAAAATGCTTGTCTTTCAGTCTTAAAAGTCATGTCACACCATACTTTACTTTTCGTGTGTTTGTGTATATTTTGCGATTTGTATCTCGGTGCAATGTGGTTGTCCTTAAATAATGTCTTCGCCACACAGCAATATCGCCTCTGTCTTTTAGCACATTTTTCTTGCCCCTTTTTTCATTCACAAATCCCAGCTGTATAAGCAATCTATTGAAATTTGGTAAATCTGCATCCTCATTTACATAGACGAAATGTTACTTATGTTAGGGAGTTCGTTTCTAAAGAAAAACTACACACATGACGACGCACAACACTTTTCACGTATTTTCTCCGAGCACGCACTTTTGTTTATTCCTGCTTTTGCCTGGAGTTGTAAGTTTTCCTGTTTCCTCAATTTCATGTTGCGATGTTCCTACGGATCTAACACTCACACCTGTAACTTCAGAGCACAGCTGTTCGACTTCTCTCACTGACAAAGACGGATTCTTCTCTGTGAGTGCATTAAACACATGCAACACAATTCTTTTTTCGGCTGTTTGTAAATAATTATCCTTGCGATACTTCATCGAAAAACTGGCGGTAGACTCTGCCATTATACATATAATAAGTACATGCGCAATAAACGATCAATAAAATAATTTAGCTCCCGCACTCTCGAATGGCGATGCATGACTAATCCAGTTCAAAACAAGGTCAGTGATAAAAGTCATATAAACAAATGTCACCACTACTGCTAAATCACGTGCTATCGTGCCATGTGCTTGAGAGCAAAGGAACCTCCTCTTTACTTCGTTTAAGAATTAACATGCATTTCAGATAAATAAACTCTGTTGCGTAATATATTTAATTAAAACAGTTACGAAAATATAAATTTGACAATTCTCTTCCAACATATAATGATATATCACCATGTTAAATAACGAACTAATTTTTACCGCACGACAGTCATTACCACAACAGCAACCAATGAGAGGTGATTAGGTCACGTGACAGTTAAGAGATACTGGGCAAGCTTACATGAAACAAGGTATAGTGCAAATTGTAGTGCTTTCCTCCTCCGTGTCGTCGGTAGATGACATGAGATATCTGTCAAAGATGTCTGGTGGTGGAGTTTTGAAATGATGGGACTTAAAAATGGTAGCTATGTCCAATGGTTTCAACCCAAATTTAGTGGACAAAAAAATTATCAATATCAACAGGACTAAGAAAATAAAAGAAACCACCACCCTGGAACCTATAGGTGCAAAAGAGGAAAAAAATTTTTAAGAAATTTACTTTCCACCCATCAGTTCATAATAAATTCCAAGAAATCTTCTCAACACATAACATAGTTCTTGCACCTCAAAATAGATTCAATATCAAGAATTTGTTAAAAAGCCCCCACCAAAAATTCAATTACTGCAAAAGGAAAACCAGGAATCTACGAGATCAAATATGAAACTTGCCCTAAAATATATATATGAAAAACAAAAAGAAATATTGACTTCAGAGCTAAAGAACATATACACAACATTAAAAATGATGAAATAGAAAAATCAGCAGTTGCTTATCATTTTTTGAATACCAGATATGATATTAACTTGGATGCAACTTTAATAAAACAGGTTAATCATCCCATAGATCTTTCCATAGGGGAAAAAATCTTTATTGATAAAAATTGTAATAGAATCATCATGAACTTCGAAACTCCACCACCGGACATCTTTGTCAAATACATCATACCATCTACTAACGACATGGAGAAGGAGGAAAACACTACAATTTGCACTAGTCGAGACTCAGCTGATGATGGGAGCAACAGCTCTTGAAACATGTCCTGTGAAAAACGATGTGAGTGAAGCAATGTGTCAATATCTTCTCGATTCACTTTTATTTTAATTGAAGGACTGCTTGCCAAATAAGTTATAGTTTCAAAAAAATACGAGAGCTATTTTTATTCAAGGTCTGATCAGTCGTGAGATTAAAACCACAGTATAAATCAGATTATGTATTGCGCAGTGTCTCTAGTATGATAGTTGATTACATTGTACACATCAGTTGTAAGCACACAGTGAGCATGAAAACATGCCTAATACAAAGGCATTGTCTGTCAATGTAAGCATGTTACAATTTGATTTCTTCATGCACAGGAGTGCAATGCAGCTGAAATTCACCGACGACTGAGTAAAGTGTACAGTGAAACATTCATGATATACAGCAATGTGCGGCAGTGGTGCAGGAACTTTGAAGCAGGGCATACAAACATTCATTATGCAGACGGTCAGGGAAGGAAGTGAATGTCAACTGATAATTTTGTTCAGTGAGTGGATCAGGGAATTCGAAAAGATCATCAGTTCACAAGTTCTGTTTCGCATGATCCATTTTCTGAAACTTCAAGGTCAGCTCTCTACACCATTGTGACTGAGACGCTCCAGTATCACAAATTGTGTGGGGTGGGTTCCCAAGATGCTTCCAAACATCATAAAACAGAGCGAATGGGCACTGCCTTAATGTTTCTCCAGCACTACGTGATGAAGTTATTTTGAACAAAATTGGCACAGGGGACGAGACATGCTACTTAGCATTTTCACTTATTTCATGCAGACATTCTGCAGGGTTGTTTGCCTGACGCAAGATTAACAGGTCTGCCCTATTTTGTGGACTTGTGTGCGGAATATCTCTAGTAATGAGTTATGCAACTAAGTTCACTTTTCTTATGTTTGGTTTTAAGTTCAAACTCTTCCAGATCAATGGTTTTTAGGTGTTCTTAAAAGCAACAGCCACATGTTAATAGGTTTATTGG
This sequence comes from Mantis religiosa, assembly GCA_030765055.1. Lineage (NCBI taxonomy): Eukaryota > Metazoa > Arthropoda > Insecta > Mantodea > Mantidae > Mantis > Mantis religiosa. The sequence continues at coordinate 21,153,587 of CM060953.1, read as the reverse complement.
CATGTAAAGGACAAAATTCTGGGACAATGATATGATCCTGATAATTCAGTTTAATTAATAAATAATGATAAATGAATGCTGGCATTATCCATTATTATACCCAAATTTGATGCCTTATGCAGTGAGAACTGGTTTTTGAACCACTACTTAAATACAAGTCCTGTACTGAACCAATGTGCAATACAGTGTGGCTGCTTTAGGTAATGGGTATGTTTAAGTTGCCAGAACCATCGTACGTCTTCCAACAGCGTGATTTGGCATGGTTCTGGTTGACCCAAGTCTCCTCTATACTATGTATGCAAGTTTGCTTGAGCACTGGATTTACGGTAAGGTGTGGGCAGAGGGGAAGAAGGGAGAGCTCTTGTTTCTGCAGTGTGGTCAACCTGGAAACAGTAAGATAAGTGAAGATAGGTGCTGAAGGTGTGAGATGTGTGGACAGACAAACTGAACTCCATCCGATAAGCTGTATACTTATACCTATATATTTACTATGTTATGAAACACATAAAAGTAGAAAACAAATATTATGACAGCTATACTTTGTGATTCTTCAATTTCCAAGTCTGCTGTGTCACTTTTATCGCTAGTATTCTCTGATGTGTTAATAATTTCAATAACTGCATTTTCTATCACACCATTGTTTCTTCAATATTGTATTTCAGCTCTTCAACCTTCTTGCAGTATCCTTCCCTTAACAAATTAACTCTGCCACCCGAACTTACACATTTAAAAAATAAAATGAAAGCAATGTATGAATTTTTTCAAATGACTAAATTAAATTCTTACTCAGATGCCTATAATAAATATAAAAAACAATACAGGAAAGCGCTGATTAAATTAAAGGCAAAACAAATAGGGGAAAAAATAATTAATTCTGATAATACCACAAAAACAGTATGGGATATTATAAACAAGCGACTCAAATCCCAAATAGGAGAACATTCAAATTTAAGTCTGAACAAGGATGGACAAGTAGTACATGACCCCTCTGAAATCTGTAAATTATTTAACAGTTTCTTTCTAAACATTGGTGACAATACTACAGTTGACATAGGTAGTAAAGAAAAAACTATTATAAACAGCATGTACTTGCATGAGACGGATGCTGAAGAAATAGACAAAGTAATTAGTAGCTTTAAAAACCAACAGTCCTCTGGGTGGGATGGCGTATCACCTATAATACTAAAACATTGTAAACAAGAATTGCTGACTATACTGGTGCACTTAATAAATTACTCAATGAACGAGGGCATATTTCCAGAGGTATTAAAGATTAGCGTGGTACGACCAATTCATAAGAAAGGTTCATATGCAGATGTTAACAATTTCAGACCAATAACTCTAACTTCAGTATTCAGCAAAACTTATGAGAAAGTCTTAATAGCTAGAATAAATAGTTTCTTAATTGCTAATAAAATTCTTAATCATTTTCAGCATGGATACAGAAATAAATTATCGACCATCACAGCTATAGCGGAATATATTCACAAATTGTTGGAACTAAAAGATAAACACAAAAACACAGCTGGAATTTACTTAGACCTCTCCAAAGCTTTTGACTCTGTATCCCATGATCATCTCATCTCAAAATTAGAGTACTATGGCTTCAGAGGACAAATTAATAAACTATTAACATCATATCTTAAAAATCGTTTGCAATGTACAGAAATAACTTGGAAAAAAGGGGATGTTATAAGCCACATTAAATCAGAATATAACTTAGTGAAATCTGGTGTACCACAGGGATCAGTACTAGGACCTATACTTTTTTTGATTTATATTAATGACTTACCTGAACCAGTAAACAGCAAGGTCATCTCATATGCAGATGATACATCTATAATATGTTGGAGTGAAGGAGAAGAAAGCTTAGAAGAAAAAACAACAAATGCAATTGGCGAAATATCTCGGTACTTTCTAAACAATGGACTAAAGTTAAATATAGGAAAAACAAAATTTATGACATTTCAAAGCGATGATCTAAATATAAACATTAACAATATACCTTTGGAACGGGTAAGAAACTTTAAATTTTTGGGCGTTCACATAGAAGATACTCTAACCTACAGTACAAACGTAGACATGGTTTGTAATAAAATGAACTCGGGACTCTACCTATTACGACAACTAGCAAAATATGGGAATATCAATACTCTTAAAACTGCGTATTATGGCATTATCTTCCCACACTTAACATATGGTACTGAAATTTGGGGGGGGGAACAAGTAAAATCAATATGGACAGGCTATTAAAAGTACAAAAGAAATGCATACGAACCATGTACAACCTTCGTTTTCAACAAACATGTCGGGATACATTTAAATCACAAAACATCCTAACAGTAGTATCACTCTATGTATTCAAAACCATTATACTTGTAAAAGACCGAAAGCAACATAACATCCTCAATAAAGATTGCCATACATATGATACGAGGAGAGCAACTGATTACCATAGGGTGAGCACGAATAAAACTCAAACTAATAAAGATCCATTTAAAATAGGAGCCATATTGTATAATAAATTGCCATCTGTAATTAAGAATACTTCTGACTCAAAATTTAAACTGGTCTTAAAATCATACCTAATTCAAAAATGTTTGTATAGTATAAATGAACTGTAATATATATTCTGTTGTTTAAGGACTATGATACAATGAAGCACAAAATTAATACAATTTTGAGTCGAACTAATACTCAATGCTCCATTTATTGCTAGTATTTACCTAGAACGCGTTTCGTTAGGACTTCCTAACATCATCAGCTGTTGTCGACTAATGGATGCCGGTTCAGTGAACTCCTCGGAGGTGATAGGTGCGTCTCTGTCGGTATCTTGATGAACTTGAAATTGGGGTTGTCTTCAAAGGTAGTATCGAAATTAAACAATTTACTTTCATATTTCTTTATAAAGATTTTTTCCCATGTGGTTAATGCAGCTGGACCTTGGACACTTTTTAGTAAGTGAATTTCTCGTTCTATGTCATGATTTTCCTTCCAAAAATGGTACGCTACCGCCGATTTATCTATTTCTTTATTCCTTATGTTCCTAAAGTGCTCTTTAAGCCTAATGTTCACGTTCCTTTTTGTTTTTCCAATGTAGAATTTGTCACAGTCCTTGCAATTTATCCGGTACACTCCTGATTTTCTGCCTGTGGGTATCTCCCTTGTATTATGTGATTTCAAAAGGTGTTGTACACTAAATTTGTTCTGTGGGGCCAAAGTAATATTGTGTTCTTTGAAAACTTTTTGGAAAAGGTGTGTAGCTCTGGGATGATAAGTAAATTTTCTGTATGAGGTTTCATTGCTAATTGGGGAGAGAGTAGTTACTTGTTTGAATCTTAGTTGTCTTTTGAATTTATCTATTTTCTTGTTGACCAATTCAGCACTGTATCCATTGTATTCTGCAATGTGAATGATGTTATTGTACTCTTTGTTATATTCTATCTTGTTTAAAGGTACATTAACCAGCCTGTAAGTTAAACTGTTGATAACAGCATGCTTGTGTTGTCTTGGGTTATATCCATCTGATTTTATGAAATTTTCTGTGTGTGTTTCCTTTCTGTGTATGCCAAATTCAAGTTTATTATGTTTTCTGGTAAGTTTCAAATCTAAGAAAGGGATTTCATTGTTTATCTCTTTTTCTATGGAGAATTTTATTGCAGGATTTTGTAAATTAAGTAGTTTTAATGCATCATCCACTTGTTTCTCATTTATTATTGCCCAAATGTCATCCACATATCTGTACCAATGCTTAAAAATTAGTGGGAATGCCTTTGTGATGTGCGTTTCCAAAAAGCTCATGAAGAGGTCTGCCAAAAATGGGGACAATGGGTTGCCCATAGATAGTCCTGATTTTTGTTTGAAAAATTTTTTATTGAATGTAAAAAGACTGTTCAATGCAAATATTGGTTAATTGAAGGTGTTCCTCTATGATGTTTTTGTCTATTTGTAGGGACTGAAGCCATGTTTGCATGTACTCTATGAGTTTGTCTCTCGGAACACTTGGGAACAAGGAGATTACATCAAAAGATACCATTCGGTCTGTGGGAGAAAATTGTAGATTTTTAGTTTTGTTGATGAATTCCAACGAATTTTTAATACTGTGGCTTTTGAATTTTGGTAGCTCCTTAAATTTTTTGTTTAACCATTTGGATAGCTTGTAGCAGGGTGTGTTTATGTTGTTAATGATTGGGCGCATCTTATTTCCTGTTTTATGAATTTTGGGTAATCCATATATGTTAGCTACTGTAGGGTTGTCTGGTTTTAAACTTTGTTTAATTTCTTTTGGTATGATTGTTTTATCCTTCATTGTTTCATTTAACTGTTTTACACACATATTTAAAGGGTCAGACTTTATTTCCTGGAATTCATCACTTGCCAATAAATCTGTCATTCTAGAGATGTAGTCCTGTTTGTCCATGATGACCGTCTTATTTCCTTTGTCTGCTTTCGTATAAACAACATCCTTTTTGTTGATGTGTGTTTGGAGGAATTTAGTAACAGTGACGTCAAAATTAATATAAAAATTATTTGTGGTTGGTTTATTGACACTCGTCACTTACTTTTTCATATATTTATGAGAGACTAGTTTCAAAGGCCCTGGCCTCCATTTTCAATCTCTTCCCAACTGGCATTTGTTGTTATCTGCTCTCTCTGGTGGTGGAACTATGAACTTTTTTGTCAAATTATCTGCTGGCGGGATTTCAAAGTTCATTACGCGATCCTTATTTTTCCAGATGAATATGTTCTCCCATGTTGTCAATCTATTTTGGTTTATCACTCCTTTTAATAATTTTGGATTTGGATCAATGTCATGGTTTTCATTCCAAAAATGAAATGCTACTGCTGACTTGTCTTCTTGTTTCAATCTGATGTTTCTAAAGTGTTCTTTGACTCTGGTTTTTAAATTTCTTTTTGTTTGACCTATGTAGCATTTTTCACAATTCTTGCAATTTATTTGGTATATTCCAGATTTGTTACCTGAAGGAATTTCATCTTTTGTTTTTGAATTTAGTAATTTTAAAATTGAGTATCTATTATTAGGTGCCAAGATGATATTTTGTTCCTTGAATATCTTTTTAAATTTATTAAATGTTTTTGGATGATATGTGAATGAACTGAATATGCTGTTGCTTTCTTTTTCTTTAATAAATGTGGTTGCTTCCTTAATGGTTTTCTTTAGTTTAGATTTTCTAATTTTCTTCAACACCAAACTTTTGTTGTATCCGTTTTCTTCTGCTATGTGTATTATTGCTTTTTGTTCCTTGAAATATTCTTCTTTTTCCATGGGTATGTTGACTAGTCTGTGTGTAAGGCTGTTTATTATTGCATGTTTATGTGTAATTGGGTTGTGGCTATTATTTTTTATATAATTTTCTGAATGTGTTGGCTTCCTGTAAATTCCAAATTTTATTTTTGTATCATTCCTGATGATATTTAGATCCAAGAAAGGTAGTTGTCCATTGATTTCCTTTTCTATTGTGAATTTGATAGTCCTTTCTTGCAGATTGAGTAATTTTAATGCATCATCTAAATGTTTACTTGGTACAATTGCAAAGATGTCGTCAACATATCTATACCAAACCTTGAAGATCAATGGGAAGGACTTTTTAATTTGTGTTTCAAATGCACTCATAAATAAGTTAGCCAAAAAAGGTGAAAGTGGATTGCCCATTGATAATCCTGATTTCTGCTTGTAGTGTTTTCCATTAAAGCTAAAGAAGTTTTGTTCAATGCATATTTTTGTTAGAGAAATATATTCTTCTGCTTCTATTGCTTCCATATCAATTGTAGCTAGCCATTTTTTTAATACAGTCTGCAATTTTTCTGTTGGTATGCTTGGAAATAAAGATGTGACATCAAATGAAACCAGTCTGTCATTTTTGTCCAAATTTATATCTTTGATTTTTTCTACTAAATCTAAAGAGTTTCTTAAATTTGCACTTTCAAATTTTGGAAAACTATTAAATTTACTTAGTAACCATTTGGCCAAATTATATGTGGGGGCATTTATGCTACTAGTAATAGGTCTCATGCCTTTCCCTGTTTTATGAATTTTTGGCAGCCCATATACTCTTGGTAATGTTGGATTATCTACTTTAATTTTGTGCAATTCTTTTTTGTTGATTATTTTGCTCTCTTTTAGCGTTTTATTTGTGGTTTCAATGCAGTACTTTAATGGATTAGTTTCTACTTTTTGGTAATTACTGTCTTCTAACAAATCTTCCATCCTCTTTGTGTATTCTTCTTTTTCCAGAATTACTAGTTTATTTCCCTTGTCTGCTTTAGTATAAATAACCGGTTTCTTTTTAAGAGCTTTTATGATTTGGTTACTAAAATTCTTTTTCTTTTCATTTTTAATCTCTTCTACTATTTTGGAGCATTTGTTTTTTACTGTGTTTTTACTTTCTTCATTAAGTGTTTGTGTAGCAATCTCATAAATATATGAAAAAGTAAGTGACGAGTGTCAATAAACCAACCACAAATAATTTTTATATTAACATCCTTTTTATTCAGAGATTTAAGTATTTTCACGTATGGTTTGGGTTTACCACTTTCCCTTTCTATTTTTCCTAAGATTTTTTCACATTCGCTTCTAATTGCTGATTTCTGCCCAGTATTTAGACCCTCGGTAGCTATTTCAATGTCAACTATATAATCTTCTACGTTATCGGAGAAATCTACACACGTTTTTAACCCTTTATTTAAGAACGCTATTTCTGCATGTGTGAAAGTTTCGTGAGAAAGATTAATTACTTCATTTTGATTATGTTTGTTTGTGGGTTGACGTTCCGTGTAGTTTGCTCTTCGCAAGATTAGACCCTGTATTTTTCTATTTTGTTTTCGTGCTTCATCATCATGGACAAACAGGACTACATCTCTAGAATGACAGATTTATTGGCAAGTGATGAATTCCAGGAAATAAAGTCTGACCCTTTAAATATGTGTGTAAAACAGTTAAATGAAACAATGAAGGATAAAACAATCATACCAAAAGAAATTAAACAAAGTTTAAAACCAGACAACCCTACAGTAGCTAACATATATGGATTACCCAAAATTCATAAAACAGGAAATAAGATGCGCCCAATCATTAACAACATAAACACACCGTGCTACAAGCTATCCAAATGGTTAAACAAAAAATTTAAGGAGCTACCAAAATTCAAAAGTCACAGTATTAAAAATTCGTTGGAATTCATCAACAAAACTAAAAATCTACAATTTTCTCCCACAGACCGAATGGTATCTTTTGATGTAATCTCCTTGTTCCCAAGTGTTCCGAGAGACAAACTCATAGAGTACATGCAAACATGGCTTCAGTCCCTACAAATAGACAAAAACATCATAGAGGAATACCTTCAATTAACCAATATTTGCATTGAACAGTCCTTTTTTACATTCAATAAAAAATTTTTCAAACAAAAATCAGGACTATCTATGGGCAACCCATTGTCCCCATTTTTGGCAGACCTCTTCATGAGCTTTTTGGAAACGCACATCACAAAGGCATTCCCACTAATTTTTAAGCATTGGTACAGATATGTGGATGACATTTGGGCAATAATAAATGAGAAACAAGTGGATGATGCATTAAAACTACTTAATTTACAAAATCCTGCAATAAAATTCTCCATAGAAAAAGAGATAAACAATGAAATCCCTTTCTTAGATTTGAAACTTACCAGAAAACATAATAAACTTGAATTTGGCATACACAGAAAGGAAACACACACAGAAAATTTCATAAAATCAGATGGATATAACCCAAGACAACACAAGCATGCTGTTATCAACAGTTTAACTTACAGGCTGGTTAATGTACCTTTAAACAAGATAGAATATAACAAAGAGTACAATAACATCATTCACATTGCAGAATACAATGGATACAGTGCTGAATTGGTCAACAAGAAAATAGATAAATTCAAAAGACAACTAAGATACAAACAAGTAACTACTCTCTCCCCAATTAGCAATGAAACCTCATACAGAAAATTTACTTATCATCCCAGAGCTACACACCTTTTCCAAAAAGTTTTCAAAGAACACAATATTACTTTGGCCCCACAGAACAAATTTAGTGTACAACACCTTTTGAAATCACATAATACAAGGGAGATACCCACAGGCAGAAAATCAGGAGTGTACCGGATAAATTGCAAGGACTGTGACAAATTCTACATTGGAAAAACAAAAAGGAACGTGAACATTAGGCTTAAAGAGCACTTTAGGAACATCAGGAATAAAGAAATAGATAAATCAGCGGTAGCGTACCATTTTTGGAAGGAAAATCATGACATAGAACGAGAAATTCACTTACTAAAAAGTGTCCAAGGTCCAGCTGCATTAACCACGTGGGAAAAAATCTTTATAAAGAAATATGAAAATAAATTGTTTAATTTCGATACTACCTTTGAAGACAACCCCAATTTCAAGTTCATCAAGATACCGACAGAGACGCACCTATCACCTCCGAGGAGTTCACTGAACCGGCATCCATTAGTCGACAACAGCTGATGATGTTAGGAAGTCCTAACGAAACGCGTTCTAGGTAAATACTAGCAATAAATGGAGCATTGAGTATTAGTTCGACTCAAAATTGTGTAATATATATGTATGTATGTAGTATAAATGAGTTGTATACCTATGTATACAACAAGGTTTGTACGTAATTTAGGCATTTTGATCTTTTTAAATAACTTATACTTTTGTAAACAACTCTATATTTTGTAAATAACTTATGTATTTTGATCATTTTGTATTTTGACTGTATAGAGATAATTGACAGTGTCAGATGCTCTTGTAAGAGTCTATTGGCCGCAATAAATTATTATTATTATTATTATCTGTCGCTTCTATGGTAAGTTTCCACAGATTTGTGGCTCTCCAGTTAACTTTGTGTCCTCTTGAAACATTCTTTAGTTTTGTCCATGCCAGTTCAACTGCACTCAGATCACAGTTATACAGAGTTAGACGAATAATAGTGTGTCCCCTTTCGAGAGCCATAACATCCACAACATATGTCTTGCTCTTAGATTTGTTGTAAACTGGTTAGCTAATAATTAACTTTAAAATTGCTCAAAATGAAATGGCGCATATAGTTGCAAACGGCTTAGCATATTAGACACTATATGTCAGAGTGTATAGTGCATTTCATGTTTCAAAGCTGTCATCTGTGTTTATGGAAATAGGCGAAACCTACTGAATGAGTACTTGGGACCCAAATGCTCAAGAAATCTTACGCATATAGTATAGTTTCCCTTTTCTTATCTTCTGCATGGAGTGTAGAAATACCATTCTTGCTGCAACAATGCCATTCTCTTCAATTAAGATCTTCCTGCCATTAGTATATTGTGACTTTGTGGGTTCGTAGAATCAAAAGTCCAATTTGCAGAAATTCTAAGTGTTCTTTATTTCCGTCAAAATACACTCTGTTCAATCCTTACGTAACAGAATTACGTCACATACACAAATGCAATCTACCAAGGTCGATGACCACAACAAGGAGCTTACTCAACTTCCACTATTTACAACACTCTTGTTACATGTCTTTACAACTGTTTACTCCTGTTTACGACTGACTCTTGACGAGTCATCGCTTCCTTAAATACCTCATTGATAATTCGAGACTGTTCTGTAACAATCACTAGATATTTCTGAAATAAACAAGACATTGAATGTTCTGTCACTAGACGAAACCCGAACCTTCCAGAAGCGTAACTTATTCTGTGCCGGCAAGTCCTTTATCTCTGCTATCTTTATTTGCCGGCTCTTTGTGTACACAAGCCGCGCTTATCTCTCTGCACTAAACCTTTTGTGCCCGTCGCCGCGACAATATATTTATAAATACACAACTTTCCAAATAAACAGCACTGAGATTTTTCAACCCTGAAAATATTCAGCTTCTCTCATCTTTACAATCACATTGTCTGCTGCTGGGTATTCTCCTAGCTCGTACATATAAAAATTGATGTGACAAAGAATATTTTTGCTGAAGTCATCTAAAACCACTAACTTCCTTATTGCTATTGCATTACTGCCTGGTAATTTGAAGATTGTGGTCGTATGAGTTTTAACGTATCATTGGCTTCTTTACAAATTTGCTCCATTGTTTGTAACCTAACTCCTACACTCTCTTGCTGTCTTTTTATGTATTACGCAGAACCAAGTGGTACTTTACAAATCATGGTGTAATTATTTCAGAAAACAGTCGGAGGTAACATGTAAAATATGTTGTACCAGAAGAGATCTCTTTTGAGATGAAAATATCCAGGAATGACTAGATATACATATATACGAGGCTTGGGGCAAAAGTCATGGCAACTATGTGTATTTGTGGTTACTACCAAAGAAAAACCAGGAATCTATGAGATCAAATGTGAAACTTGCCCTAAAATTTATATAGGAAAAACAAAAAGAAATATTGACATCAGAACTAAAGAACATATAAGAAACATTAAAAATGGTGAAACAGAAAAATCAGCAGTGGCTTTTCATTTTTTGAATATTAGACATGACATCAACTTGCAAACATCTTTAATAAAATACGTTAATCACCCCATAGACCTTTCTGTATGAGAAAAAATCTTCATTAACAAAAATAGTCATAGAGTCATGAATTTTGAAACTCCATCACCGGACATCTTTGACAAGTACATCATGTCATCTATCGACGATACAGAGAAAGAGGAAACCACTACAATTTGCACTAGTCGAGTTCCAGCTGATGATAAGAGCAAAAGCTCTTGAAACATGTCCTGTGAAAAAACAGTGTGAGTGAAGCAGTGTGTCGATATTTTCTCGATTCACTTTTGTGCTGAATTATATATACTGACATATTCATTTCAAATAGGCTTTCAGCATGTGGCCTACATCAATGATCAATTCTTATGATTACAAATGTAAGCAATTTTCTTGTTAAAACAATGTCCAAACAAAACGCTAGTTAACACAAGAATCAATAACTCTGCTAAAAAATTTATACTAAAACACATTCATTTCCCTGAATTGGAGATTAACATAGGTTACCCTCTGAAATATAGATGGTAAATGTTTCTTACCTTATCCTTTTCTACCTTATAATCTGAAAATTGCTTCTCCAATGTCTGAAACTTTGACTGCCATGCAGTCTGGTTCTGCTGCAATGCACGATTCATTTGGCGTTCATCCTCTAGCTGAGCGCTGGCAGTGGCCAATCTGCTTGTAATCTGCTGTAACTGTTGATAAATTGTATGCAAAAAGTACATTTAATTATATGAATAAACATACTGTGATTTTCACAATATACACAGGTACTCTCAGAAACTTTACATGGCAGCTAAAATGGTTCATTGTGTAACATTTTAATTTCTGTGACAACAAATGCAGCTAGTTTATTAATCCTTGTTCTTGCTGGAGTTTGAACATTTACATTTACTTTGTTTTGACACATGGCTGTATTATTCCAATGTGTAAGGACTATGATACAATGAAGCACAAAATTAATACAATTTTGAGTCGAACTAATACTCAATGCTCCATTTATTGCTAGTATTTATCTAGAACGCGTTTCATTAGGATCTTCCTAACAGCATCAGCTGTTGTCGACTAATGGATGTTGGTTTGGTCAACTCATTGGAGGCGACAGGTGCGTCTCTGTCGGTATCTTGATGAACTGAACGCACCTGTTGCCTCCAATGAGTTGACCAAACCAACATCCATTAGTCGACAACAGCTGATGTTAGGAAGATCCTAACGAAATGCATTCTAGGTAAATATTAGCAATAAATGGAGCATTGAGTATTAGTTCGACTCAAAATTATATTAATGGCTGTATTACTTGGCTTCCTCTCTGTGTACCAGCTAATCAGTGATGCAAAGTCTTTGTGCAGAGTTTGATGCATTATGAGACCATATGTTTCAATACTATAGTCCATCAGTGCTCTCATTATGCTAAAAGTGTGAATACTTTAGCTCAAAGTACTTTAGTGTGATTCTTAGATGACAACAGACACTTGTAGAGAAGTGAGATGGTGATTTATAGACAAATTTCCTGCTAAAATAAAAGTGAATCAAGTAGATATTGACACATTGCTTCATTCACACTGTTTTTCACAGGACATGCTTTCATCATTTCGAAACTCCACCGCCAGACATCTTTGACAAATACATCATGCCACCTATTGATCACACGAAGGAGGAAAACACTACAATTTACACCAGAGATTCAACTGATGATGGGAGCAACAGTTCTTGAAAGATGTTCTTCTTGATTCACTTTTATTTTAACTTGTGCTTCACTCTCTCTATGTTTCTTTCAATTTTTGTACTTGAAGTTCCCCGCTGTTAGTGCACCTCACAGAGAAATGGTTCCTGAGTTTGTATAAAAACTGAGGAAAACAAAATCTATTCTAAATAATAAACCAAAAGTAAATTGCCACATCCTTAACAGAAAAAACTCATTGACATCATAGAAAACTTAAAATGATGTTCAAAGAAATACCTGAGAAAGCTTACAGAGGCATCAGGAATTTTGCATACCTCAGCTTGGAGTACCACTAAACTTTTAAAATTAAAACTGTATAATGTAAATGTACCATAAGACCCAAAAACATCCTAAACGGCTGTATGAAGTGTTGCCTGTCTGCGCCCTAGGTGCTCGTTGCTGTCAGCTACTATCATAGAAAGGCCATAGTACATGTGGAGAAATGTTGGCAATTTCCTGGCGGATATTTTGTTTTAATTCTTCTAGGGTGTGTGGGTTTGTCTTGTACACTTTATGCTTTAAGTTACTCCAGAATTAGAAATGACAGAATGGTAGGTCATGGGGACCAAGGGAGCCACAATGACTAGTAATAATTCTGTTCTGAAACATATATTCAATTGTTCTCATCAAAAGATTGCCTATATGACCTGTTGCAGACTCTTGATGAAAGAAGGCAATATCACACTCCCAGTCTGTTAATTCTCTAAAAGAAGGGGGCAAAATTGTATTCACTTGTGTATGGGTGTCAACTGTTGACTCAAAAAAAATTGGGCTTATAACACTTTCTTGATAATGGGAAAAATGCCAGCATTTCTCAATAAGAACTACGTCATATGATGGATAATTTCTTAAAGAGGTGCCAAACATGTATGGATAATGGTGGTGACTTGTTTCTGCATCTCCTTTAATAACATGGGTAAGCAGAGCCTTTAAGAGTAGTTTTAAAAATGTTGCATCTGACAGGAATTGACATTACATACTATGGAGGGGATTAGGCACAGAAACCTGTGATTTATTGTACAAGTGGGGTATCCCCGGGAGATGAGAGGAGACAAAGGAGGCTGATTCAAGAAGTTATGACAGTGCCGAGACACCCACTGATACTTTTACCCTGAAAGAGACCACCAGATGAGAGATGATATGAAATGATAATGGAGATGAAATGAAGGGACAGGAAATTTGGGGGATGTAATTATCCTATCCAGCATATGCCTGGCAACCTGGGAAAATCCTGGAGAAAACCATGGGTCAGGTTGTTTGGCCGTGCGAACCGAATCCAGGCCTCCTGAATGATGTGGACCACAGACGAAGCCACCTGAGTCATTCCGCTCAATGGAATCAACATTACTGGAATGGTAAAGGTCGGCCATGCAAACTGAATCTAGGCCTCCTGAATGATGTGGACCACAGAAGAAGCCACCTGAGTCATCCCGCTCAATGGAATCAACATTACTGGCAACGGTAAAGGTCAGCCGTGCAAACTGAATCCAGGCCTCCTGAATGATGTGGACCACAGAAGAAGCCACCTGAGTCATCCCGCTCAATGGAATCAACATTACTGGAATGGTAAAGGTCGGCCGTGCAAACTGAATCCAGGCCTGCTGAATGATGTGGGCCACAGACGAAGCCACCTGAGTCATCCCGCTCAATGGAATCAACATTACTGGAATGGTAAATCTGCATGTTCATGTAGCTCAGGCACTTAATCTATGAGCGGTTCACAAGTAATGTTAACTATTGCGTAAGGAGACCTTCCTTCTTTGATGCTACTGCCCTGAAGCAGCAATCCTAGAAATGTTATACACATTACATTATATTATATTACGTTATATTTCTGGAAATGTTATATACTACATGACAAAGTGAGAAGGCGTATCGGAAAAAATTCGCAACACAGAGATGTTTACCTGAGCTTATTGCACATACACGGCGAGTCCAGTGTATGTATAGTGTGTTCAGATATAATCATGTCTTCTGGACAGCAAACATACATCGGCAGGCGCGAGAAAACATTGTCGCAGCAACGTGCACAAAAGGTTTGCTGCAGAGAGATAAGCACGGCTTGTGTACACAAAGAGCCTGCAGATAAAGATAGCATGCAGATAAAGGTCTGCCGAAACAAACAAACTGAGATAAATCGAAATTTCTGGTGACCTGTTGATTGATAGAGATTCTTCAGTTTCTTGTTTTAGAACAGTCTAGAAATTATCAATGAAGGTATATATAAGAGATTGTGGCACGCCAGAGTCAGTCGTAAACAGAGAGTTGAACAATAGTAAACAGTTGTAAAGTGATGAAATCAGAACGCTGTTTGTGTGGTCATCGACCTTGGTAGGTTGTGATTGTGTATGCGACATAATGCTATTTACATGAGAATTAAACAGTGTACTTCTATAGAAATAAAGAACATTTGGAATATCTGCAACTTGGACTTTTAATTCTACGAACCCACAAAGTCACAATATCATAGAGACACACGGAACTTCCAATTGCTCTATTTGTATTTCGTAACTTACTGTACACCAACTTACTAATATTTCACTCTTCTAATCGCCCAAATAAGACCTGATAAGGAACGATTGCAGTGCTGGTCACCTGAAGGTCAATATGCCTCAATGCTCTGTCAAGTAATACATTAATTTTACCAGATGTAAATGCAATAAATGAGAATGACAAGGTTTTCATTAAAAAAACAGGGTGCCACTTCACTACCATCAAGGTACATGAGCCTTAGTGAATGACAATCTGCAAGACCATTGGATTGGACAAAAGGAGTGTCACTGAGTCCCCTCTGCTCACAGTCATCAGATCTAACCCCTATGGACTTTTAGTTGTGGAGAGCTGAGAAAGATAAAGTCTATCAACATAAGCCGTCATATTGTCTGAGCTATCTTGTTTCAAATTAGCATTAGCAGCTATTTTAAACTGTATAATATGAGTTATATGTGTTTGGAGGAATTTAGTAACAGTGACGTCAAAATTAATCTCAGAAACTATTTGCACTTGGTTTATTAATACTCGTCACTTACTTGTTTATATTTATGAGAGACTAGTTTCAAAGGCATTCGCCTCCATTTTTAATCTCTTTCCAACTGGCATCTGTTGTCTGCTCTCTCTCTGGTGGTGGAACAATGAACAATCTACTGGTGGTATGTGTTTGGAGGAATTTAGTAACAGTGACGTCAAAATTAATCTCAGTTGGTTTATTAGTACTCGTCACTTACTTGTTTATATTTATGAGAGACTAGTTTCAAAGGCATTCACTTCCATTTTCAATCTCTTTCCAACTGGCATCTGTTGTCTGCTCTCTCTCTGGTGGTGGAACAATGAACAATCTACTGGTGGTATGTGTTTGGAGGAATTTAGTAACAGTGACGACAAAATTAATCTCAGAAACTATTTGTAGTTGGTTTATTAATACTCGTCACTTACTTGTTTATATTTATGAGAGACTAGTTTCAAAGGCATTCGCTTCCATTTTCAATCTCTTTCCAACTGGCATCTGTTGTTGTCTGCTCTCTCTGCACCCTCTGAAATCCCACCAGTAGATAATTTGACAAAGAAGTTCATAGTTCCACCACCAGAGAGAGAGATTGACAACAGATGCCAGTTGGAAAGAGATTGAAAATGGAGGCAAATGTCTTTGAAACTAGTCTCTCATAAATATAAACAAGTGACGAGTATTAATAAACCAACTACAAATAGTTTCTGAGTGTATACTATGAGCTTTCGTTTTATTTAAGTTCATACTTTTATCAGTGACCCATTTATCTAAGTTACTTAATGTGTTACTTATATCAGTCTGCAAACTATGATTTATACTTTGTAAAAGTGATTACATATGCAGTGATCTCCATTAAAGCACTGATTGAAGTAGCTGTGGAAATCGTTTGTCATTCCATTATGAGTCTGGCATAATGTATTATGTGTAAAATAAATACATAGTAAATAGTGTTCATCCTTGAAGTTGTACATATTTTCTTTGGTGGGCTCACTATGTGGGGCCTTCAAATTTATTCAGCTTTTCCCACCAATCAATTGTCTGCTTATGGGATCAGTACTTAAAAACAAGTTTATCACCAGTACCTCCGACAGAGCACATTCAGCACAGACTTTTGCACTTGGAATATTCGATGGCGAAGTCCACTGAAAGTTACATTAAACATGAAGAGACAGAAAGAAGTAATATGTAAAAAACTAGATAAGGGACAACATTGGAATAATAACCAGTCAACTAAACAGTAAAAGCCACAGTTAAGCACATTGAACACATTAAAAAAGATGGAAGGGGATGTGCAGTATCGTCAGAAAAATGTTGCAATATGTTCCTAATACCTTTTTTTCTGTTGCCTGCTTTTCACGAGTGAGGTGAAGCATTTTCACCTGTAGCTTCTGATTCTCTTCTAGTGCTTTGCTTGCCTTCTCTTTCAATTCAGCAGTCTGTGTAGAAGAAAAAAATTCAGATTATATAACTAATAATAATCAATTGTTTGGCTACTAAACCTTGTTACAATGTTAAAGGTGCATTTATTTATATCCAATGATTACGTAGTGTTATCAAGACAATATTTATGATAATTCACATACATAATCCATCCTTCTTCAGATCCTAATCCACCTAAAAATTATGAACAATTTTACATAGAAAGACTGAGTGCCAAAACTATGTGGCTAACAGGCTTTTAGATTTAGCATCAAATCACCCATTATTTCCCATTAGAGAAACAATGTTTGTACAATGTATTTACTAACATCACTTTTTTAATCACTGTTAACAAGTTTTGGGAACATGTGTTCCCATCTTCACAATGTGTCCAACTGGCCCATGTTGTTTTTGTTGTGGTGGTTGTTTATAACGGCGGCATCATTTGGTGGCGAAATGTACTTCCAGAGGATCCTTGGTGGCGGTAAATCACAATTCATTAACTGTTGTTTGTGTTTCATAATGAAGATCTTTTCCCAGATGTCCAATTCTGCTGTATGACTGGTTGGTTTGATTAGTGTAATGGGAGCCTTTGATAGTCAACATGAAACATTCAATGCCATGGCCGGGATTTGAACCAAGGATCTCCTGGTTTCCATCCAGTTGCTCTAACCCATTGATCTACCATGGTGAACTTGCCGTAACGACATTAAATTCTCCATCTGACTAGTGTATTTCCCCCGTAGACCACTAGGGGCTCTCGCATCCGAGATACACCGTTTGTGGCGACTTACTATCACAAGAACTTGAGTCCCAGGCTTCATCATTTAACTCTTATTATTTTAGTTAATTGATGGAAATTAATCATTTCTTCACACTAGCTGTATATAGGCTAAGAGCTTTGATAGATAGTCAACATGAAAAATTCAATGCCATGGTCAGGATTTGAACATTGGATCTCCTGGTTTACGTCCAATCTATCTATCTATCAAAGATCTTAGCCTGTATATGGCTAGTGTGAAGAAATGATTAATTTCCATCCATTAACTAAAATAATAAGAGCTAAATGATGAAGCCTGGGACTCAAGTACTAACGATAGTAAGTCGTTACAAACGGTGTATCTCGGATGCGAGAGCCTCTAGTGCTCTACCGGGGAAATATACGAGTCAAATGGAGAATTTAATGTCATGAGGGCAAGCTGACCATAGTAGCTCAATGGGTTAGAGCGAATGGACGGAAACCAGGAGATCCATGGTTCAAATTCCGGCCATGGCATTGAATGTTTCATGCTGACTCTATCAAAGATCTTAGTCTATATATGACTAGTGTGAAGAAATGATTAATTTACATCAATTAACTGAAATGGGAGCCTCTGACTGCTTGCTTGAGAGCACAGTGTACTGTGTAACAATTCACAGTAGGTACATTATTGATTTATGGTGATTAATTGAAATGCTAATCTGCAATAAAATTAAATTGTTTTGGGCAGACTTTTAAATGCTGCTCTCTTGGCATACATTTAGGTCCTACTGTTTTTGTTGCTCAACTGGTATAATCTAACACAAACTAGAACAATCTTTTACAAAAATATGGGAAGGGATAAAGAGATATACTTTAACTTCTTTGCTTCCTGGTGTCCAGAAGTACCCATGAATTTCCCTCTGTCATCCAACATTTTATCTCTGGCTCTGTCTTTGTCCCCTTCCATATGTTTAGAAAAGGACTGTTCTAGTTTGAGACAGATATAAGAGCTGACGATGCAAACGATGGTTTGTGTAAAATGTCCTCAAAATAGGTACGTAAGTGAAGCCGATGTGTAATAAATACGACTCATCTATAAATTAATATAGACTTGTTTTGCATTAGTTTTGGTTACAGTTTTCTGATATATGACTCTGAGCATTCTTCATTTCTTTTTAGCAGTTAGTAACAATTATTATTACAGTGCTGCTATTCAATTGCCTCTTCTATTTCTTATCATTCCTTATTTACATACTTTTCCAAAGTATACTTCTCGTATTTCTTTACACATGGGAATACAACAAATTTATTTTAACTCTTGTCTTCTTAATATAATTTTGAGTCAAACTAGTACTCAGTGCTCCATATATTGCTAGTGTTTACCAAGAACGCGTTTCGTTAGGACTTTCCTAACATCCTCAGTTAATGTTGACTATCAGACTCCTTTGTTCAAGATCTTCTCGGAAACAAGCCAGGTGAAAAGACAATTAAAAATCAACGTTTCGGGAGCGTACATCTCTCCTATCATCAGAATATTTTAAGAAATGGTAGGAGAAACTTTCTTTTGTGTGACACGAGAATATTTTCTAAGTCCAAAGGTGCACGTATATGCATGCGCAAGCAGACAACCAGCCAATTCTCGTGTTACAGCCAACATGAGAAAGATATGTAAAACTTGTAGCCAAACTCTACAAAAATGCCCCAGACATAGGTGACGCAGTCCGTGTGCAAAGGAACATGGTTTGAGCAGGCTGTTATTGCCCGGTCAAATTTTGTTACTCATACACTGCTTTGCACATAAACAATCCTACGACATGACGATAATGGAGTGCTCCATAGGAAATATATGTATGAGCTCTCAGACTGTATCGGACTGGTTTGGCCACTGCCGCGAAGTGTGCATGATGTCAAATGACACCAAGTATACTGCAAGGGGGGAAATTGGCGGTCCCGGTCTCATTGTTCGAATTGATGAATGCAAAATTAGATGATGCAAGTTTCGTCGTGGGCATGTTGTAGAGGGCAACTGGATCTTGGGAATGATCGACGTGAAAACAAATAAGGTGCGGATGACGATATGCTCCAACAACAGGAGGGATGCAAATACGCTCTACAGTCTAATTGCAGTGCCCACAATGAAACTTGCGTCGTCCTATTCTTAGGCACCCAGCGAGCACTAACTTTACGAAATTTCAACGTGTCATGAACAATATCATACACAGCACCTTAGGAAATGTTGAACTGTTGTGATAAGGTTCGCAGTTGCACTTGCCGGTCGTTCAAAATTGCCACTTCAATGGCTCTGACATTCTGGTGAGTACTGGCTGTTACATGCCGCCCGAAACGTGGCGAATCAGTCAAGTTCACATTGTCCGCTTGGAAGAATGCACTTCACCTGGAGACATTGCTACAGTAAAAACGTCTTCCCCATACACGCCGTACATTTCCCTGAAATTTCATTTGGTTTATGCCCTTTGGCCCAAAAGAATCTAACTACACCTTGCTGCTCTTCAAGTGTGGACGACAGTAGCATGTGCACCATCTTTGTAGCATAGTTCACGCTTCTCTTGCTAGAGCTGCATGTGAACAAAAATAAACCCTCTGTAGAGAAAACTTCAAACTACATCTGTGTGAAATTTCAACATTCTAGCTGTAATGCCATGGCAGAAAAAAAATGTGCGATACTTTTCGATCCACCCTCTTATTATATGGTATTTTTCTTTTTTCTGAATCGGGTTTAACACCTAGTTTTACTACACATGGCACCACTGATGGTGAAACTGGTGATGCACGAAATCAAATAATTTAGGAAAGAAAATTTGGGGAGGAAATATTCCAGGCCTAAGTTTATATTTCTCCAGCATATCATACTGTAGGATACATAACTTTATCTTATGTTGCAATTAATTTGTTTTATGTAGTCCTTATTTCCCAAGGCTTCTCTAAAAGAACTTTTAACAGCTTGACAGTATGTCACAAAATGTTATCCATATGTGTAATGCATAGATAATACTTCAAAGGATACACAATACACTAAGGCTATTTAATTCTACCCATATGTATGATACATGCTGAACCCTAGACTGACTACTAACCATGTAGATATAAGCATCATACTCTACAAATACAACCTGTAACTGCGCACAACTCACCTCCGTCAAGGCCTGCTGTTCTAAACGTGTCATTTTTTCTTCAAAATATAACCTTTGAGAATCTAGTTGTGAAGTTAGCAGATATGTAAATTCTAGTTGCACTGAATCTAATTTTTCTTCATCATACTGTAACACAAAAATGTACAGGTGGCTTTATCATTAACAGCTTATTTCTGAAAAAAGTCTGAAAAGGAAATTATAATATATGAAGAGAGAGGAAAACATGGAGATGCTATATATTGTCTCCTACGGAGGGTTGTCCGTTATCTATGTTACAACTTTAGATGTGCACAGTCACTCCTTAAATACGCCTATGGAAGTGAGCGAACTACAGCACTCTCAGTGAGTACTGATTAGCATCTAAAAGTATTAACTCATTCCAAGAAGAAAGTTGAAGTGAAGTGTCCAATCTTCCCACTCTTCCTGGCAGTCTTTCCAGAGCCCATGGTCTTCTACGTCCAAGGGCTCTTTTCGGTAACACAAAAGCAGAAAAATCCATTGGCAGGGCATCAGGAGATTTGACAGGGATGTCACTAAATGGGATAGAATGGATTCCCATTTCTCTCTCCATTTTCTCCAAAAACTGGTGGGCTGAAGCAGATGTATGGCTTGATGCCGTATCTTGGTGCAGCCAGACTTTAATTGCATCTACATCATAGAGAGCAGGAATTTCTGTACACAATATGGGGGTTAGGACATTATTCTGAAAATATGCAGAGTTGACTTGGACATTTTTTCCCACTGCAGCTGTATCTTGCTATAACCATAAAACCAATGGGAAAACTTTCCTTAGCTTCCCTATACCATTCTTCAAATTTTGTTTCTCCCCATAGATGTAATATATGGCCCAGGGTTTATTGCAGTTACTTAGGGAAACATGTGCTTCAGCTAATGTGACTACAAACATCCACATGTCACTCGCCAGGTAGCATTCATATAACTTTCTATAGTAGTGGCACGTTCTGCAATGTGCTGGGGCAACAGCTTATGGACTCTGCTTTTATGCCGCTTTTTTAGATTTAAATTCCGATTGATAATGGTGTTCACAGTTGACCTGGAGATTCCCAACTTAAATGCAATTGCTCTCTGAGTCGCCAGATTTGGGCCTGAGGCAAGATTCTGGGACCTTTTGTATTACATCTGGAGTACGTCATGGCTAGTTGTGGATTAGCATGTTTCTTGCCCTCTGAAATAAGGTTTCTTCTATTCTTACCTTTCTTACTTAGTACATTTGAGATGCCTTTCTTGGAAATGGTGAAACCACACCTCTTACATTGTTTAATAATCTCAGAATATGAATATTTGGCATTGGAAAGTGCATAATGTACCCCTCCTAGTTTATGCGAGACAACACTTCCACATGCTAGTCAGAACTGCAGTTCACTCACTTCCCTAGGTGTGCTTAAGGAGCGACTGTGCATATAGATCGTGGACAACCCTCTGTATGCTACAAATTTCTTGTTTGACTGCTTATATTTTCTAATGCACAATATTTCACTACTAAATTATTTGCCACAAACTTTTGTTCTTATTTTAACAATTCTGATGTAAATAAATTGAAATTTACATACTGCTTGTTTTCCAGATGGAGCACTGCCTTCTACTAGCTTTCCATCTCCTTTATTTTGCAACAAACGGTGCACAAAATTATCGCCAACATAATCCCATACTCTGTTGTTGCCCAGTTGCATTGAAAAACAGTGTTGTGTCTCATGATAATGCCTGTTAATGTAACAAAATAGTAAATATTTACAGCAGATTTAAGTATTATGTTCTAATATTAATATACTATTTATTTCAATCAACATTTACAACTAAATTTTTCCAAATACAAGAGAATACTCACTGATAGGCATGGCCCTGCACATAGCGTCCACAACCAACATGGCCACAGATAAGACAAATCCAAAGAGAATCAGCTGAATGACACTCAAAACAGCGATTATCAGCCACCAGCTCTGGAGTCTGAACATATCGACAAACTGGACAACTGAAACAAAGAATACTATATTGGCACTTTGGCAATAACCTAGTGCTGTAAGTAATATATGTTCTTTATGATTTGGTTTAAGCAGTATCACTTTCTGACAAGCAACAACATCCAAAGGATGTTCCAAAGAATATATATTCAGTATTGTACTACTGCAAAAGCACTTAGGAGGATTATTCTGAAGTTCATATGATAAATGCACTATTTCACCTGAGGCGATTGCAATTTTTAGTGTGAATTTTAACTGTTTTACTAATCCATTATGATATCCAGAAGTACAGTACTCTTAGGATTATCCAAGCTAATTTAGATTCAGACTACCTCATTTGTCGGATATGACTTAACATTGGGAGGACGTAAATTAAAAAAGAAAACTATTTCAGATATAGAAAAGCTATGATAATACAAAGATAATTTGCTAGATTGTAAATTGAAAGAAAGCTTAAAACAGTATATATATTAAAATTACACAAATGAGTCAACCTTGTATACACTTTTCTCAACTTATAAGTTTTTTATGAAGACTAGTTTCTGGGAACTTCTTTCTTATCCTCAGTTCCTTGGCCGACTAATGGTGCAACCGGTGTCTGCTTCTGGGTTGGTGTTGTGCTGCCATCTGATAATCTGGTAAGTTTGATGTAACCACGACAAGAATTTCAAAATTCGTCAGGAGGTTCTGTTTCATGGCAGACTTGTCCATGTGTTTGAATTTCATATTTTTGAAGTGTTCTTTCATTCTTGTTTCTATATTTCTTTTAGTCTTCCCAAATGTATATCTTGTCGTAATCCTGGCAGCTCATTTGGTAAATACCTGATAATTGAGTTTTGGGTGCGCTATTTTTCAGATGATAGTTTAGTAAGTTGAAGATGTTGTGTTTGTTCTGAGGGGCTAATTTTATGTTGAAGTTCTTAAATATTTTTTCAAATTTCTTGAAGTATTTTGGATGAAGGTAAATTTGCCATATCTGATATTTGGGGTTTCTAGTTTTTTTAACATAGTAATTTGCTTTAAGCTTTTCTTTCTTTTGTGTCTGTAGATCAACTTGATGAAATTTGTGTTGTAGTTGTTCAATATGACAACCTGGTGTATGTGTGTGTATTCCTGTTCATATATTGTTTTTGTTAGCAGTATATTGATTAATCTGTGAACCAAGCTATGGAAGATTGCATATTGATAATGTGATGTTTAATGTAATTGTCAACATGTTTTGCTTTTCTGTATATTCCAAATTCTAATCATGTTTGTGTTCTTATGATTTTCAAATCTAGAAAAGGATCCATCCTGTTCTGCTTCAATGGTGAAAACTATAGATTTTTCTTGTAGGTTTACAAAAACTTGTAAGTGGAGAAAAATGTATAGAAGGTTGACTCATTTGCCTAATTTTAATAACAATGGCACTCCACTTTCTAAAATACCTTTTATTCTATACAGCATAGCAATGGTTTATTACAACACAATTTCTATCATGCAGTTTATTAGAAGATAAAGCAGATTACAATACTAAATGAGATTACTTTTTGTTTAAGTATATCAAAATTCTTTTGGATTAATCTCTTAGCCATCTTAGATGCCAGCACTATACTAATACAACAAAATAGCAATGTCTATTTTAAATTTTTAATATCCTCTCCACTCCAGCTTAATACATAAAGTTCCTATTAACCTTCAAGGTTTCATTTAGTGGAAAAAAAAAAAAAGAAAAAAGGGAGAGGGTTATATATTTTTGTGCACTTGAAGAAGGCCTTTTACCTTGTATCTCCCCATTTTGCTAAACAGCTGCTATGAAATGAGTGATTGCACAGGATGGTAAGAATCCCATCCACAGATTCATCCATACGTTCCAGACATACGGGGCATGTGGGAAGTTCTGTGTGAGCCAATGGAGCTAGAGAACCTCCTTCACCTTCACGAAGTAGTTCCACTTGAGATACAAACACCAGATGGCAGCAACAGTCTGGTTCTAGTGAGTTATATGGTACACCATTGAAAGTAGAATAAAATTCTGAAGCAGCTTGCTGTAACATTTAAGAAATAACACAATTTTTTATTCATTCTTTTTTATTTGATCCAGAACATTTTAACATTGTGTTCTTTTATTTTATATACCTACATTAATTATCACACACTTTACTGAAAACAAAACAATATTCCGCCTAGCTCTTGCTGAACCATTTTAAATAACTTCTTTTTTAAGCTTGTATCAACTGCATGTTGTATTATAATGCTCCATGTTAGTAAATTATTTATTCATTTTAAACAATTCATTTCTCAACAGAATAGATGTCAGGTTTTTATCACTCAAGGAAGCACATATAGATGATTTTAGTTAAATGACATTAATCTCAGAAACTATTTGTAGTTGGTTTATTAAAACTCGTCACTTACTTGTTTATATTTATGAGAGACTAGTTTCAAAGGCATTCGCCTCCATTTTCAATCTCTTTCCAACTGGCATCTGTTTTCTGCTCTCTCTCTGGTGGTGGAGCTATGAACCTCTTTGTCAAATTATCTACTGTTGGGATTTCAAAGTTCATTACGCGATCCTTGAATATGGAATATCATATGGAAAAATAAGGATCGCGTAATGAACTTTGAAATCCCACCAGTAGATAATTTGACAAAGAAGTTCATAGTTCCACCACCAGAGAGCAGAAAACAGATGCCAGTTGGAAAGAGATTGAAAATGGAAGCGAATGCCTTTGAAACTAGTCTCTCATAAATATAAACAAGTGACGAGTATTAATAAACCAACTACAAATAGTTTCTGAGATTAATTTTGATGTCACTGTTACTAAATTCCTTCAAACACATATACATATAAATGACATTGTTTATTTTTAATATTTAAAACCCACTTTTCTCTATGAACTAAAATATTTTCATCAGGTCATGTTAAAGTTTCCTCTATTTCACTATTATTCTTAATTAAGACTTGATTTTTGCAACAATATTGCCTAAATCAACCCACCCATGTAAACCACATTTTTTTTTTCTGTTCCATTTAACTGCAATGGTCATAACTGCAGTCATTCTCCTTTGGAACATACTGAAGGTGTTAACTCATATTTGTTGGGTTTTAATCATTAGATCACACACACATTTGCTCTCTTATTCATACTTCCAGACTCGGGAAGATGAATTATCTGGTCAGAGAAAAATCCCCACCTCCACTGCCAGGAATTGAACCTGGGATCCCTAGCACGACAGGCAGGTGCTCTACCGACTGAGCTATGGGGCCAGCCATAAATCACATTTTGTATAAACCAAACAACCAATAATTTTAGCATTATATGAGTAAGATTGACCAAAAATTAAACCAAGAAAATGGAATAAGTTGCAATAGGATGTGAATCAGCATGCAGCAGAAATCAAACTATTAAAATACAGAGAATATAATAATAAATACATATTTACAATTTTATGCATTCATTTTTATTAGTTTATTCAATTTCTTCTTTTGATAGTAACTGACAGTTTCAATATGGCGTAGACAACAATGTTTTGTACTTATCTCCAAATCTGTTAATGGTTTCGAGAAATTCCTCCTCATACAAACACACACTAAATCAAGGGACATTTTACTGCAGTGAGATACTGCAAATATATAAACATTCCTACAAGACTGTTTAAACTTATCTAGTTATGGTATCAATGCTAATCCATATCACAATCATTTTCTCATACTATAAGTTGAACACTCATTAAAGCATTTATTGCATGACATTACCTATTTGCTGATTGCCAATATTGGTATTGCAAGGGCAAATCAACTACAAGCGCTGTTGACTCTCTAATTCATAAGGTTCATGCCGCTTTGAAAATGGTTCTTTGGCACAAGCAATTCTTTGTGACCTCAGTAAAGCATTCGACTGTGTGTAACACAACATCCTTATCAAGAAAATGTAAAAATATGAAAAAGCATGTCAGGCCTTAAATATGTTTAAGTGCTATTTAAAAGTTCAAAGGCAGAAAGTGGCAATGGGGGAAAGAGTCAAGAGTTGTAGAGGTAGACATTGGCATACCTCAAGGTTCGGTACTAGAGTCAATTTCATTCCTGATAACCAGGCATCGGATCCCACACACCTTTACAGGGATATGAAATTTAGGAGTCTTGCAGTATATAACTGCTGATGTCACAAGCAGGTAGATCTGTCTTCCAGGGAGTGCAAGGTGTTTGACATTGTGTTAATAGCATTACTTTCACAACAATTATTGGGCTATCTCCATTTTATACATCAAAAGTTTTGGGTATTATCAACAGCCATTGAAGAATTTGAAGAATGTAATTTCGAGCTGTCTAAAAGCAATTCGAGGAGGTGTCTCAAAAAATTAACAATATACAGAATGAGCCACCTACCAAACGAGCAAAAAATAAACTGTTCAGTATTCTACACAAAAATATTGAATTTTCAGTGCTGTGTAATAGAAGAAATAAACTCTCGAACAAACACATGAAAATGATTTGCACTACTCATATGCATCATTAACATCATGTGACGTTGAACAAACTTTCTCCCAATATTTTTATACTGTTTCAGCGAGAGGCCCAGAAAATTAATATTCGACAATTTACGAATGTACATGGTTGTTCACTGTAATTCCTGCATCGAAAGCAATGAGGAGGAAGGCATATTGTTTTGTATCCATACTAGAGTGTACACACACAGCACAGCAGTATACTTGTTGACATCGGATGTTTGCTTATGTCACGCTTGGCCTTGTATAGTACCTGTGTGCGTACATTGATTGCTAAGGTGTATGCGATCTGATGTTCAGAAATGTACTTTCTCCTACATGGTGGCATATGAGTAGTTAGTATAAATAAGGATCTTGAATTACTTGCTCAATCAGTTAATACAAATATGTAACAAGTGAAACTTTGGTTTGATCAAAATGATTTTTACATGAATGAAACTAAGACACTGAGTATTCTATTTTTTTTTTTTTTTTTTTTTTTTTAAGGCAAGAGCATTTCCAATACAGTCAAGAATGCAAAACTGCTTGAAATTAGCATAGACAACAATCTTTCTTGAGATACTCATAAAGACTTTGTATGTAGTAGACTATCACGTACAGTATTCATGCTTGCAAATCTTAAAAAATGAGTGTCAAAAGAATGTCTACGATCAGGCTATTTTTAATTTTTTCAAGCATATACATGTATGATTTAATACTTTGGGGCAGCAGTTCAAGGGTAAAAGAAATACTTATGATTCAAAAGAAAGTTATTAGAATGTCGACTGCTTCTCACAATAGACAACATTGCAAACCTCTTTTCATAACAACAAAAATTCTTACAGTTGTCAATCTGTATGTATATGATGTTTAGTTTATACTAAAGAGAATGTACACAATTTGTTAAAAAGAAGGGATATACATAATTATCAAAGGAATAATAACAATAAAGAAATGCCGTATGTCAGACTTCACAAAACAGCAAATTCTTACAGAGTTGCAACTTTTTAATAGTCTACCCACTCAGATAAGAAACACTAATATGAGTAGATTTAAAGACTTGTATAAATGGCTCTTGGAACACCCTTTTTTACAGTTTACAGGAATTTCTAGATGGTATGAAAATGTTATTGTACAGGACGAGGTATTGTTGTGATTTTGAAACAAAAAACTTATCTAATGTGTAGAATAATTTTGCTATCAAGGACAAGGTACTTTTCTGTTTCTGACACATGATATATCTTGTATGCATAGCTTTAGTATATAGAAAAAAGGATTATTCTGATTCAATGTAATTACCTAATGTCTGATGATAAATTATGATTAATAATGTTACAATGGTAACCAGTATATATTTTGTACTTTTCTACAAGATTAACTCCTGAATCATTAAAACCATGTTAAAATGAGAGACAATTACACAATCTGACATACAATAGTACTGCTTTCTCACTACAAAAATAATTATATCTGTTATAGATGCAACAGTAGCATTTCAAAACTGCCAGCTGCTATTCAAACACCAATTTGGTTTTTACTTCCTAGTGGGCCCTGAAAACTTAATTTAGTTTAATATTATGTTGGGTTGCATATTTGCAGAATGACCTTTCAATTCGCAATGAATGAAATTATTCCTATGTCTCGAACATACATGTTGCTATGCTATTGGGCAATAATGTGCTCTGTAATATAATGAGATGGTTCGTTAATGAGATGGTTAAATTGGCAGGATTATATCAATGGTGTGGTGTGCCATAATTTTGTCCTGCGGTGTATGTTTACATGCCGGTAAATTGATTAAGATGCAGCTATTGCTTTTAAACACACTTAAAAACTGTTGGTGTGAGTCATATTTGATCCTGAGATCTTGGCAGTGGCAGCTGATTAGAGGTAAAAACTGTTGATGGGAGTCATATTTGATCCTGAGATCTTGGCAGTGGCAGCTGATTAGAGGTAAAAACTGTTGATGGGAGTCATATTTGATCCTGAGATCTTGGCAGTGGCAGCTGATTAGAGGTAAAAACTGTTGATGGGAGTCATATTTGATCCTGAGATCTTGGCAGTGGCAGCTGATTAGAGGAGGCTAGGCCTCCTCACACTTTTTTTTTCTTTTTTCTTTTCGCCCTGCTTTTATAAGCACCCGCATGCTAGAACTATGTCAAACTGGAATGCCTAACGTAAAGAATCCAGAGGGACGTGTCATATAATATCATTACTCTATGGCATGGAGGCATAAATCTTGAGGGCCTCCTACAAGCATGTGGTTGCCGTGGTAACCATTGTCACTGCTGTGGGAAGGATGCAGTGAATATATATTTCTTTTTTTTTCATTTACACCCCACCCTGCCTTTTAACTGCAGTGGTCATATCGGCAGCCGTTCTCCTCTGGAACATATCACTGGTGTTAAACTTGTATATGTTGGGGTTGCTTGTACTTCGTAGTTTTTTAATTGTTAGATCATGCACACATTCACACTCTCATTCATACTTCTAGACTCTGGGGAAGATGGGGAATCATCTTGATTGGAGAATAATCCGTACCCCCAGCCGGGAATCGAACCCGGGACCCCTTGCACAGCGGACAGGTGCTCTACCAACTGAGCTATGGGGCCAGCCAATGGTGAATATTGTCTGGCAGCATAGCAGTGTTTTTCCATGCTTCATGAAGCCACTTTCTCTGGTGCCTCCTCTTGAGTTTTCTCGTAATTGTGCTGTGTGCAATAAATATGGATGAAGACCAACCTGGAACCAGCATTGATGCCATGCTTTTGAGTGAAGACATCATTGCTTCTTTGCAGAAGCTTTGGTTTTCGAGAAGAAATGAAACTAAATGACATGAAATTTTGAAGAAAGGACGTCCAACACCGACATTATACCTTTTCCAGAAACAAAGTCTTGCATTTGAAACTTGATGGTATGAGAGTACGAGTGGTTATGTGGTAGTTCTACAAAAGTTAAATTATTTTGCTGGCCAGGTTTGCTCTTAAGCACGAAAAGGTCTATGGTCCTCTGAAGGTTTTGATGAGCTGAAAAATTTGGCTGGAGGCTTAGTTTGGCATGCTTCTAACACATCATAACTATAAGTAATTTTATTTCATTTAAGGAACTATGAAAACAAGTGTTAACTATTTCATAGCTACTTAATGAACATCACAAACTGATGAGAATAAGACAAAACAGCTAAGTGAAGGCAAATAGAGAAATAATGAAAAATTAATTGATGTGATGGCGACAGCAGCAGCCCATAGAAAACCATAGTTTGCTTACATTAAAGCAAAAGAATAAAGATTTCCCAAAAGCAGCTTCCTGGCCTCCCCAGAATTTAGCCCCACAATCCGCCACTGGACCTTGGATCAGTAAATCAGTGCCTAAGCCACCCAGACTGACATAACTGCTCTAGTTGTGCTCTAATGAAATGATTGCCATGTGACCTTGTGTGAGCAGACAATAGTTGGTCCCTCTTCACTTTCGTTAGTCAAGGTTTAACCCCACCAAATATATAACTGTAATTTAGTTTCTAGGACATTGTGATATGTCCAAGGTTAATTTCATGCTTTCGTATTAGCATCTGAGTATCTTAGGGATTAAGGCAGCTAACTAAACATTACAATGTAGCAAACATTTTCTTTAAGTCTTTCAAGTGCAAACATGCTGTATTTACCATTTTCCCAGCAAATCTGCTCAATTTTTTTCTATCTAAAGAAATAAGAACTACTTAGATTTTAAAATAATTTATCTTAAAAGATTTGAAATACCAATGAAACTGTTAATTTCTAAAATTCAGCTTATAATATTATGCTAGTATTAATATTATTAATATTACGCTAAAGGAAATTGCCCTCGCACAAAAACTGCTAGTCAACAAAAATAGACACAAGTTGTATCACACAGCAGATAATATAAGCAATCTAAAAACCCATACAAGCTTCAGAACATACATCAATAACTCAAAACACAAGAACATAATAACAACAAATATAATAACAATAGAGGAAACAAGCCCAACAGAATATATTGACATACATTATAAGAATGACCTGCTATATACAATACATAAGCAAAACAATTTACCAGACGAAATGAGACAATAGCAATAGCCACAGAAAATGATCCTTTATAAACAAATAAGATGCTGGTGCAGGAGTATACTGCAAACATTTTGCACAGTATCTAACACTACACGAAACTTCAAACCATTATGATGGAGAACTAACAGCCATAAAAGCAGCACTGCAGAATGTCCTGTACAGACCGTACATGAAGCAAAACATAGTTATCTTAACAGATTCAAAATCAGCCATAGATGGGATTGTAAATTATAAAAACAAAACAACAAAAAACATCAAAGAAATAAGAAGTTTAATTAAAGCTGTCGAATCAAGAAACCATGTCACCCTGCAAGGATTCCAGCTCATGTTGGACTTTTAGGTAATGAACATGCTGACCAACTAGCAAAAAAAGGTGCAATTCAAAATATAAAACCCGTAAGACAAACAGAAATTAATAAACAATTAAACAACATTAAGCTACATTTTAAACGACAGCAGAGACTTGATGAAGAAGATAAACTATACCTTAATATAAAAATTATTTGTGGTTGGTTTATTGACACTCGTCACTTACTTTTTCATATATTTATGAGAGACTAGTTTCAAAGGCCCTGGCCTCCATTTTCAATCTCTTCCCAACTGGCATTTGTTGTTATCTGCTCTCTCTGGTGGTGGAACTATGAACTTTTTTGTCAAATTATCTGCTGGCGCCAGCAGATAATTTGACAAAAAAGTTCATAGTTCCACCACCAGAGAGAGCAGATAACAACAAATGCCAGTTGGGAAGAGATTGAAAATGGAGGCCAGGGCCTTTGAAACTAGTCTCTCATAAATATATGAAAAAGTAAGTGACGAGTGTCAATAAACCAACCACAAATAATTTTTATATTAATTTTGACGTCACTGTTACTAAATTCCTCCAAACACACATAAACTATACCTTGTTTCACGTAAGCTTGCCCAGTATCTCTTAACGGTCACGTGACCTAATCACCTCTCATTGGTTGCTGTTGTGGTAATGACTGTCGTGCGGTAAAAATTAGTTCGTTATTTAACATGGTGATATATCATTATATGTTGGAAGAGAATTGTCAAATTTATATTTTCTTAACTGTTTTAATTAAATATATATTACGCAACAGTTGATTTATCTGAAATGCATGTTAATTCTTAAACGAAGTAGAGAGGAGGTTCCTTTGCTCTCAAGCACATGGCACGATAGCATGTGATTTAGCGGTAATGGTGACATTTGTTTATATGACTTTTATCACTGACCTTGTTTTGAACTGGATTAGTCATGCATGGCCATTCGAGAGTGCGGGAGCTAAATTATTTTATTGATCGTTTATTGCGCATGTACTTATCAGTTTTCGCTGAAGTATCGCAAGGATAATTATTTACAAACAGGCGAAAAAAGAATTGTGTTGCATGTGTTTAATGCACTCACAGAGAAGAATTCGTCTTTGTCAGTGAGAGAAGTCGAACAGCTGTGCTCTGAGTTACAGGTGTGAGTGTTAGATCCGTAGGAACATCGCGACATGAAATTGAGGAAACAGGAAAACTTACCACTCCAGGCAAAAGCAGGAATAAACAAAAGTGCGTGCTCGGAGAAAATACGTGAAAAGTGTTGTGCGTCATCATGTGTGTAGTTTTTCTTTAGAAACGAACTCCCTAACATAAGTAACATTTCGTCTGCTGTAAATGAGGATACAGATTTACCAAATTTCAGGAGATTGCTTATACAGCTGGGGTTTGTGAATGTAAAAAGAGGCAAGAAAAATGTGCTAAAAAACAGAGGTGATATTGCTGTGTGGCAAAGACGCTATTTAAGGACAACCACACTGCACCGAGATACAAATCGCTAAATATACACGAAGAACACACGAAAAGTAAAGTATGGTGTGACACGACTTTTAAGACTGAAAGACAAGCATTTTTGAAAGGTATGTGTTCTGGTTTAAAAAATCCCAGTGGAAAAGGCCAAAGGCCTTTCATTATAAACTCTTTCAGTTTCATTGCTCAGTCATTCTGTTTCAATTTGCTCAGTTCATTATAAACTTGTATTTTTGCATGCCTTCATATCCTTATTTGTATGATTTTTGTATGATTTTATTTATCTTCCCGGCAATTATTACGAAATGTGACGGGAAGGCACCGCCTATGGCCTATGACCCGAAAGCATTAGCCAATTAGGGCAAGGGGGAGGTTTGTTGAACGCGGAGTGATACATTTCAGCCGGGCAAGGTTATATGAAACAGATAATAAAAGACAAGGATTATAAGAACATTGGAGACAAAACTGACATACAAAAACTACCAAGAAAAACTGCAGTGGCCCTATTTAGAATGGAAACTGGCCATAATTGTCTTGCAGAACACCTTTATAAAATACACTGCATACCTACACCCAAATGACTATCTGTAAAGAGGATGTCATCATGAACAAACGCCATTAGGACAAATGTAATGGTCTCAAAAGTGGGAACCTACAGGCTTTATATTGGGAAGCTAGGGGGAAAATGATGCAAAACAACTAATCCCCAGAGCCATTAGTCAACAACAACATATTATGCTTGTGTAATTACTTCATAAAACTTTGTTATAATGCATTAAAATTCTATTTCATGAGAGCATTATATTTAAAAAAACTTTCTTAGCATTGTGTCAGTACTATTAGGTTAGTCATTTTATAAAAAGCTAATATCTATGTTAATTGATGGAAATTATTAATTTCTTCATACTAGCCATATATAGGCTAAGGTTTTGGATAGAGTGAATTAATATAATTTTGAGTTGAACTAGTACTCAATGCTGTACTTATTGCTAGTATTTACCTAGAATGCATTTTGTTAGGATCTTCCTAACATCATCAGCTGTTGTTGACTAATGGATGTTAGTTTGGTGAACTCCTTGGTGGCGATAGGTGCGTCAATTTCCATCAATTAACTTAAATAATAAGAGTTAAATGATGAAGCCCAGGACTCAAGTACTTACAACAGTAAGTTGCCACAAATGGTGTATCTTGAATATGAGAGCCCCTAGTGGTTTACCCAGAAAATATATGAGTCAATTGGAGAATTTAATGTCATGACGGCAAGTTGGCCATGGTAGCTCAATGGGTAAGAACGACTGGATGGAGAAAAGGAGATCTGTGGTTCAAATCCCGGCCATGGCATTGAATTTTTCAGTTTGACTCTATCTAGCTAATGTCTAGCTTATATTGTGCATGACATAACAGAATACAAGTCACTAATAAATTTTATTAAATGAATTCACTAATTACCTCTCCGAAAGCTATGGTCCTATAAGTCTGTTGCTGACCTTCTCTAAGCTGTTTGAAAAAGTAATTCATCGCCATCTTCTGTCTTACCTTAATCATAACCATGTTCTTCCGCCTTATCAATTTGGATTTTGTCACAAACATTCCACTACCCATCAGCTTTTACGATTAACTCAGTCAATTGTTCACGGCTTCGAGGCCCATCAGTATACCACGGCTGTCTTCCTTGATGTGGCACAGGCATTTGACAGGGTTTGGCATGATGGTTTGCTCATAAAGCTCTACTGCATCGGTCTTCCTGATTACTTATCACATCTAATCCACAGTTTCCTCTATGACCGCAGCTTTTCAGTACTCATTGGTGGAAAGCTTTCATCCCCACGTAATATTACCGCAGGTGTCCCACAGGGTTCTATCTTGGCCCCAACTCTATTTAATATATACATTTCTGATATTCCTGACTTAGCTCCAACTTCTTTAGCTCTTTACGTTGATGACACAGTACTATATTATTCTTATGTTAATCTCCAGCACGCACAACAAGCAGTACAGCTCTCTTTAGATTGCCTAATTCATTGGTTCAGCACTTGGCGGATCTCTTTGAACCCTCAGAAAACCGAGGCTAAAATCTTCACTCTTCACCAGATACTCCGCTTCCTCCGCTGTGTCTCTACAGGAACAATGTCCCTTGGCTCCCCACTACAACTCCCGTTAAATACCTTGGAGTGCTTTTGGACTCTCGACTGACCTGGCATGCTCATATCGATCGTCTTATATCACTGGCCTCCGGGCGACTTTCAAAGCTCTCACCTCTGTTGCATCGCCATTCCAGCCTCGACCTACAGTCTTCATTGTTACTCTACAAATCACTTGTTCGTTCGCTTATTACATATGCCTGCCAAGTGTGGGGGGCTGCACACACATGTCATCTGCGTCGTCTTCAGGTTATACAGAATCGCTTCATGCACATCGCTACCAATGCTCCATGGTTCATCCGTAAACAGCAGCTCCATCACGAACTAGGACTGTTACCTCTTCACGACTACATTTGCAGGATCGCCCGTTATTTCTTTTCCACGCTGCAAGAAGTTCCAGGAGCTCTGCATTATAACATCGGCGTCCGCATGCGCCAGCCCTCACGCTTGAAGAGGAGACTACCACAGGACCTGCTTCTGAGTGATACATCTGATTCGTGTGATTCTAGTGCTTGATGTCTGTCTTATATCTTCAATATTGACATAATTTCTCAGAGAGTATTACTGGAGTTCTAACTTAATGTAGTTAGGGGGCTAGATGTTCAAATGTAGTACAGTAAAACCTGCTTTCAAAGGACCCCCGATTAAGAGGAAATCTATCTTAAAAGGAAATATTTCATGGTTCCATGAATTTACGAGTCTCAGTTGAAGATGGGAGCAACAGTTCTTGAAACGTCATGTAAAAAACAGAGTAAGTGAAGCAATGTGTCAATATCGTCTCGATTAACTTTTATATTGTACTTTCTACTGTTGACATTCTGTGCTGCTAATATAGTCTTTGCAAATGAAAACTGTGAAAACAGAATGGTAAGTAAACTCATGGAACATATCATAAATCAGATGTCTTAATATGGACAAATGAGGAGCAAGTAATAAACTTTGAAAACCCACTAGTCAATAATTTGATACAGAAGTTCATAATTCCACCAAAGAGAATCAATCATTCTATTGTTCACTATAACATAGTACAGACATTATATATTATGTTTTACAAATATCAAAAAATTGTTACACATACGCATGCACACACATATACAAAACAATCTATTCAAAATCATTGAAGTTATCATCAAAATATTCATCTATACTATAATAGGCTCTGCGTAACAAGAGTTTAATCAGTTTAGATTTAAAGTTAGCAGCTGACACAGTATTTTTTAAAGCTTTCCGGAAGCTTATTAAGTAATTTTGGACCAAAGATTTGGGGTTTATGTTCAAAAAGTTTTAACCTGTGACTTTTAATTATGTAGTTATTTTTTCCCCTTGTTTCATATGTGTGGATCTCGGAATTAGTGGAGGTTAGTCTTCCTGTTATGTACAAAAAGTATTGTTCAGAAAATAAATATGCAGGGAAGATAAGTATGTTTAATTTTATAAAATATGGCTTGCATGAACTCGTACATGTTATTTTTGCCAGGTATCTGATAGCTCTTTTTTGTAGGAGAAAAATTCTGTTAAAGTTTAATTTGGAAGTGTGTACCCAAAGCTCGATGCCATAAGAAATGTGTGAATATATTAATGCAAAATATACTATTAGTATCTACTGAGAGAAAACTGGCTAAATATTGCAACACAGAAAGTCCTGAGCTTAATTTACTTTCTAGTTTTTCAATGTGGTTGTTCCAAGTTAACTTGTCATCAGGATTAAACCTAAAATATTTACACTTTTTACACACTGAACTAGACTATTGCCTATATTAAGCTGAAGTGCAAAAGAACGTCTCTTAAAATCAAATAGAATTTGCTTTTTTGTGCATAAGTACATAGCATGATATCATTAAAATACTGTGTCACGATATTGGAGGTCATACTTGCATCGATTTTTAGATTTAGTAAGTTGCTGTTGTTGAAACCCAGACAGAAGACAGCAGACAACAACAAATGATAGGACCTTCGAGGTTGGAAATGGAAGCAACAGTTCCCAAAACTAGTTCCTTTAAAAAAATAAAAATGTATGTGATGGATGTTAAAAAACAACTACAAATAGTTTTTTCAAGATGAAGTCTGCTTTATATAAGAATTACTGGTTACTTGTGACTTACACAATTATTTTCCTCTCTAGTCTTTGTAGCATCTTTGTTAAATATCTCTCTGTAAATATTTTCATGCATTATAATTTATGTTTTAAGTCTTACATTAAGTTATAAGCTGCTCTCACCTGAGAACGGAATGTGAGCAAAGCCATGTAACGATTAGGAGAGCCATCTCGGATGATGCGAAGGTGCTGGATATCAGCATGACAAGCAGCAGTGAAAGTCAGGAGATCATGGCATGTCATTGTGGCTGGGACTGCCAAAATGCACACAGTCTGACTGCGCTGTGCAGCTCTATCCATTGGTGTAAGTTCACTGCAAGATATACCACAACAAACAAATTAAATTCATAACTCTTACTTTTGTTTGCTTTACATAAATGGTAAAGATGCAGTTATTTTAAAAAAACCTAAATCTGAAATTTTCTAAATGATTTTAATATACACAGACTTCTATTTGATGTTGTGACCATTTACATGGAATTGCTTGCCCTGCACTGTGCTGTTTTAAATTATTCCATACCCCTTCCATTTTTCCATCCCCTCCTTGTGCCGGATGATCAGTTGAAGTAAGTTTTACAGAGCTTGATACCTTATGTTTCAATCCTAAAAATTGTGAATTACAGCCATTTGATAATGTGAGAATTAGTTTTTGTAATTAGGTGTTCAATAATGAAGACCTGGTACGACAGGCACGCCTACAGCCAAGGATTCCAGCAAGGTGACCTGGTCTGGTGGTACTGCCCTACCTGGAACAAGGGATGCTGCCCAAAACTTCAATAACTGTGGCAACGACCGTACCGGGTGGTAAAGAGAATTAATGATGTGATCTACCGCATCCAGAAGGTGCCCCGAGGAAACATGTTGGTGGTACCCCGAGATCATCTGGCCCGTTATGATGGTGCTGTTCAGGACGACCAGCCTTGAGGAGGGAGCAGTGTCACTGATGGCATTGTTGTGCTGCCACAACAAGCCAAAGCCAGGCGCATGGGCAGGAGAGCGGGATGCTTGCCAGGAGAAAGAAAGAGACAGAGAGAGGTCCCAGAATTTTCTGTCTTTCTCTTGCTGCCACGAATGATACTGAAAGGTCTACAGCTTCTTAGAAACAATGGCTGGGGGTATAAACACCCGCAAGGTGTTAGAGCGGCAGTTATGTGATATTTATTGCAACAGTGGACGTTTGAAGTGTACCGCAGTGATCTCTTTCATTTGTTTATGTGCGGCGGAGCACTGATTCGACCTTGAAGACAGCTGACTGTCAATTTCACGTCTTTTTATTGCAATAAAGAGTGTTCTAAATTTCTACAAACCAGATCTTTGATTCTACGTAACCCTCACAGTCACAATAATGTTATCAATCTCGCTATGCCACCATGCTAAACTTTCTTTCTTTTTATGGACCAAGCATGGCTTTATTTACATGGCTATGAAGAACTAATAAATGTTAATGTAAATTTTCATAAAAAGTGTGAGATGTGTAGTCACACAAAAACAATTTCCATCTTCTATGATGAATGTGTATGCATGTTGTAGTTGTAATTTGCATGAGAAATCTATGTGCTTCAATTTAAAGGGCTATGAACATCTTGGCTAGCAAACTACGTGCCTCATAGTGCCAAAAAATTTTTTTGTTAGCCTGGCCATACATCCAAACAAAGGTTCTGTATTATATATGCTTAAAATTGTGTTATATAAACAAGAGAAAAAGCCAAATACAAGGGGTGTCCAGAAAGTATTGTATTGTATTTATTTCATCCTTTGGAACATAATACATATGTTATAGGACACGTCAGTTCAAGATACAAAGATAAATATAAAAAGTTACATAAGACTAAAAACTGTAACAGATACAGGATCCAAGTTCTGTTTAAATTTATCTCCGCTGCAGCGCTGAGATCGCAGTTCCGCACATGCGCGGTAGACGCTCTGTATCAAGGAGAAGAAACGTGCACCATTTTGAGATCGCTATCAGCCACGTACGCTTTGTTGTGCTTGTTTACAATATCAGTGTTGATTGAAAATCCCGCTGCTTGTGAAATCAGATCTGTGATTCATTTTCTAAATGCTAGGAAAAGTGGAACCAATTGAAATTTATCGGCTGTCAAAAGGTGTTGTGTTTCTTCATGACCACACACTGCAAATGCAACGAAAAACATTCTACAGGGAATTTGGCTGGGATGTGTTTGACCACCCTCCATACAGCCCTGACCTCGCTCCTAGTGACTTTCATCTGTTTTTGCATCTCAAATCTTTCCTTGGTGGTCAACACTTCAACAATGATGAAGAGCTGAAAGAAAATGTTTCCAACTGGTTGAAGACACAGGCAGCAAACTTCTATGAAGAAGGTATACAAAAACTAGTGCCTTGCTATGACAAATGCCTGCAAAATTTCGGCAGTTATGTGGAAAAGTAGTTTAAGAGTTGTAGAATTTTGTGCAATGAGTAATTTTTCTGTATCTGTACACAATTTAATTTTATTACTAAACAGAACTTACTTTCTGGACGTACCTTGTAATTAAAATTATTATCCATATATTGTAACAAAAATGACAACACAAAATTGCCCTAAATTTAAATTATTTGTTACTGGAACCATTAGCCCAATGCTACTCAAAATCACTTTCGCTTTTTACAGATATGCAATGCCAACACATCTCCTTCCCTAGCACTGTCCTTATTCCTCTGGTACATGCGCCAACGCCAACTTGTGCTATTGTGCATGTTAACTCTGATAACTCCAATATTCATTGGTCAACTCATAACTAGCAACTGAACTGAACTCAGGTTGGCTTTTACACTCCTCTTTTATAGCCTGGCAGTAACAGAAGAAACCTTTGAGAAACCAAAACCTCTCAAATTGAAGGAATGAAACACTCATGAATGGAATCTTTCAGATCTGCCAAAATGAAATGTTCTAGAAAATTTCAGTGTTATACAATAATGGGGCTACATCCAGCTCAATAACATCAGCTTGAATGTTCTGCTGTTTTTTTTGTTTTTTTTGTTTTTGTTCCTTCATGTGGCAATCAACAAAAACAGTGGAATGCTCAAACTTAATCCTTTTGCAGAGGCATTTGCAGCCGCCATGTTAATATGTATTTATTTTGGAGTTTAAGAAAAGTGAAGTGCTTGTGAGGCTTTCAAAAGTTATTCATAAGCTTATGCAATTGTGGCTATGGAGAAACCTAATAATTTTCTAACTAGTTAAGCAAATACTAAAAATAATTTACAAATCAAAAGCTAATAAATACGTAAAATATGAAACTATTAACAGTGAAGCAAACAAATATAATAATTTTTAACATAAAACTTCACTTATCTTCTTAGAAATGATGAAAATTTTCTTATTAATTGATGAGGACTGCGATTTCACGAAACAATTTTTCATAAAAAATTTTATGTTAGTATACTCACTCTTCCTTATACAGATGAAGTATGCCTTTGGTAACCTCAACAAATGGATTGCCGGATATGAAGTTTATCTGATCCCTTGGTTTGAAGTCTGGCTCACAGGAACGCCTAGGTTTTGCATCTACTGTAAAAAGGTGTAACAGTGAAATAAGTGAAAGATGCACTGCAAAATGGAGCTATGCCACAAGACATGAAAAAATGAACATTTTATTTAGCATTTTAGACTGGTTCTGCATTCTAGATTCATATATGTAAATTACTTGAATGGGGCATATCTTCAGGCAACGATTAGAGACACTCAGTAGCTGGAGATAATGTATTCTTTCAAGTTTTCCAGTGTAAGTTGGAGCAATATATTAACTATCCACCTATAGAAAGTAGTGATCAAATTCAATGTTTAAGTTTGTAATGTATATTCTGATCTTGAAGACTGGTACATGATCAGAACTTTCAAGAAGATGCCAGGGAATCAACCCAAGAACATGTGATCAGTAGTTCACCATCCAAATTATTATACGCTGTCTCCAAGAACTTCATGTACTCCAAAACATGGCCTTCCTAGAGTAGCTACAAAATAAGACATGAACATGGTCTTAGCAATACAGCGATGGTCTCTTTTGGCATTATCAATTCCACAGGGAGCAGCGACAGAGTTGGAAGGTACATCGGTCTTTGTCTCAACAAATTTGCTTAGCAAAATTCTATAAAAAGAACAGTATGATGTAATAGAATTTTGGTGATGGGAAGATGGGATGCGGCACATTGACTACCTTGAAGCCTCAAGTTGGGAAACCATTTTGTAGCAGGAATTCCCTTAATGTATGTGTAAGATGTCTCACGTAGCTGCGAGGGTCGTGGTACATCTTCCCGATCTGAATCTCTGGTTCAGAGTGGTACTCAGATGTATCGATGTATCTAAAATCTCCTGCACTGCTTCAGTAGTAACATGAGAATCCTTTTCTCAAGCGTGGTCGCAAGCGAAAGAATCATTTTGTTAAATAAACTCAGAAATAAGTAAATTTTGTTTAATTTATAAACATCCAAACTGTGATAATTAATTGTGATACTTACACCATTTTTTGTATTTCTTCGATACAATTTTCTGAAAGGTTTTAATTATTTTTAATATTTTAGTCCGTTCACCTTGACATTCCACAATCCGAAACACATCTGTTCTCTTCGACATTACGCAATCAAAAGACACTTTTTTCCTAGCTGTTTTACCAAAATTATTGATTTTTCATTCTCTCGTTGCCATCACTATCAATCAAACTCAATTTTTACTGGTCCATGTCACACATTACATAATTTCATATTTAAAACTATCAATCAGAAAATATTCACATCATATCAATTACATGTTGCATCATATCATGACCTACTGAATTTTAAGTTTCCTTTCTTACTCATTTTAACATGTCCATATCAATTTTTAAACCACATATTTAAACAATTTTACAATTCTCAGGGCCTAAACCAAACAACCGTTACAATGAAAGTCAGAAAACACAAATTATTCAAACATAATTCTTCCTCCTGTGAATTTTAATTACCTAGGTTTCAGCCAAATAAAATTTGGGCCTGGGATCGATCACCTTTACTTTTAACGATGCGCATTTTGTGCACAAATTTTAGTCCGCTTCTTTCAAGCAGAAATCTGCAGCCATCATTGGTTCTCCCACATTTGAACCTAAGAGATTTCAAAATGTTATACACAGAAGATACAGAGCCTGTATATTCTATTTTCTCCCTCATTAAATTTGTCAGCCTTTTGGTAGTTAGATATTCATTCTTGTCATATAAATCATAAATCATTCTAGGCAAAACACACTTTTGAAAATTGTCTAAGTTGGTAGCATGTTTTTTTTTTTTTTTTTTTCCTCTGTTCGATGTTTTACAGAAGACCTAAATATGGAAACTTCTCCTGATTTAGTGACCTGCTAGCCTTCTTTAACAATGTTTGATAGAGAATGAGAACTCCGACAGGCTTGTGCCATTAATTCTCGCCCTGAGTGAAATGTTTACTTTCATAAACTTCTTTAATTGACAGCTGTTTGAAAACTGAATACACATGAAAGATATTTCTGGAATGCCTGTGTAAAATCTTATGAGTTATCTTGCAGTCACTTCTAGGAGACTTGTGCTAGGCTTGCTATGTGACATATTTACCAACATTTGCACTCTTAAAAGATTACCACTTTAGTAAATGCAAGTTACAAATACATCAGCATGTTTCTGTTTTCTTTCATAGATTGTTACTGATTCTTTTCTGTCTGGTCCGGCGTCTTATCTTTCCCTACTTCCATATATCCTACAAACATGGGTTTAGACAGTCACCCTCAGAAAAAATACCTCTGTGACATGGGAAAAACAAAATAATTCTGTAATTATTACCTTTTGAGCAGTCAAACAAATTAGCCGCAAAGTTCAACACAGCGAGCCATATGCAAGTTTAACTGTATGTCACACTTACCTCTCTGGCTAGTCAGCGATAGACCAGCCATGCCTAGCCCAGCCTTATGTTCATTCCTGTTTTGCACTTACTCTAGAGTAGCTTCTGTGAAAATAAAGGACTCCATATTCTTGTTACTATAAAGTCTATCAGTATATCACTGTTTACTGGAATCTCAAGCTCAACAAGAGAGACTGATATATGTGTTTGGAGGAATTTAGTAACAGTGACATCAAAATTAATTTCAGAAACTATTTGTAGTTGGTTTATTAATACTCGTCACTTACTTGTTTATATTAATGAGAAACTAGTTGCAAAGGCATTCGCCTCCATTTTCAATCTCTTTCCAGCTGATATCTGTTGTTGTCTGCTCACTTGCTCATAGTTCCACCACCAGAGAGAGCAGACAACAGATGCCAGTTGGAAAGAGATTGAAAATGGAGGCAAATGCCTTTGAAACTAGTCTCTCTTTAATATAAACAAGTAAGTGACGAGTATTAATAAACCAACTACAAATAGTTTCTGAAAAGAGGGACTGACTTCACAGAAGTTGGAGCCATTTAAATTATATTGTCACCCAATTAGCGGAAAGCGCAACCAACAACAGCTGAGTAAGGGGGCCAGAGGGAGCCAACCACACCCTCCCATTAGTCTCTGTCACTAACTGAGGGGGATGATTAGGGAAATGTCACTTGCCGCTGGCCGCCTCTTTCCCCCCTCCCACTGCCAACTGGAACTTTCGCGGTAATTCACTGAAACCAGAGACTTCTAGAAGACGGTGATATTCCTATAAAAAGGGCTGCAGTGAGTGAAGTCAGTCAGTCAGTGTTTGGCAAGCAGAGAAGTAGCGCCGTGTTAGTGAACGAGAAGACTGTGCAACGGAAGAATTTACGTAATTGTGAGCGTACAGTGGAATTGTAACGGACGAACTGGTGAATCGTAATTGTGTGCATTACGTAATTCTGTGTTATTGGCAAGTGTTTAACTGTAAGTCGGTGGAAATAAAGAACATTTTTGAGTGGTGCAATTGGACTTTTCATTTCACGAACCCACAAAGTCACAATATTTTCAAATATTCAGTTCTAACAGAAATATGAGGTTAAGTCCAAAACTAATACATACATTTTTTTTTGTAACTGTAGAATTGTTGTTGCAGCAGAAATGACTGTGGGCAAAGGAGATGATCTAGGGCAATGTGAGCGCTCCAAAAGTGAGCACATAGAGGGACAATAGCGATTTCCTTACCTGTTTGTGGTGATGATGCAGTAGATTATAACAATGTGAATACATGGATAATAAAGTTAAAAATAGGAGTGACCAGCACCAATTTGCCAGGCAGGCTGACCCTGCATATCTTGCACAGCTGCAAAG
The DNA here is from genome assembly GCA_030765055.1 of Mantis religiosa. Lineage (NCBI taxonomy): Eukaryota > Metazoa > Arthropoda > Insecta > Mantodea > Mantidae > Mantis > Mantis religiosa. Next base: position 21,109,228 of record CM060953.1, on the reverse strand, counting down.
ACAGAACATGTCGACCTCATTCTGAGAGATTGTACAATGACCATGGAGGAAATTTGTACTAATACAAGCCTCAGTCATGGTTCAGTATTGAGGATGATTAAAGCTGACTTCAAAATGGCAAAACTGATTGCTTGTTGGGTGCAAAAAACGCTTGATAAAAACAACGAACAACTCTGAATGACCTTTATTAAATTATAGATGAGTCGTATTTATTACACATCAGCTTCACTTGTACCTATATTGAGGATATGTTACGCGAATGATGGTTCGCAGAACATGCCCTCAATATAGGTACATAAGTGAAGCTGATGAGTCATCTACAATTTAATAATTATCTCACTTCACTGTGGTGTTCCAATACAGTTAAATTTTGAATTATCTGAATGACCTGTTAGGAAGAATTGCTGGCAAGGCTCTCAGATTCACAATGTTTTGGAAATGGTGGGTCACTATGGACGAGACACAGAATGCACTCTTCAATCATGAAATAAAGCAACACTCAAACCAATGGAAACTTTCAGACTTGCCACAAACATGTTGGCTCATCTGCAGAAAACACTCTGCGCTCAATATTCTGGGATCACAAATGTTATTGTGTCATATTCTCTTCCAAAGGGCATGTCAATCTCCAGAGAATGTAACAGAGACCTTTTGAAGAACTAACTGTTGCCTGCATTTGCAGAAAATTAGCCTGAACTGGAGTGAAAGTTCATCCTCAACTGCACAAGGTTTGGACTGTCACTGAATTCCAACGTAAGATAAAACTTTTCTTGTTGTTGTAATTTACGTCCTCCAACGTTAAGTTGTATCGGAGAATTAATGGAACGGGTGAAATGATGTTCCAATGAGCCCAGGGTCCATAGGGCTTAGAGTTACCAAACATTCATCTTTCAGGATAAGGGAGAAGCCTGGAAAAAACCTTATCCAGGTAACACCCTGACCAAGATTTGAACTCGGGACCTCTTGAATGTGAGGCAGACATGCTACCATCTAAGCTACCGAGGAAGGCAAAATGGAACTGAAACACTTACACATCCTCCCTATTCACTTGAACTTGCTCCAAACGCTTCTGGCAGTTTTGACATTCTGAAAAACACTCTCAGACGGAAACAATTTTCCTATAGATCAAGCTTATGATCTGCAGTTTAACATATACTCAAAGACTCTTAGAAAAACTGTTTGGAAAATTGAGTTGAGCGTTGGCAACTGTATTTAAATGAAGGCGACTATGTGGAAAATGACAAGTGTGTTATGGATATTTTGTGTGAATAGAGAATATCGAGAACTTTTTATGCGTTACTTTTGAACTGCACCTTGTAGTGTATAATTATGTTTTTAAAGTGATGCCGACCCTTGACTATTGAAACAATATTTCTTTTAATATGTTTGCTTCAATCAAATAAGAGATAGTAATAGCATATAATTATCTATGTGTGATACATTTCACAAACACCATTTTTCTTCTTACATAGATGAAGTGGTATAGCTCCTTCTTGCAGTAGGCCCTTTTATTGTCATGGAAAATCAAGTTTGAATAAACTGAATAAATGCAAAAAATAATAGATCTTTTAGTATAAAGACTTCAATACACAATTAAATGAACACAGATGTTACAAAAACTTCAGATATAAAGAAATTTGGCAATTAAAAGTTTACAATAAATTACTTTACAGAGCTTAATGAAGTAAAATAGACAAAATAATACTTAGCGTAAGATTTCTGGAAATGGGGATACTAAGTTATTGCAATCTAAGCTTATTTCTAATGCAATTTTGTTTCAGTGGCTGTGTGTAGAAAAGTGCTCTTGAATTTTACCTTCCACTGCAGTTAAGGATAACTCTTTGCTTTCTGAACCCGGAATGAGTCTGCTGGGTTTAGCTTCTGCTAGATCGCTTGTGTAAGTCTCAATTGTGATATCGCACATCTCCCGCTGCCCACGTGAGAATTTTGTTTTGTTTCCTTCAGCTGCCATAGCACCACAGGGTACTGCTGTAAAGGAAAATGAATTATGAAATTATTTTTTATTTGTGTCATATTTAAAGCAAAAGACTGCAAACAATCATTTTAATAGGTACAGTGCGATCCATATAAACCTGAATCATTTCAAAACTTTTGAACCAATAATAGGACACACGTACAACTTTGGGAGAATATAATACACAATTGGGAATTACATTACACTATTTACATCTAAGAGAAAATGTTGGAAGTGTCCTCCACCAGCATCTGTAGACACTTAAGTTTATATGGGTATCTTCAAGACATTTGTGGAGCAGCTGGGTGATATCGAATTGAGAGAAGGTTATTTCCAGCAAGATGGAGCAACGTGCCATACATCTAATGATGCCATGGAACTTGTAACCAGTTTCTTTGATAATTGAATAATCTCAAAAGGACTGTGGCTTCCCAGATCCCCTGACCTAACCTCACCGGATTTTTTCTTGTAGGGGTATCTAAAAAGTAGAGTGTACAAGAATAGACCACGGACAATTGATGTTCTCAAGGAATCCATTCGAACCGAAGTAAGTAACATTGGCGAGGATACTCTCTGTAAAACTTGAGAAAATATGGTGAGACAAGTATAAACATGTATAGATGCTGGTGGAGGACACTTTCAACATTTTCTCTGAGATGTAAATAGTGTAATGTAATCTCCCAATTGTGTATTATATTCTCCCAAAGTTGTACGTGTGTCCTGTCATTGGTTCAAAGGTTATGTCTTATTGCAATGGTTCAGGTTTATATGGATCGCACTATATATTTTAACCAAGTTATATTAGTTCAAGCAAGTTTAAATAAATGAGGGAAATATGGTGGGAAAAGAGAGAACTAAGTCACTTAACATGAATATATAGTACAAATAAAATATTTAGTAATTATTTTCCACATATCTTAAGAAGTTGATGACAAAACTTCTATCCTCTATTTGAAATATTTTATTTATATTATATTTATTATTCCACTGTAACTAGCTTCATTTTCTATATAATGAATATGTAGTCTTCAGCATTTCTTACGCTTCTTACATACTGTTATATCCATTTTAAATGACCTTGCTCTTCTTGTTTTCTATTTGGAGAAGCTTTTTGAAGAGCATGTGTATGTCTATTCTTTAATACACTGCAAATGTATTTCAAACCTTCTTCTATTGATGAACACTGTATCAATGTTTGTCAACTTTTTTTAATGCCAAGAGCTGCGTCTGGACAGTGCCACAGAGCACTTGTATGGTATTACTTTACATGATTATTAATTTATAGATGAGTCGTATTTATTACACATCTGCTTCACTTTCGTACCTATTTTGAGGACATGTTTCGCAAATCATTGTTTGCATCTTCGGCTCTTATGCGACTAAAGCTTGATCCAATGGTGTGGGTAATTATGGAGTTGCTGCTGCCATCTGTTGATTTAGTGATGAACTTAAATGTGGGATTCTCTTCAGGCAGGATTTCAAAGTTCATTAGTTGGTTTTTATGTTTTTCTATGTATATTCTCTCCCATATGACAAGTTCACTATGTTTTTGTGTGTATTTTAGTAATTCGGTGCTATCTTGCAGCTCATTTCTGGTCTGAAAATCATGAAATTGAAGATAGCACCGAATTACTAAAATACATACAAAAACATAGTGAACTCGTCATATGGGAGAGAATATACATAGAAAAACATAAAAACCAACTAATGAACTTTGAAATCCTACCAGAAGAGAATCCCACATTTAAGTTCATCACTAAATCAACAGATGGCAGCAGCAACTCCATAATTACCCGCACCATTGGATCAAGCTTTAGTCGCATAAGAGCCGAAGATGCAAACGATGATATGCGAAACATGTCCTCAAAATAGGTACGAAAGTGAAGCAGATGTGTAATAAATACGACTCATCTATAAATTAATAATTATCTCGCTTCACTGTGGTGTTCCAATACAGTTATATCACTTTACATGATGTTTATTTAACCTGCCAATTGTTTGTTTGGTGAGCAACATTTTCATATTCCATTTAAGGATTTTCCTGTAGCTGTTTAATTAACTATTTTAAAAAATCCATGTAAGAAGCAGTCTGATTATTAATATCTGTATTTTGTTAAATTTAGCACTATGATCCACTTTTAAATAAAGATAGCAATAAATGACAATAATATTACATTAATTTTTTTTTTTTTTATTTGATTTTTAATTTATAAACATTTATTAATTTAATATTTTGAAACAAACAAGAGTACTATGATTTTAATGTGTAAGCATATTTTCAAAATTAAAAAAAAAAAAGAGCTATCAGAAATATGCTGTCTAAAGGCATAAGAGAACCACGTAAACCACTGTTCCAGTTATGAAATATTTTGCAATTTCCATATATATTAAAAATATGACTATGTATATATAACAATTTGTAACTTAAAACTTCACTTATCTTATAACAAATGATGACACTTTTCTTATAAATTGTTGGGGATTGCAATTTCATGGAAATTCTTCAACATCAGCAGCCGGAACCAACAAAACTGTCGTCATCGTTACAAACGCTAGATGATAATATGAGGTACGTCCAGAAAGTAAGTTCTGTTTGGTAACAAAATTAAATTGTGTACAGATACAGAAAAATTATTTATTGCACAAAATTCTGCAACTCAAACTACTTTTCCACATAACTGCCGAAATTTTGCAGGTATTTGTCATAGCAAGGCACAAGTTTTTGTATAGGTACCTTCTTCATAGAAGTTTGCCGCCTGTGTCTTCAACCAGTTGGAAACATTTTCTTTCAGCTCGTCGTCATTGTTGAAGTGTTGAATGCCAAGGAAAGATTTGAGATGCAAAAACAGGTGAAAGTCACTAGCAGTGAGGTCAGGGCTGTATGGGGGGTGGCCAAACACATCCCAGCTAAATCCTGTAGGATGTTTTTTGTCACATTTGCAGTGTGTGGTCGTGCGTTGTCGTGAAGAGAGTCAACACCTTTTGACATCGCAAATTTGCCAATAAATTTCAATTGGTTTCACTTTCCTAGTATTTAGAAAACGAATCACAGATCTGATTTCACAAGTGGAAGAATTTTCAATCAAGACATTTTGTTCCTTAAAGATCTTTTTGAATTTTTTAATGCTGCTTTGTAGCTGCCAAGATGTACATCATAATATTCAACCAAATGAGGGTGATCATTGCAGAAAGTATAAAGAAAATCTACAAAATGGTATTAGATGGTCATCTACTGAAAGTGTGCCAGTTAGCAAACAGTCATTTCAAATATAAAGCTATACATTGCATACTGATTGAAGATTTGGACATGGGAAAGCTGTGTTTAAGATGGGTGCTGTATTTTCTTATAATGAAACAAAAACAGTGTAAAGATTTTAGCAATGTATATGACATTTTGAAAAAATGTTGCGGTTAAAAACAACAAAATGGGAGAAAAGATTACTACAACCAATCAAGATGAAAACACAAACAAGTTTCCTACACAAAGCTATGGAATTAAAAACAGATCTGAGTCTTCCTAATTCTAAAGAAAACATTTTAATCAAAGAAAACCCACTGACTTTTGAACCAATTAATATTCAATTAGATTTAGAACAAATAGTTACAAAATTTGAAACTTCCAAACCTGTGCTAAAAGCACTAGCATTAGAAACTGTGAACAATAGATACCCACCTGAAGAATGGTTACATATCCACACAGATGGATCTTACTTGGACAACAACTCAGGAGCAGGAATTAAGTGTGCACTGTTCTCATTCTATCAACCAGCAGGATACCACACAACAAATTTTGGTGCAGAAGTAACGGCTATTCATATTTCACTCCAACACCTTCTATACAGAATAGATAAATTCAAAAATGCTGTCATACTTTCTGATTCTAAAGCAGCATTATGTGCAATAAGTTCATATAAAATGAGGTCAATCCAAATTAAAGAATGTCACAAAATGATCCAACAACTTCAAAACCTACAGAAAAGAATTATATTACGGTTATATTATATTGCTGGAAATGAATCAGCTGATTTTCTTGCCAAGAAAGGTGCAAATTTAATTCAGAACAAAAGTAAAAGCTTACCCTTTACATCCATAAAAATATTAATCAAAAACAAATATAAAAACAAACAAAACCAATCAATATCTAACAAAGCCAAAGATAAAAAATGGAACATTTTAATTAAAAATCAAGAAATTATTCCAGAAATCCCACATAAAGCTGCAGTAACAAATTTTAGATTACTTACGGAACATGATAATTTGGCCAAACACTTACACAGAATAGGAATTTATACAAGTCCAAATTGTCCTCTGTGCAGCAAAGAAGAGGAAATGACTGAAGAACATCTTATAACATGTGAAGCCCTACCTGCCGGACCCACTACACAGAAATATTGGAGAGCAAGAGAGCTAATGGCTTCATTGCCAAAGCCTAGCATTTGAAAACAACAACAACATTTTGTCGTAGTAAATAGCCGGGTTTTTGTGTAGATTCATAATCAAGAATGAAACATAGGTCCAAACTCGAGACAAAGTAACAATCAAAACAGTAGACTGAAAAGAGAGAATTGGCTCCAAAGACTAACAAAGACATCTCCAGGCAAGGCCATGGCATCAGATTTTTGGGAGGCATGTACGATAACTTGATCTCCAAAAACGAAAAACAATGGCAAGTATTATGCAAACTTATTGCAATGTTTGAGAGACAAAATCAAGGAAAAATGGTGAATTTAGCAAAAAAGAAAATTCTGCTACACCAAGACAATGTACCTGTTCACACATCCATTATTACCATGGCCAAAATTAGTGAGGTAAAGTTTGAATTGCTTTCTCATGCACCTCCTCTATTTTCTGTTTTCAAACATGAAGAAATGGCTTGATGGTAAAAGATTTGCCAGCAATGGAGAGATGGAGTCTGCACCTGATGGCTATTTTGTAGAGTTTAACAGTTCTCACTATAAACAGAGTATCAAGGCTATTAAAATTGTATCAAGCTGAAAGGAAACTATGAGAAAAATAATTTTTTTTTTTTCTCCCAAAATGTTTGTTCTGTTTGTCAGTTTGGGTATTTTTGAGACAGCTTTCATAATGTGCTCATGTTGAATTTAGATCATTATAAGTTGCTTTCTCAATGAAAAATGTGGATTATTTTTTATGTACTGTCCTTTGCAAATGTTTAACCTGTAACTTCATGGAACATCCCCCCCCCCCCCCCCATATACTTGGTACTCTATGATTTACTTTCTATTGTAAGCCGTTTATTTAATACAAACCATGATTTTAATTTTTTGACGAGTAAAGGGCCTGCTGATGCTATTATAGAATCACTTCCGGTAGTGATGACTTCTCACAGAAAACTAACTAGAATTAAATTCACAACACATGCAATCTTGGTAGTTTAAAGTTGCAGTTTGTTCACATTATTGGTATGTAAATCATGTGCACTCCTGTTTCACCACACAGCTGTACAAAGACAATAATATTTATTATCTTTAATTGTTACATTGTGATTATCAGTCCTAGGAAGTTCGTACCAATTTTCTTGAGCAGTGTAAGAGCAGCCAGGCATGGCTATACAATGCAGCGTTACTAGCAAGGGCAACGTTCATCGTAGAATCCAACTCATTACTACAAAACAGGTGTAACTGCATGACAGAGCACGTTGGTAGGAAGGAAGACATTTGAATAACATCTTTGTTGTGCTTCAAAGATGAGCAACTAAATTTGCTGTACAACCATTGCATGTTTTCTAGAAGTGTACTTATTCATGTGCTTATTTACTTCATTATTTACATTTACTTTCAGTGTTCAGCAAACATGGAAAAAAGATAAGCCAGATCGAGAAACTAAATTAGCTGAAATCATTAACAAATTTGCAACAGATTATCAATCAACTAAATCATGTTTTACGGGAAATAGAAGTTTTTCATTTGAAAGGCTTCAGAGATACATTATTGTTTTAGTAATACAGCCGCAGATGAGTAAATATGTAGTAAAATTCCTGCTTTGGCATTTTGTCTAGTAAGAGTCTTCAGATATTTAAGAAATTAATTTTATTATTTGGATATTATTTTACATTCGATCAGGAAATGTTACAATCCACGCTATAATTGCTTGGGTGTTGCCACAATGTGCTTATTTAAATAATGAGATCAGCCATAGACAAACCCATGTGCACTATATAAGAATTTGTATGTTGTACATAATGATCTAAATAGATGTGCATTTATGAATGTCTCATCTCTGCCGTGCGCTCTTATCTACTTGTTTGCATGCCGAAGGAGGGTCGGTAGCAACCTGCATAGGGAATGGCAAGAGGTACAAACTTTCTAGCCCTGGTGATTATATTTAAACAAAAATTTTAATCATCTCAGTTATACAACATCAATAATATTAACTTAAAAACAAAACGTTAAATGTTTAAACTTTGTTAAAACACTTGTCAATCAGTTGAGGATGAAAAGGATGTCTCTCTGCAATTAGTCTTGTTTAATTGTAAAATGAGTGAGGTAATAAATGATTTTAAATACTGAAAAGTGTTTTAACAAAGTTTTAAATATTTTATTAACATGTGCAACTGTTTTTAACACTATTTTTATCATCAGTTTTATAATATTAATTTAATCTTAACTTTAACTACATATTACTATTTGTTTTCATTTTTAAAGGACGAAAAAAGCAATTAAGCATAGAAAGAAAAAAAAATAGGCAAAGAAATGGTTAAATATTTGTTTTTATGTAAGATTGTGCAAAACATGTAATATATGCTCAAATATGTAATATGAAAAAATCCAGCTTATACAATTTTGACATTAAGTTAAATATAAAATGAAATTTCTTTGTAGAATACCACTCAATTCACATATTTTTTGTGTGTCCACATACAGAGGAATAAACAATTATAAAATATGTGGGCTCTACTTATGAATATTGATTTTTTGTAAATATGTATTCTTATTTCAGTTAATTGATGGAAATTAATCATTTGTTCACACTAGCCATATATAGGCTAAGGTTTTTAATAGAGTCAACATGAAAAATTGAATGCCACGTCTGGGATTTGAACCAGATCTCCTGGTTTCTATCCGATCATTCTAACCCATTGAGCTACCATGGCCAACGTGCCATCATGACATTAAATTCTACATTTGACTCGTATATTTCCATGGTAGACCACTAGGAGGTCTCACATTTGAGAAAAAACACCTTAGCCTATATACGACTAGTATTAAGAAATGGTTAATTTTCATCAATTAACTTAAATAATAAGAGTTTAATGATGAAGCCTGAAACTCAAGTACTTACAATATTAATTCACCACAAATGGTGTATTTCGAATGCGAGAGCCCCTAGGTCTACCAAGGAAATATACGAGTCAAATGGAGAATTTAATGTCATGACAGCAAGTTGGCCATGGTAGCTCAATGGGTTAGAGTGACTGGACGGAAACCAGGAGATCCATGGTTCAAATCTGGGCCGTGGCATTCAATTTTTCATGTTGACTCTATTTTTATATTTTTTATTTAATGACTTTTAAAAGAAAAAAGTAGGTTAGTCAGAGAAAAGTTGGAAAGAGAAAAAAATAATGAAAGTATGTCCTATTAGATAGAGTCAACATGAAAAATTCAATGCCATGACTGGGATTTGAACCACCAATCTCCTGGTTTCCGTCCAGTCGCTCTTAACCTTTGAGCTACCATGGCCAACGTGCCATCCTAACATTAAATTCTCCATTTGACTCATATATTTTCCCGGTAGACCACTAGGGGCTAGGGGCTCTTGCATCCGAGATACACCGTTTGTGGCGACTTACTATCGTAAGTACTTAAGTCCCAGGCTTCATCATTTAACTCTTATTATTTTAGTTAATTGATGGAAATTAATCATTTCTCCACACTAGCCGCATATAGGCTAAGGTTTTTAATAGATAGAGTCAACATGAAAAATTCAATGCCATGGTCGAGATTTGAACCACGGATCTCCTGGTTTCTGTCCAGTCGCTCTTAACCTTTGAGCTACCATGGCCAACGTACCATGGAGATCCGTGGTTCAAATCCTGGCCATGGCATTGAACTTTTCATGTTGACTATCTATTAAAAACCTTAGCCTATATGCGGCTAGTGTGGAGAAATGATTAATTTCCATCAATTAACTAAAATAATGAGTTAAATGATGAAGCCTGGGTCTTAAGTACTTACGATAGTAAGTCGCCACAAACGGTGTATCTCGGATGCAAGAGCCCCTAGTGGTCTACCGGGGAAATATATGAGTCAAATGGAGAATTTAATGTCAGGACGGCACGTTGGCCATGGTAGCTCAAAGGTTAAGAGCGACTGGACGAAAACCAGGAGATCCGTGGTTCAAATCCCGGCCATGGCATTGAATTTTTCATGTTGACTCTATCTATTAAAAACCTTAGCCTATATAAGGCTAGTGTGGAGAAATGATTAATTTCCATCAATTAACTAAAAGAGTATGTCCTATTATTTGAATTTAATGAATAAAATGTATTACAATATGATTAAATTGGTTAGTTTATACTACTTCACTTGCTTCTAAAGAATTAGAGCTTACCTACACGAACAGAACTTTTTAAAATATATCATGTGCAGCACTCAACGTTTCAACTAATACTGAAAAAGCCTCTGCTTCATTTTATTCTAATTTGGTATCAAAGTGGTTGGTGGAAATAATAGTCAAAGAAAAGCATCCTTGCAGCTTACTCAAAGCATTTTAGCTGCAATGATATTTTAGTTATACTGAAATATAGATCCTAGCTCTAGAAACATTTGCTTAAGGGAATAATGAATTGGGTGACAAGGTAATTTCATGTTACGCAATACATATGAATAACTATGTAAGAAAAGATTGGGGTAAAATCATGCACATGCACACAAAGCTAGTTCTCAATACGTTAAGTGTACGCATCCACAATAAAAGAGCTGGGGTATATGAACAAGTATGCAAGTCCACCATGCACTTCACTAAGATTTAAAGCCTTGAACTTTAATTGTTTAATGTTTATTTTACACACAAACTGAAATCAATTCTTTGAAATAGTGCAAGCAGGTACAAGATTAACAGGGATAAAGCCATAAACTGATGGAAAGTCCTTTGAAATACATGGCGATTGCAAATGATTTGTCAAGTTTTGAAATCTTATAGCTTCTAAAATATAATGCTGACCCATTTGTAGCAACAACCAATCCAAAGAGCATATTTTAATGTTTTGTTTATGTTACTGCAGGTTTCATCATGACTCACCATAACAGGCTGACAACAGTTTGCAAAATGCAACTAATCAACGGAAAGCATTTTGTGCGCAGCAATATGAGAAGACAGAATCCATCACTACCTTGCAGTATGCATTCCGAAGACAGTACAGTCACCACCAAACATCTTGAGATGATATTAAAGTTCAAGGACACATACTGCCTCTATAAAGGGAAAAGCTCCAGGCGATTATCTGTCATTCTATAAATGGCGGAGGATGTCTGAGAAGTGTTTCTTTGCAGCCCACAGAAATCCATATGTTGTGCAAGTTGTAAACTGGGCATTCCTCAGCCAACTGTGTGAACATTCTGTGGAATCGACTGGACTCCAGTCTGTGGAATGGAGGCGATTATGTCAGAAACCACAACACATGTAGCTGTTGCAACATTTATGATCAAACAACTGCATCATCACAATGTTTGCATATGGAGCAGGTAGATCCCAATGTTACAGTGGAGTGTGAAACAGATTCTCCAAAGATGAAAGTGTTCTGTGCTGTGTCATGTAGCAATGTTTACAGGCCCTACATTTTTCCTGGGAGAACTGTGACAAGCATGACATACCATCACATTAAATTTAAAGGGAATCGATTAATGACACTAAACAACACTTTTAAATTTTCCCGGAACATGTGTCAGAGACTATTTGCCTCCACTGTCAACCGGACATTGACTGGATCTCAGTGGTGTAGCTGGCGATATTTTGTCATAGGTCTCCTCTGGTGGCAGTTTGAGGAACTTGCTGAACAAATCTTTCTGGGGGATGTCGAAATTGAATACCTTGTTCCTATTTTTTGAAATGAAGATATGTTCCCATGTGGACAGCTCTTGTTTTCCTGTTGTAAGTTTTAGTAGTTTTGGTTCTGGATTTATGCTGTGTTTTTTTTTTTCCCCCAAAAATGCGTGGCAACTGCTGATTTTTCTAATTGTTTGTATTTGATGTTCCTAAAGTGTTCCTTTGCTCTTGTTTCTAAATTTCTTTTGGTTTTTCCAATATAAATTTGACTACAGTCACAGCATTCAATTTTTTTGTTAGATAGAATGGTATCTTTGATGTTTGAGCAAATTAGGTTTTTTAAGAAGTAATGGTTGACTGGTGCTAGTTGAATGTTTTGTTTTTTGATGTTCAACTACCACCAGTCAACCATTACTCCTTAAAAAACCTAATTTACTCAAACATCAAAGATACCATTCTATCTAACAAAAAATCTGGTATATATCAAATTGAATGCCATGACTGTAGTCAAATTTATATTGGAAAAACCAAAAGAAATTTAGAAACAGGAGCAAAGGAACACTTTAGGAACATAAAATACCAACAATTAGAAAAATCAGCAGTTGCCACGCATTTTTGGGGGAAAAAAAAAACACAGCATAAATCCAGAACCAAAACTACTAAAACTTACAACAGGAAAACAAGAACTGTCCACATGGGAACAAATCTTCATTTCAAAAAATAGGAACAAAGTATTCAATTTCGACATCCCCCAGAAAGATTTGTTCAGCAAGTTCCTCGAACTACCACCAGAGGAAACCTATGACAAAATATCGCCAGCTACACCACTGAGAACCAGTCGATATCCAGTTGACGATGGAGGCAAATAGTCTCTGAATCATGTTCTGGGAAAATTTAAAAGTGTTGTTTAATGTCATCAATCGACTCCCTTTAAATGTAATACCATAGCATGTTACAAAACTGGTAGTTTCTGAGAGTGAAGCTGATTAACCACATTTTATATTCTAACAATATGGAGTTTAACCTCACTGGCATACAGAAGTGCATTCCCATCTGACTGAGGAACTGCCAAACAGGTGAGTTGGGTGACATGCTCAGGATGATTTGGCAATGTTTAGGTGGTCTCGAAGGTCTGATTTTACAGTTTGTGACTATTTTCTTTGGGGATACTAAAAATAAAATGTGTCTGTACCACATTTGCCGACAACACTGGTTGAATCCATGATAGCATCACTGCTGCACTGGTGAACACTGACAGGGGAATGCTTGAACATATATGGTCTGAGCATGACTACTCCATAGATGTGTCGCATGACACCAAGACAGCATGTAGGATATATGTAATGATGTGTAATAAATTTGAAAATGGGCTTTTTCATACAATGTATCATTCATTATTTTGTATGCAACGTTTTGCCAAGTACATTCCTCCAAAACCCGATGAATCACTTCTAATCACTCTGTATATTTATGTTACTCTAAAGTATTTGTTTTTTCAGCATGTGTTGCTAATATTTGTGACCTGTGGTGCAATTTTTAGGTTCAATTTACCTTGCAAACCTACATTAACTTGTAAGGTATGCAATAGGCCCTATCCTATATGTTAAGTATAAATTAACGTTACTGGGGGAAAGAGGGGATGCGATAGACTGGAAAGGAACAAAGCTATTAATTTCAGTTTGAAATAAGTTAGAACACTGAAGCTTATAATAATTTAGTAATTATTTGAGTCAATTTTTACTTGGGTAGTACTTTAGCTGAGTGATTAGACTGCTCGTCTCTCACCACGGCAGCCTGGGTTTGATCTCAGGTGACCACATGTTGGATATGTAGTGGACAAAGCAGTGTCTGGGAAGGTTTTCTATGATTAAATGGTTATGTGGACTTCCACGGCCTTTGTCCATTACTTCTTTACTTGGCTTCCCATGTGGTCTACGTGCTGTTGGCTTAAATATATTAAAATCTTGCAGATGTTTCGCCGTAAACTAAGTTAGGCTTCTTCACTAGGCAGCTGCAAATGTTTCAAATGGTCACTGCTTTTATACTCTGGTTTGCCTCTCTGTTACCGCCCACTTGCAGCACTATTGGTTCCTTCATATCCATTGGGAGGTTTTTCATGCTAATAGGGTCTTCGATATTGTGTTGAATGGTTTGCCTGTGTCATGCTTCAATATTTCTATGCTTTCTCTCACCTTCCTTTGAGAGAAATTGCCACAGATAACTAAAATCTCTAAATCATCGAAGTCAATGTGGTGGCTGGTGTTTTTTGCATGTTCTGTGATGGCAGAGTTTTCTGGTTGCAAAATTTTAAAGTATCTTATATGTTTGTTTTTTCTATTGTTGATGGATCTGTCTGTTTGACCTATGTATGCTTCACCACAACACATGGATTATTTTTGTAGAGGGTTCTTATACTTGACTGGTCCTATGAAAAAATGCAGCTTTTTAATTGATGTGTATTTTGTTTGAATATTGTGGCAATCTGAACCGTGACACAGGCAAACCACTCATACGATACAGAAGACTGTTAGAACAACCTTCCAATGGAGGTGAAGGAATCAACAGGATTGCAGGTGGGTGGGGACAGATAAACAAACTGAGTATAAAAACAGTGACCATTTGAAATATTTGCAGAGACCCTAACATAGTTTACAGCAAAATGTCAGCAAGATTTTAATATCTATAAGTCAACAGGACGCGGACCACACTAGAAACCAAGTACAGAAGGTTTTCTCTGGTTTCCCTTCATCCATTTCATGACACTTACTTCCTCACCCTCATACCAGGTACAGAGGTGATCCTCAATCCTGGATACTCACTTGGATCTAGAGTTCCTCAGCTCCTCGCAGGTATTTGACCTCAGGCATCCACTTATGAGTTCTAGAGTGTATGTAAGTCCTCCATATAAGGAGGGTGAAAGGGAAAAGGGGGAAAAAATTTCACTTACGCTTTTGAAACTTACGACACATGTAAGGATGACAATAGTTCTCAAAATATGTCTTGAGTTTTAAAAGTGTACATGAAGTTGTGTGACAAAAATTGACTCAATTTTTATGCAAAGGTGCACACAATTTTAAAGAAAAAATTGCACAAAGTCCATGCAATGAAACTATATTTCAAACACTTTAAAACGTGCCATAATAATTCATTCTCAACTACCACCAATACATATTATATTGCCAAAACTTGATCATACCTAAAAGTACTTTTAAATTTCACTGAACAACAAACCATTTGTGTTTTCAATGTGATACCTGTACTGGCATATTTTGTTGTTACAGTTTTCTAGTAAATGGTTCAAGAGAATCATTGCAGCTAAATAGGTGTTTCTGCATCCAAGTCACTTCTGTATTTTGTTTTGGTAGTACGTAAGTCACAGAGAGATATATAGATGAGAAAGACAGCAATATTAATTTTGCTTTCCTCGAAAATATTTTTAATTCATCTAAGAAATACTGCCAAAATGTTGGTATTATTGGTGTTGAAGCTGTGGCTGAGCAGTTAGACTGCTTGACTCTCACCAAGCTGGCCCAGGTTCGATCCCAGGCAACCATATGCGAGATTTGTGGCTGTTTCCCCTGCCATCATTCCACCAACAGCTTCATTAACCAATAATAATAGATAAATAATGTAATAAAGGTAATAAATAGCATTTATTTTGCAAAATAGGCATTTATATTGAAAAAGGCAAAATAAAATTGTGACACTTCAATCACAAAGGTATAATTCATACAGATATACTTTCAAACTGAAAACAGATTTGATACATTTAAAAAAGCATTTTGCCTAAGTAAGTTTCCGGTAATAAGCTTACGATGGTGTAGTGTAAGGTCATGCTGTATATGCACCAGACAATTTTCAAGGTCAGGGTGAGTTACCTGGATAAGGTTTTTTCCAGGGTTTTCCCTTATCCTAAAAGACGAATGTTGGGTAACTCTTAAGCTCCATGGAACCTGGGCCCATTTGAGCATCATTTCACCCATTCCATTCATCGTCCGAAAGTTAAAGGACGTAAATTTAAAAAAAATATGCAAGAAAACTACCCTCCAATCCACATTAACCCTTACATATAAAGGTTTTTGTTATTTTTAATTTTTCCACAAATGGGACTTACGAATTTGATTAAAATAATGTATGTTTAAAATATTTAATGAATAATTAAATGTACAACTCATAAAACTGAAAAGATTTTTAAAAGACCACAAGTATTTCAAATACTTTTATTTGTGATATCAATTGCTTGTATCCAATGTTACTGCTTTGAAATTGTCATTACTTAGATTTCTGAAGCAATATTTAATTATTCAAATTATCAAATATCAGGAAAATATCAAATATCATCATTCAAATATCAGGAAAAGAGCAAGAACTTTCACGGCTGGTCCCACAGCTCAGTTGGCAGAGTACCTGCCTGCCATGCAAGAGGTCCCGGGTTTGATTCCCAGCTGGGAGTGGGCATTTTTCTCCAGCCAAGTTAATTCCCCATCTTCCCCATAGTCTGGAAGTGAGAGTGCGAATGTGTGTGTGATCTAATGATTAAAAAATCCAAAGTACCAACAACGCAACGTATATGAGTCAACATCATCGCCAATAGACGACATGTTCCAATGGAAAACGGCCGCCAATATAACCATGCAGTTAAAGGCAGGGTATAAATGGGAAAAAAAAAGGGAAGGGGAATAGAACTTTCACATACAACATTAACAACTCAGTTTTTGAAGATTTGAGTACTGTTTCAGTCTCATGTATCTTCTTTAATGAAGTGCATGGAGAAACTATTTTGCAAACATTTATCTTGATTACATAAAGTAGGTTCCATTGATATGATATATTAAGTACTAAAACAAATGCATCTTGGCTACCCCTAAGCTGGGTCCTGGGAAGCTGTGCAATACAATTACATACTTGATGTGTGTTTGCCTCTTATATTTTTTTTTTATTTCTCATCTTCCCTTTTACATCATCAAATGGAAATACAAAATCAAGATTACAATTATAAAATCCATACTGAAAATGCCATATATTCCTAAATCCTGAAAACCCTACCACGTTGCTCGCCATTGAATAATAATTCGGTCCCCATACACCTAACCCTAGGTTGCCCCTTATAATAGTAATTGTTTTCCATTCACTTGTCTATCATACACTAGTTTTGCCAAATTTTTGTCTATCCCTGTTAATTATTACCATTTGTTTCAACTTCTTACTACTGTTGTTTCACTGAGTCTGGATTTACTTAACCTTACATTTATATATATCACCTGCACATCATCCCTTTTTTATGTTCCCTTTCACTATTACAAATTATTAAACTTTATTAGACTCTTTTCAATCCCTCCCCAGTTACTCATTATTTCATCAAATTTTCTCAAATTTACTCCTTTACTTTTCACAACCCCACTCTAATCTCCCTTCCCTTTCTCCTATTTGTACAGTTGTATTCATTTTTCACTATTAGCAAAATTATTAACTTTGCCTGACCATTATTTACCTCTTATTTCAATGTATTACTATCACTTCCTCAGCGTGGATTTAACATTCACTTTTTTATGTTCTCACTTGCACTTCTCCCCTTGTTCTTGCCTCCTATTTTCCTATTACAGTTATTAAGCTCACTTGCCACTTTTCCCCCTCCCACGATTATGTAATGCTTCATCACATTTGCTCATATCTTTTCCTCTACCCCTCGCGCCCCCCTCTGTTCTTTTCTTTCTCCAATTTACTCATAATAGCCTATTTTTGTCTACTGATCTCTCTCTACATTTCAATATCCCCTGCCTAATTCTCAGACCTTTTTGATCTCTTGTATCCCCATACCTGTCTCCCTCTGCGTTTACCTGGTACCCTGTGTTTCCACACTTGTTTCACTCTGCACTGGCCATAATACAATTTCACCTTTCCTTATTTCATTTTTCACAGCTGTCATTTCTGAATTTCCCCCTCTTCATAAAGTAGACTTAGAAATAAACTTGTGCAAACAAATAAAATTGTGCAAAAATATAATGCGTAGAGTGAGTGAGTGTGTGTGTAGTGTTTTAGGGCCCGTCGACAACAAGGTCATTTGGGCCTATAATGCGCAGATAGAGTCAAGCTGAAAAATTCAATGTCATGGCTGGGATTTGAACCACGGATCCCCTGGCATGGCATGGAGTTTTTCAGTTTGACTCCAACTATCCAAAACCTTAGTCTGTACATGGCTAGTGCGAAGGAACAATTAATTTCCATAAATTAACTAATATAATGCATAACCTTTAGAATTTTTTTTTGATATATTACATTCATGTGACTTTCTCTATCCATTCTTCAATAACTAATCTTACAAAAGCTTCTTCATCCACTTCACGCTAAGCGACAGTGACATTTGTACAATATTTGTATTACATATATCCTTATTAGTACAATGAGTATACAATAATACATACCCTTAAGTGATAGTCACATCTTTTAAGAGCTATTCCCTATATGATGGCTTTAAAATTCCATATTATTGCATGACCAGGAGAAAAATAAATGAATGATGGCTTCTCAATTGAGAAAGGTATAAGTATTTGAAATAATATCCCAGAAATGCTTAACCCCATACAGAAATATATTTGATATGAATTGCATGTTTTAATGAGGTCTATATTTCTGGTGATAAGATTTTGTCTATCTACTACACAAATAAAAATATTTAGTAAATATTTTTATTTGTGTAGTGTTTGTTACTCCACTGTAAATAGCTTCATTTTATGTGTAATTTTGTCTATCTCTTACAGTTTACCAATTATGCGAAAGTAATTCAGAGCATATTCCTAGGAAATTCAAGATATACATTTCATTCATTATAAAAAAACCTCTTTTTTATTTTATTGATCCATTTATTCCCCGCCCTTGACTGCAATGGTCCTATCAGCGGCTGTTCTCCACTGGAATATATTGCGATGTTATCTTATAGACGTTGGGTTGCTGGTACTTTGGATTTTTCTTTTTTTAATCATTAGATCATGCACATAGTCACACTCTCATTCGTACTTCCAGACTGGAGAAGATGGGGAATCATCTTGGTTGGAGAAAATCCCCACCCCCAGCCGGGAATCGAACCTGGGCCCCTTGCATGGCAGGCAGGTGCCCTACCGACTGAGCTATGGGGCCAGTCCAAAAATACCTTAAACATATAGCATTTTAATCAAAATTTAATAGCCATTTTTAAAAAAAAATTGTGCATTTAATGGGTAATTTGGAACAAGATTTTTTCTTGTAAACTTTTGTGTGACATCCCTGGAAACCTCAAATTCCCTAGTTTTACCACAATTATGGTTTTTGGGGATTCTTCTTCCTTTATCCCTTATGCCTTTAAGCATCGGGTTGAGAAACAGAAACTCTGAATAAGATAGAGAAACCCGCTGGATGCTTGGTATGAGAGCGAGAGAAGTAGATGACAGAATGAAGGTGAAGTGGATGAAAGAAAGGTGATAATGGAGCAATTGGTGAAATTATGGTAGGGGAAACTGGAGGTCCCAGAGAAAACCCACCCAGTGCCATCTTGTCCACTACAAATACCACATGCGGTTGCCTGAAATCGAACCTGGGCCGCCTTGGTGAGAGTCAAGTGGTCTCACTGCTCAGCCATGGCGTGGCCATCCTGCTAAATTTGTATACCAAATTTGGTGGTTAACCCACTTTTTTTTTTTCCAGTTATACTCTCTCTGACACATACATCCACACCTCTCCAATACATTTCTTCCAAAAATACTCTTTTTTTTAACTTAGAGTCCCTCAAAATATATATATTTGTTTTGAAATTTAGACATTAAATTTTTGAGGCCTTACAATACTTTCCCTACTTACTATATGCAGCAGAGAGCGCAAATATCAGGCCATTTACCTTGAAGTCAGGATGTTTCTCTTGAAATAACACTGTAGTTTAGCAGGAAACATGGAACTACTGGTCAACATATCCCACAAATCACACACAGAGGCCTAACATCAGTTTATTCTACGATTCCCACATTCAAGTAACTTTCTTTAAATTATCATATTTTACTCCACATCTCTGCCCCAATGCCTGCTTTCTGTTGTGTTTGTAAACTATGGTTGTGTAGCCAATTCAGAAATTTTTTCTTTCACAGAAAGCTATGAGTGCAATCAGAGCTAGAGTCCACTGCATGATTGCCATGTGTATTGTATTTTATTTTTTAATTAATGTCTTCCAACGTTAAGTCATATTGAACGATGAATGAAATGATGCTCAAATGAGTACAGGGTACATAGAGCTGAGAGTTACCAGACATTTATCTTTCAGGATAAGGGAAAACCTCAAACACTAAACTCTAAGGACCCTGGGCTCATCTGAGCATCATTTCATACAACATTTCATTCAAAGTTTGATATGACTTAACGGAGGTTTTCCCTTATCCTGAAAGATGGATGTCTGGTAACTCTAAGCTCTATGTACTCTGTATTGATTAGAACATCATTTCGTTCATCATCCAATACGACTTAACGTTGGAGGTTTTCCCTTATCCTGAAAGATGAATGTCTGGTAACTCTAAGCTCTATGTACTCTGTATTGATTAGAACATCATTTCGTTCATCATCCAATACGACTTAACGTTGGAGGTTTTCCCTTATCCTGAAAGATGGATGTCTGGTAACTCTAAGCTCTATGTACTCTGTATTGATTAGAACATCATTTCGTTCATCATCCAATACGACTTAACGTTGGAGGTTTTCCCTTATCCTGAAAGATGAATGTCTGGTAACTCTAAGCTCTATGTACTCTGTATTGATTAGAACATCATTTCGTTCATCATCCAATACGACTTAACGTTGGAGGTTTTCCCTTATCCTGAAAGATGAATGTCTGGTAACTCTATGCTCTATGGACCCTGGGCTCATCTGAGCATCATTTCATTCATCGTCCGATATGACTTAACTTTGAAGGTTTTCCCTTATCCTGAAAGTTGAATGTCTGGCAACTCTAAGCTCTATGTACCCTGTATTCATTTGAACATCATTTCATTCACTGTCCAACATGACTTAGCGTTAGAGGTTATCCTTTATACTGAAAGATGAATGTCTGGTAGCTCTAAGTTCTATATACCTTGTACACATTTGAACATAATTTCATTCAACATCCAATATGACTTAACGTTGGAGGTTTTCCTTTATCCTGAAAGATGAATGACTGGGAACTCTAAACTTTATGTACCCTCTATTCATTTGAACATCATTTCATTCATAGTCCAATATTACTTAAAACATTAAAGGTTAATGTTCTGTATGTGTTCTCTATGTGTCATCAGGCAGCATTTGCCAAACTCTCACAAGCTACAATATGTATTTTTGACAGCTAATGGTATACAAGTAATGAAAACCTACAGTGAAATATACTGAGCTGTAAAGTGTAGCCAGGATACAGAGCACCCTATGACGTAAAGATAGCCAAGGGATGTTTTTATAAAAGCAAAAGTGACATGAAAGCACAACCAAAATATCACTGTAACTAAACACCAATGATTTCCAATTACACCTTATTAACTCAGGATTAATATGCACCTATCTGTTGTTGTTGTCAAATGCTAGGCTTTGGCAATGAAGCCATTAGCTCTCTTGCTCTCCAATATTTCTGTGTAGTGGGTCCGGCAGGTAGGGCTTCACAGGTTAAAAGATGTTCTTCAGTCATTTCCTTTCTTTGTTGCACAGAGGACAATTTGGACTTGTATAAATTCCTATTCTGTGTAAGTGTTTGGCCAAATAATCATATACACCTATCTTAAAATTGCTAAAGTAAGACTTTCTCATGAATTAGAAGACAGAACACATACAGAACTGAAACCGACATTAACAAATTATTATTATATTCTTATTCAAAGGAAAATATTTAGCTTCCAGACTATTTACTGCTCGATTCAGTTAAATATCGAAGAAGCCATTGCATTATTTAAATGGCCATTGGGCTAAAACTGTCAGAAAAAATAAAATTTCTGATTCAAGAAATCAGTTTTTCCACCATAATCAGCTTTAGGTCTATGCTTTACAGGGTGATCCATTTGAGATGTCAAAAAAGTAGCATTTTATACTTATGACGTTAATGTATATTTATCTCGGTGAAATTTTTTGTAGTTAACAAATGAGTGATGTTTCCAGCAGCTTGACAATGGTATAAAGCAAAGAAAACAAAACAGTTGTAATGCCACAACAGCATGCTCAGTGTGAATTTAATAGTGACTCAGTGAGCTCTTAGAAATCAATACAACTATCGGTATGTCTGATCACATCGAGACAATGTTAAATGATACAACATGAGAGGAAGATATTTGACAAATCATGACTCAGAGTCCACAAAGTCGCTTTGCTGCTTATCTGCAGGGCAGAATACATCATACACAAATGTCAGAGGAGTTAGGTAGTACTTAAGATGTTTCCATACCATATTCAGGGAGTGCAAGTACTGATGCAGCATAATTACGAAGCCGAACTGAATTGTGCTATCATGATGTGTGAGTGGCAGGAAGTGGATGATCAATGGTTAAATTAAAGGATGTTTAATGGTGAAGCCACATTTCATGTAAGTGACTGAGTCAACATACATAACTACACTATTTGGGGAACCAAGAATCCACATGTCTTACACAAACTTGAGCGAGCCAGCCCTAAAGTGAATGTATGGTGCGGAGTGACACATGAGCCCATTCTTTTTTGCAGAGGAGACTGTTTGTGCTGTCAATTACCTTGATATCATCGAGTAGTTTGTGATCCCTCAATTACAGGAAGATGGGATACTGGACACCATTATCTGTCAACAGGATGGTGATCCATTGCATTGGGCTCTAATAGTGTGGCATCGATTAAATTAGCTATTCAACGATTGCTGCTGCAGCAGCGATGGACCCATCCCAAGGCCTCCTAAGAGCCCAGACTTAATGCCTCAAGATTTTTTTGTGTGGTGCTACATCAAGTCAATGGTGTATGCAAAAACAATCTTGAAGACCTGCAGAGAGGTAGGTTTTTCAGTAAATCACTCCAGAAATCCTGCAAGCCAATGGCGTAACACAGGTACGAGGTATGAACTTGCTGCATTTGTAATGGTGGTCATGTTGGACACAAAACTCCTGATTTTCCTACACAAATGTATACAATTACCAACCTGTAAAATTGAATAGTCTGCTTTATATATGGTCTAACTTTTCTGACATCTCAAAACGTATCACCCTGTATAGCATTATAACATGGCTCAACAGTAACTGCTAATGGTAACCTCAATTTTCTGAACACACACACAAATCTTGGCACTAAACCAAAAACCATTATAATATCTAAACCTTCCTTTGCAAGCAAGAACACTAGAACTAAGTAGTTCCACAATTCTTTTATGAACAGACTTGAAAACATTTTAAATGACTATGGCCCATTGCATAAGGTTTCCTTATTGTATAGAACGTTTTAACCTCAAAAGCTGTAAGGTTTTAAAATAACATTACTCAAATAATACCTTGCCTGCATGGCTGTCCATGCACTGGGGGCTCAAACTGTCTGAACAATCAAAACAAAGGATGTTACTTTACCAGACATCATTTGCATTCTTCTGCCCAACCCAAATGTCATTAATTTCTTATTATTGGAGAAATTGCATAGGACCTATTGACTAATCAGATGGCCTGTCAAATGTGGACCCACAACATTCCTTTTCATGAACCCTGAATTTACATTCATACTGTTTGGCAACATCAGTGTAACCATCCTTTTGGCAAAAAGTAGATTATAAATCTTAGTGAGGAAGGTTAAACTCATTTCTGAATCACACTATATATCCTTTGATTTTAAAGTTAGTCAAGATTCAGACTAACAAAAGATCCAAACAAAAAACAGAATATTACTTATTAGTTTACAGTGCAAAATCATCCATATATGGAAGAAATGAAACTAATCAAGTACATACAAATCTCACCAAAGTGATACAGCATCACTGACTTTTCTGGTGTGACTATTACAGAAATACTTTAAATATCTAATGCAAATTGCTGTTACCTGGTGGTGTGATTGTAAACAATCAAACATTTGTGTGTTCACAATGTCCTTTAATGTTTACTTTACAATGTAAGAAAATGTTTACAAGATTGTAGAATTTGTACTTCAACAGTTTTCACTGCCTGACCTGCTGATATTCTTGGCATCGACAGAAAACCTACGTTTATGCTACTGACACAAAACACTTGCATAGGTAGCGAAAAATGATTGTATGGAAAAGTTTAATATAAGACAAAAACATAAAGTTCAAGACGCAATGAAAGTTTCATAACAATAAATATTCTTGTGCAACGTAAAGAGATGCAACTACATTTCAAGTTTGCACATCATGCTATACATGCTCATAGTCAAGTATACCGTAACAGCATCCAAAATAAAAAACGAAAACAAACAACCATGCACCACAATATATGCACTATTTAAATTATACCTGTGTGCGTATCACTGTCTAAGGAAGGAATTTCATCACTTAATTCAATTCGTAATACACACAAGGATACAGCCACTGACATCACATATATTTGAGGCTGACATGCAGACGACAATCCACTTAGCGATTACACAAGCATTACAAACACGAATATTAATTTGCATACAAATAATGTAAAGAAATTAACATTATTTGACGTTTCATTCCAAAAAAGATGGCGGTTCCATTATCTTGGGGATTGACAACAAAATACAGGAGCAGGGAGCAGTTAATTGGAGGGAGATGTGCATGCAGATGCGTGCCCTCTGTCGGTTAAAAATTGTACTCATTCTTTTGTCCCTAGGAACCAGGATCCACCTGCTTATCCAGGATCCGCATGCTTATCTATTAATAGTCGGTAAATCTTAGTAAACCTGCCATAAGGTCGAATAATAATAATGATGATGATAATAACAATAACAACAATAACAATAATAATAATAATAATAATAATAATAATAATAATAATAATAATAATAATAATAATAATAATAATAATAATAATAATAATAATAATAATAATAATAATAATAATAATAATAATAATAATAATAATAATAATAATAATAATAATAATAATAATAATAATAATAATAATAATAATAATAATAATAATAATAATAATAATAATAATAATAATAATAATAATAATAATAATAATAATAATAATAATAATAATAATAATAATAATAATAATAATAATAATAATAATAATAATAATAATAATAATAATAATAATAATAATAATAATAATAATAATAATAATAATAATAATAATAATAATAATAATAATAATAATAATAATAATAATAATAATAATAATAATAATAATAATAATAATAATAATAATAATAATAATAATAATAATAATAATAATAATAATAATAATAATAATAATAATAATAATAATAATAATAATAATAATAATAATAATAATAATAATAATAATAATAATAATAATAATAATAATAATAATAATAATAATAATAATAATAATAATAATAATAATAATAATAATAATAATAATAATAATAATAATAATAATAATAATAATAATAATAATAATAATAATAATAATAATAACAACAATAAAAATAACAATAATAATAATAATGATAATAATGATAATGACAATAATAACAATAATGGTGATGATAGGATTGTTAGGCGTGCATCTTTTTACTTAGGATAAATTAAAGACCTTGGATTTTGTTTTCAATTAACGTCTTCCAACATTGGAAGATGAATGCAATCGGCAATATAATGCTCACATGAGCCCAGGGTCCATAGTGTTTAGAGTAAGTCCACATTAATCTTTCAGGATAAGGGAGAACCCAGGAAGAAACCTTATCCAGATAACCACACTGACCGAGATTCGAACTCGGAACCTGCTGAACCTCACACACCTATGCCTATGCTGCAGAGACGGGCACTCTTTAGAAATATATCATCGAGATTGCGTACGAATTGAGAATAGGGACGAATTAAGTGGCTGATAAACTTCGAACGGGAGGGAAAACTAAACAATGAAAGTTATTTACAATACCACAATAAAAAGAAAGAAAGCTGCTACTGCTTACTGCTTCACTTGTTAGTCAATAAAAATAAGACTCACCTTACTGCTTATATATAAAGCCGATTTTACTGTTTTTCATCCTCGCGAAAGCATCTATAATGTCTTTGTAGAAGGACTGAATTTTCATCAGTTCACTGAGTACATCCTTGTGAGTGGAAATAATAGCCAATGATGTTAATCTGCTGTTGCCTAAGCTGTTTCGGAGATACGTTTTTATTCTCTTTAAACTTTGTCTTCAGAACTAGTGGACGGTTGTAAGAACCAGGCCAGGTAAAATGCGATACTAATGTGCTAAGCACTTTATATGGAACGAGAAAAGGTTTGAAGAAACGAGACGCTTGCTTCGAGTTCTTTCAATTTCCGGGATTCCGTTATGTGCTTACCACATGTGTATTGCACACTGTGTATCAGGCGCGGCTCTGGGCGAATTAATTAGGTGACTCCGAAATTTGGCTAACCTAAATTAGCAAAATCAGCATCGCAAAACGGGATTTTACACTGGAATATTGGTTTTGAATTTCGATGGGGCTTCCCTCTGTATATGAATCCAAAAGTTCCTTAAAATTACTTTTATTTAAAGAGTCCTCGCTTTGATTAGGTCCACGAAATATCATTTCTTGTCTACTTCCCTAATGGGTTATTTCATGAAAAGCCTGCTAAGCTTAACATTCTCATTGTACTTTATAATATATAGGCGTGAGCTTTCCCAAAGAGCGTCTGCAATTTTGTTAGTGTTTTTTTTTTCTCAGATCCTTCAATCTGACACAATTATGTTCTTCATACCAACGATTCTTAAATCTCCTGGTGTATTTTGAAGATGGTCAGCCACAAAGTTTTTCTAAACATAGCACTGGTGTTGGCCTACTGAAATTTACCACGTCAGGTTTGTCATAATTTTTCCATAAAGAAAAGGGTGTTTGGAGACACACCAAGCCGTGTATTGGATTCATTGTAAATCCCTTAAATCTGAAAAAATTAATCACTTCTCATATCAGACAATAATCACTGATCATATAAATAATTCAGTTTTTTTTTTTTTTTTCTTCAGAAGATGCAAACTGATAATAAAGAGTAGCATATGACACGCAGAGCTCGCTTCAAGCGTTTTACCACTTCTACCAACAAATTTCTTTTCAAATAAACGAAGTAGGAAGAAGGTCCTGTATTGTGTTGGCAACACGAGTTGATGCGGAATATACGGCTTCTATGAGTCGAATCCGTAGTCATGGTAACCAGCAATACATTATGCCCCTCCAACCTCTCCTCAGTCGCCTCAAGTGTTACCGTCACCTCGGTCTTTTAATAACGAATCAATAGTGGGAAGCCCGCCTCGGTAGCGTGTCTGTCTCACGTTCAAGAAGTCCCGAGTTCGAATCTCGGTCAGGGTGAGTTACCTGGATAAGGCAACGGGGTTTTCCCTTATCCTGAAAGACAAATGTCAGGTGACTCTAAGCTCCATGGACCCCGGACCCATTTGAGCATCATTTCGCCCATTTCATTCATCGTCCGATATGACAACGTTGGAGGACGTAAACTACAAAAAGGTAGTGGGAAAGTAATCATGCTGCATTATCGACACGCAAGTGCCAAGAGAGCGGTTCCATTACAAAATATAATTTGGAGAAGTTGTATAAATGAAAATGAAATGCTAGAAGATAAAACATAACCATGTAAGTTATTCAAAAACAAGTAGCTTACTCGGCGATTCAAATGCATCAAGGGAGAACCGCCTCTGCAAAAGAGTCTTTGTTGATCACATAAGACGTTCGATAGCTTCAACAGGAACTTAGTTGTACAGAAGCTACATTCATTTCTGGGTAAACACATCATGATGCTCTAAGAGAACACACTGTTGCCGAATGTATTATTAAGTGACAGACTCTCGAGAAATTTCGAGAACTTATGCAAACAAACCGAGTTCTACAGGGACACCTTCTCTGTCCCCTAATCTTCAACATTCTGACTCATAATATAACCCCAAACTGTCTAATTTGGGAGAAATTGTGAAATAAGAATAAATCTAAAATAGGACTTTTACATTATAATCGGAAATATATGTCACCAGGCGAATGCTGGGTAGGTTAATTGCATCCCTCGAATTTCCTGTCCCTCCATTTCATCTCCATTATCATTTCACATCATCTCTCATCTGGTGGTCTCTTTCAGGGTAGAAGTGTCGCCAGATGTCTCAACATTGCATGGCAAGATGATATGCTCTGAGAAAAACTACTTCCTCCTCCGGTAGGTCAGTCTCCGAACCCGGTCTGGTGGTGGGGCTGTTTCTGAACTACTTGTAGGGTGGGATGTCCATTGTCCTGGCCTGCCGAGGAGTTTCCAACTAGTAAAGTGTAGGGACCCTGCCCTCTGCACTATCGTGGCTCCTTGGGACTATGATGATTAATTTTTCAAAATATGTTCCCTAGGAGATGGTAGTATATTGATTTGTTGGAACGAAGACGTTAACTATCTGAGTTCAAGCGTTCATACTATCCCACAAGCATAGCAAGCAACAGTACTTTGTAAAGCCTCCTTGTAGTCCTAAAAATTGCAAGACCCTCAAATCTCCACATATATGCCAGCCGTACTTGCTGTAATTCATCGTACCAAAAATACTGGACATACTTCATTTCTGCTGAATGTGTCACTGGTATTGATGGCTTGGTATTTCCATTATGGAGCAACACTGTTTTGAGACTTAGCTTAGAAGAGTCAATAAGCTTCCTCCATTCTTCAGGGATGTGTTGAAATTCTGGCATGCACAAAGGGAATTTTTCATAGCATAGTAATTGGAAAACTGTTCATGTCTCATTCTTAAAACTAAAATTATGGTATTGGGAGCTAATTTTGTTAAGGGAATAATACACATAATTTTAATTCATTTAACTTTCTGTATTAACCGATGTGTTGAAGAAGGTATTTTTCCAAGTTTTAAAATTTTCAAAAGTAACTTCAATATACAAAAAAGGAGAAAAAGATATCTAGTAATTACAGACAAATATCAGTAATTCCCATATAGCAAAAATCTTTGAATGTCTTATTAAATATCAACTACAGAATTATTTTGAGGCTCAACATTTGTTTTCAGATAGTAAGTTTGGATATCGCAAGGGAAAATTGACCATACTTGCCGTAGACTCACTTGTACAATTAATTCACCAAGCATTTGAAGGAGGCGATTTTGCACATGCAAATACTATGTGATCTAAGTAAGACCTTTGACTGTGTGAAACATGATGTTTTGTTAAAGAAATTAGAAATTTATGACATAAGAAACTCAAATGTAAAAATCTTTAAATCTTATCTTGAAAATCGACAGCAAATTGTATCGGTAGGAGGGAAAGAATTTCAGGTATTGGAAATAAACACAGGTGTTCCCCAAGGATCAATTTTGGGCCCTTTGCTCTTTTTAATTATGATTAATGATGTCTCAAAATGTTCATCATCTCACACGGTAGTATATGCCGATGATACATCTTTTCTAAGCACTCACAAAAATTACAAAACACTGTTACAACTAGCAAAAACAACAATAGAAAAATCAAAACTCTGATTTAAAAGCAATGGGTTTTATATGAATGAAAGCAAAACACAGAGTATTTTATTTACCTTAAAAAATGTTGAACAAGATGAAAGTCTAAACAAAACAGTTAAACTCTTAGGTGTAGTTATAGATAAAAAACTAACCTGGAATCCACTTATAGACCAACTGTGTAAAAAATTGTTATCAGTGGTATTTTTGCTAGCAAATTTAAAAAGATTAGTTTCAGAAAAAATTGTATTAATGGCTTATTACGCGTTTTTTCAAAGTGTTTTTAGATATGGGTTAGTTCTATGGGGTAGCAATTCTAGAATAGTTGAAATTTTAAAAATTCAAAAAAATATTTTAGAATACTGACAAATTCAAACAAAACTGAACACTACTAAACCATTATTTGTTAAATTGGGAATTCCAATGGTGGTAAATTTATATATCTACGACCTATTGGTTAAGATCAAAGAGGATCTATATGATCATAAAATTAAAATGGAATACATAAATATGAGACAAGATATAATAATGTAATTGATATGCCTTACCATAGATTGCAAAAAACATTTAACAACCACAAAGTAATTGGTATAAAAGTTTTCAATGCGCTTCCACAAGAAATAAGGAGTTTGAATATTCTAGCGTTTAAAAATAGATTGTACAAATGGCTGATAAGAAACCCGTTTTATTGGAAATTAATTGTTCTTTCACACTGGCCGTGTGTAGGCTAAATTGTGGAAACGTAGGGTCAGACTGAAAAATTCAATGCCATAGCCGGGATTTGAACCACGGCTATGGCATTGAATTTTTCAGTCTGATTCTACGTTTCCACAACCCATTTTATTGCTTGCACAAGTTTTATGAACAACACAAGAGGGAATTGTAAATTGTATTCTTAAGTATTGTGTGTGTGTGTGTGTGTGTGTGTGTGTGTGTGTGTGTGTGTGTGTGTGTGTGTGTGTGTGTGTGTGGGTGCGTAAGTGTGTGTGCGCGCGTGTCCATGTGTGTGAGTAATGTGCTTATGTATATAATTTGTTTATATTTATATTCTGGATGACGAAGTCTATTGTAATTATTAAATTTTAGATGAGTCGCGTTTTTTACACATCTGCTTCACTTTCGTACCTATTTTGAGGACATGTTTCGCAAATCTTCGCTTGCATCTACGGCTCTTGTGCGACTGACGCTAGATCCAGCGGTGTGGGTAATTCTGGGGTTGTTGCTGCCATCTGTTGATTTTGTGATGAACTGAAATGTGGGATTCTCTTCTAGCGGGATTTCAAAGTTCATTAGTTGGTTTTTATGTTTTTCTATGTATATCCTCTCCCATATGACGAGTTCACTATGTTTTTGTACGCATTTTAGTAATTTTGTGCTATCTTCAATTTCATGATTTTCAGACCAGAAATGAGCTGCTATTGCGGACTTATCAATATTTTTGTATCTTAAGTGCCTGAAGTGTTCTTTCTTTCTAGTGCCTATGTTCCTTTTTGTCCTTCCTATGTAAATTTTTTCACAGTCTTTACACTTAATTTTGTAAATGCCTGACTTTTCCTCTGGTTTTATCTTATCAGTATTATTACTGTGAAGTAGGTTTTTAATGTTGTAATTGTTTTTTGGTGCCAATGTTATATTGTATTTCTTGAATATTTTTTGGAACTTTTTTGTGGCCCAGGGGTGGTAAGTAAATTTAGCAAATCTAGTTTCTTGTTTTATTGGTGTGAGAGCTGTGATCTGTTTTAATTTCTTTTGAAGTTTGAATAATTTTAGTTTTTTATCTACAAGGTTTTTTCCATATCCATTTTTGATTGCAGTTTTTAAGATTTGATGGTATTCGTTTTGATATTCTTGTTGGCTGAGAGGTAGATTTACTAATCTGTGTGTTAGACTGTTGATGGTTGCATGTTTGTGTGGAATTGGGTTGAAACTATTTGCTTTTATGTAATTATCTGTGTGTGTTGCTTTTCTATGAATGCCAAATTCTAGTTTTTCATTGCCTTTTTTGATTTTAAGGTCTAAAAAAGGTAGAGTACAGTCCTCTTCAGTTTCTACTGTGAATTGTATGCTGGGTTCTTGCAGGTTGAGTAGTTTCAAAGCATCATCTATTAGTTTGTAGGGCACTATTGCAAAGATGTCGTCTACGTATCTGTACCATGTTTTAAACATATGAGGGAAGGCTTTAGTAATATGTGTTTCGAAAAAGCTCATGTATAGATTGGCCAAAAATGGTGATAATGGGCTTCCCATAGCTAGTCCTGAAATTTGTTTATAATATTTTCCATCGAAGACAAAATAATTTTGATGTATACATAATTCAGTCATTGCCACATATTCTTCTATTGCATTGGCATCCAGGTTTATAGAATTTAGCCATTTTTTCAGTTGAATCAAAAGTTTGTCTAATGGAATGCTAGGGAAGAGGGAGCGGACATCAAAGGATACTAAAGTGTCATGAGGTTTAAGTTTTAGATTTTGAATTTTTTCTACCAGGTCTAAAGAGTTTTTTATACTCTGAGTATGGAATTGTGGAAAGGACTGAAATTTTTTGGTTAGCCATTTTGCCAGAAGGTAAGTAGGAGTGTTTATATTATTTACAATGGGTCTCATGGGTATGTTGGGTTTGTGTATTTTAGGCAAACCATATATTCTTGCAAGGGTAGGGTTGTCTGGTTTGATAGTTTTTTGTTCTGTAGTTGTTAAAATTTTACTATTAATGATGGTTTTTTGTACATCTTTTATGCATCGGTTGAGTGGATTAGAATCTATTTCCTGGAATTCTTTTTGTTGTAGTAACTCTAACATTTTTTCTTTGTATGTAGCTGTATCTAAGATTACTATTTTGTTTCCTTTATCAGCCCTTGAGAAGATTACATCCTTTTTCCTTAAAGATTTAATTATCTGAATTTGTTTCAAATGTTTTATTGGCTTTTTATTTATTAAGTTTTCCAATATAGGAGCTGATTTTTTCCTAATTATATTTTTGTCCATGGTTTCCAAGCCTTCTACTGTTAATTCTATGTCTGCAATGAATTCATCCGGGTTGCTGGAGTATGTTATACATGTCCGCTGGATCTAGCGTCAGTCGCACAAGAGCCGTAGATGCAAGCGAAGATTTGCGAAACATGTCCTCAAAATAGGTACGAAAGTGAAGCAGATGTGTAAAAAACGCGACTCATCTAAAATTTAATAATTTTTCGCTTCACTGTGGTGTTCCAATACAGTTGAATCTCGATCTATTGTAATTGTTTGTAATTACCAAATGACAAATAAATAAACATTAGTAAATTTCACAGTCATGATCCCAACATGGACGACTGCTTCTTTGTGAGATTCATATACCTCACTAAATCATTTAGTCTAGACTGACAGGTCAGGAGGGGTTTATTTTGAGGTTCTGGACAGTATTCTGCATCAAAAGAAGTGGAAGGGATGCATTCATCTGATTACTCATGTTCTGAAACAGTTTCTTGTAAATGTGAAGGTGACTGGGAAGTGGGAGTTCAGGTCCATGTGGAGCAAGTTTTATTATGGATGGAACATAAGTAGGGCCATAGTGGAGGGGGAATGCAGATGTACGCCATCCCCCCACTATTTTCCAGAGGGGGATGCAGTCCCCTTACTAATAATGTTATTTATACCTTTTTAATTCATTACCGTTCTTAATTTAACATTCAAAACACTGCAAAAATACAATATATATATATATATATATATATATATATATATATATATATATATATATATATACATACACACACACATTCAAAATACATTCAAATAATGTTTATGTATATTAACGGACCTCCAGTACATATGTGGAACCCAGAGGATTACATAAAAGAATGGATAAATAGTCATAGGCATGCTGAGCGCAACCAAACAGGAAGGCGAATCTACAAGTGCAGAAATCTGATCGGTTCTCCAGTATCTGGAAAATTTTTTGGGTGTGCGTCCCCCCACTTATTTTGGATACTCAATTTTGGATTTTGATCTTTTTGAATGTCCTCCAGTTTTTGTTAGGCAGAAATAACAGTCTTCTGTGTGTTTAGTTGTCTTTTGTGAGACAAACTTTGAACTGAACCTATTATCTAAAACATGATGCTCCATGATAGGACGGTCTGTCATTTTCTGCTGGTCTGGCACAAAGAACACTAAAGCAACATATCAATCAACTCTCTCTCCTTAGCAAGTCGAACATGCCACAAGCTAGGTTTTTGTTCTTAAATATGAACCCTAAACATTAGAAACATTTATGAAAGCTGATTTAGAGAACATTGGGGGCATTTATAGATGCATAGTTTGCTCACTTGGATTTTTGACAATTTTTAAATATATTTTAATGATTTACAAGAGAGTGGTGGCTGTAGGAGCATTTTAGGGCTCATATTTGTTAATTGCTCATAAAACGATCTAAAATACCAATTTTCACCCATGTGACAAAATTTTGTTAACCGCCGTCACCACCACCACCACCGCCGCCGCCACCTTTGTGTGCACATGCTCCCTGTGGCATATGGAATATTTGGTGTCATAGTCACTTTAAAAGAGACCCAGCAAATGTTGAATGAATTACAATTCCTTTCTTGGAAGTGTTGAAAACAGTGTTGTTATAATAAATTAAATTTAAAGAGAGTTGATTAATGACACTAAATAACACTTACTTTTAAATTTTTATGGAACATGTTTTAGAGACTTTGCCTCCATCCTCAACTGGCCATTGACTGGTTCTCATTGGGTAGTCGATGACATTTTGTCATAGGTCTCCTCTGGAGGCAGTTCAAGGAACTTGCTGAACAAATCTTTCTGGGGGATGTCGAAATTCACTTCTTAAAGACTTGTTAGCCTAATTGACATCCCACAGAAAGATTTGTTCAGCAAGTTCATTGAACCACCACCAGAGGGGACCTATTGCAAAATATCGTCAACTACCCAATGAGAACCAGTCGATGGCCGGTTGAGGAGGGAGGCAAAGTCTCTGAAACATGTTCCGGAAAAATTTAAAAGTAAGTGTTGTTTAGTGTAATTAATCGACTCCCTTTAAATTTAATTTAGTTGAATGAATTGTTTATTTACTTTTTACAATACAATGTTTAAATATACACATATAGCACAAAATTAAACGTAACAAAAATCTTACATATTCAATCTCAATAAGTGTAACATCAACCCATATATGTGTTCCTTACGTTTGATTCTCTATTTATTTGTGTAATGGATCACTCACATTCTAGCTTTTATTATTACATTTTTCTCGAGTCGGCCCTATCCACGCCTTCACCTCTGTCTAGCACACGTGAAGTATCCCCTATGCCCAACGTGGTTCGGAGTCCACGGTATAAGCTGTAGGTCCTCTCACCTCACCGCCATCTTCACTATCACCCTATCATTGGAGGTAATGGACACCGCCCTCTGGGTGCCTCCACCTGAGAAATGGGTCCGGTCATCACTTGGTGGGGTGAGATTACCCCGAAGGCCAAGGTTGCCATGTGGGGAGTGTTAGTAACTAACTAACTTATTACATTTTTCTTTTCTATTTCTTGACTATCTAAATCCATTTTTCTCTTACTCTTCCTAAATACTCTCCAATCCTTTTTGCCTTTCGTCTATTCTAGCTTTAAGTCACACATTATTATAAGTTTTTTATTGGTATACGTTAACTTTAAACTGTCCACATCTTCATTAAGGTGACAAAATAATTTTCATTATAAAATTCATACAATGGAGTCAGATTATAACCTATACTCAACATAAGGCTTGGCCTCGCCATGGCTCAGAGGTTAGACCAAGTTTTCGATTCCAGGCGACACCAAAGTGAGATTTGCAGTGAATAACATGGCACCATGGTGGGTTTTCTCCGGGTCCTCCAGTTTCCTCCATCAGCATTCCATTGATTGCTCCATCATCATCTTTCCTATTATGTCATCTCTCTTGTTCTTTCACTTCCAGCATTGAGCTGATCCCTCAGCCTGGAATCTCTCCGTTCAGGAAATCTCTGATTCTCAAACCGTTGCCTACGGGTCTCGAGGTTGCATGGTTCAGAGGACCTATGTTCCACTTAATGAAATACAGGAATTCTAAAATAAGACCTGAAGCTTTCCTGGTGACGAATATGCTCAAGTTGTTCTTGGGAAGCAAGCCAGGTGAAAAGATGATTAGATATTGACGTTTCGGGAGGGTGAATCTCTCCCAACATCAGGATATTTACTAAATGTTATAGCCACAAATGAATTACTGGATATAACACAAATATAAACAAAGAGAAAACACTATCAATATTTGCATTACTGAACAACAGACTGTTTTCAGTAAATTAAATTCCAGGTCACGAGATAAAGTGAGTATAGAAAACTAATTGGTTCAAAGAAACGTAACTACTTAACTTGATTATCAAGCTGTATTGATCTGTGCTTCTTAAGTTGATGTATTTCCATTTTTAAGGCCGGTTTCCAAGAGGAGCTGAACTGAAATTCAGCATCACGATTAAGCGAGTCCTCTCAGAGAAAATGGCCAAAGTCTTCTTAATTCTCCACTCCCAGTAACTGTTGCATTTTACCAAGATGGTCGTCTCTCAAAAGTTGGCTCTATGGTCGTTATCAAAACAATGATAAATGAACATGAATGGAGCATTCATTTAATACAACTGGGCTGGCAGAGCATTAGATATTCATAAATTATTAGGCATGAGCTCTTTTTATTCCTTTACAGAGAAAACTTGATTTAAGAGTTTCCCTTTTAAAGAATCAAGACAATTGTATATGTGTGTTTGGAGGAATTTAGTAACAGTGACGTCAAAATTAATATAAAATAATTTTTATATTAATTTTGACATCACTGTTACTAAATTCCTCCAAACACACATCAAGAATAGGCGAACAAGTCTTGAGGAATAACAAAATGGAGTTAAAGTGTGGAACATATATTGGGAACATGGATACCACCAACAAGGTAGGATTTGGACATTTATCATTTGAAAACAAGTGTCAATAAACCAACCACAAATAATTTTTATAACAATTGTATATGTTTCAATTGAAGAACACATATCCTAATTACTGTCAAAAACTATGTTTCCCCTTTATAGAGAATCTTCAGTTGTCTAGTTCTTCCTTTCCTGCAACTCACTGTGTGGGAGATACAGTGTTTTACACTGATGCAACCTTTTCAGGATAAAATATGTATATATAAGTCGATGTAAGTATACATGATACTATAAAACAAGTTGTATTGTCAGGACTGTATAATGTTTTATTTTTGCTTTCTTTACAATTTATTTCATTTTATTTCAGTTTTGTTTGATAAGAATGTTATTTATTTGTTGATTTTAAAGTGAAGTGTTTTGTATTTTTGTTATGCAATGGTTTGCTGGAGCAAACAGTAATGACAGTGGTGTGACAGACATTCTTAATATAGGGAAATATGGGTCAGGATCGGGACCCTAAGGAAACATGAACAAAACATTAGTGTTTTAATGTATTTAACATTGGAAGTCATGATGTTTTATAAGTAATGCAAATATCAACATATTAATATTTTGTTTCATATTCCATTTAATGAAAATGAAAATACACTTTACAAAACATGGGTTTGCTCCTACCCAGGGCAGAATGACATTCTCAGTGGGGCAAAACTAGGTAGTGTTATTCTTTGTTTCTAAGACATGGTACACATGTGTACAAGTCCAGTTCATCATCTTCCCATCCCGGCAGCCTTCATGGGCCTATCTGAAGCACTTTATGCTTTTCACCCAACCATCTGTCCTCTTTGTAAATGCATACAACATCCTTTCTTTTTGTTTTCCTTTTAACATCGTTTTCGCTGTA
The DNA here is from genome assembly GCA_030765055.1 of Mantis religiosa. Taxonomy (NCBI): domain Eukaryota; kingdom Metazoa; phylum Arthropoda; class Insecta; order Mantodea; family Mantidae; genus Mantis; species Mantis religiosa. The sequence continues at coordinate 21,071,842 of CM060953.1, read as the reverse complement.
GATAAAAGAAGAAGCGCAGGGTGAAATAGTATATAATCTCAACCAAGCTTAAAACACTGCAGCCAAGGAATAAACCAGCCGATCCACCAAATGACACTGAAAACACAATAACATACTGTCACCCAGTTATCGGGAAGCACCACAGACAACAGCTGAGAAGGGGCCGGAGGCCACGCCACGCCCACTCATCTGTCTCCTGTCACTAACTGAGGGGTGATTTGCGGTAGTGTCACCGGTCCCTCGTTGTTTCTCTCCCCTTCTCCGGTGGTCTGGAACGTTCGGTGATTAGAGACTTCTAGAAAAACACTGACATTCCTATAAAAGGGTTTCAGAGAGACAGTTAGTTAGTGTTTGACGTGCTAGTGAAGTAGCGCCGTGTACGTGCATCGGAACGATAACGGACGAACTGGTGAATCGTAATTGTGTGCATTACGTAATTTTGTGTAATTGGCAAGTGTTTAACTGTAAGTCGGTGGAAATAAAGAACATTTTCGAGTGGTGAAATTGGACTTTTCATTTCACGAACCCACAAAGTCACACTGGTGTCAGGAAGCGGGAAGATAACATCACCGAACACTACAGCCATGGAATCCGCATTGGAAATGCTTTTGGCGAAGATGAACGAGTTAACAGAGAAAACAGAAGCGGCAAACAACAACCTCACCGCCGAGTTGAAACAAATGAAGACGGCCAACGACAACATCACCGCGGAACTGAAACAAATGAAGACGGCCAACGACAACATCACCGAGAAGATGGAAGAAATGAAGGCCGAGTTAACCACAGAAATGAGAGCAGCGAACGGCAGTCTGGCCACGGAAATGAAGGCGGCGAACGAGGCTCTCGCCGCAAAGTTCGAAGAACAGTTGGCCGGCGTAAAAGAGGACGTCACAGAGTTAGGCGAGCGCGTCGAAGACCAGGCGAGCCGCGTTAATGAGCTGGAAGGAAAAGCCGACAGCAGCGTGAAGTCCCTGAACGCCATGGTGGAGGACGTCGTCGGCAGGAAGCTGAAGGATTTAAAGACCGACGCGCCGGGACGCGACACAACATCTGCGCGCGTCAAACCTCCCAAGTATGACGGCGCGTCAACGTTTGAGGTCTTCCGCCGCCAGTTCGACACAGTGGCCAGGCACAACGGATGGTCACTGGAGGAGGAGGCCACACAGTTAATAGCCAGCCTCCAGGGAAGAGCCGCGGAAGTCCTAAACGCGGTGCAGACGACGGCGGCGCCCAAGGACATCTGGGAAGCCCTGGAGAATCGCTTCGGGAACCACCGCTTAGCCGCAGCATACCGCAGCCAGCTAAAGGCAAGGTCACAGCAGCCGGGGGAGACGCTGCAGGAGTTCGCCATTGCGATCGAGCAGCTGGCTAGCAAGGCCTTGGTTGACCTGCCACTGGAGTTCGTATCCCGGGAAGCCGCCTACAATTTTGTCGACGGGGTACGGGACACGGAGATTCGTCAGCGCCTAATGCTCGGGGAATATAAAACCATCCACGAGGCGCTGACAGCGGCATTAAGGATGGAGGCGGCCAAAATAACATCCATCCCGACGTCGAGAACGAGGAGTGTCCGCTACGCCGGAGACAGAAGACCAGCTGAGGGACGCCGGCGAACACCTAGTGGCCTGTGTTGGGGGTGTGGACAGCCCGGACACCTGCAGAGAGACTGCCCACACCAGGAAGAGCAGCCGGAAAACGAGTAAGGGCCGTCGTGGAGAGGGGCACGTCGGCGCCATCACCACCATCCCCTCGAGTGACACTGCGCGCCGTCAGCCGGCGTATGGATGACAGCCTCATCGCGGACGGTTGGATAAGAGGAAAGCCGTGCCGCGTGCTGGTGGACACCGGGGCGGCCGTGACCATCATCAGACCTGACGTGGCGAAGGGTTTGCCGACAAGGAAGCCAAGCCGGCCATACCAGCTTGTCACGGCATCGGGCGACACCTTGCCTGTGGAGAGGGAGGCCCTGCTGGAGCTGAATTTGGGACGGAGTGCCGTGCGTCTGTGGGTGTTCGTCGCGAAGGTGGCTGAGGAGGTGATTCTGGGACTGGATGCCCTCAGGAGCCACGAGGCGACGGTCGACGTCGGCAAGAAGGTCCTGCGGCTTAACGGAGAAGAGGTTATACTCCGTCAACCTGAAGAGCGCCTTGGAATTTGCAGGGTCGTCTTGGACGAAGACGTGGTTGTCCCCGCGAGGAGCGAGGTGGTGGTGACGGCGCGACTGGAGGGCCAGAGAACCAGGAACATGATGCTGGACCAGAAGACGCCTGTAAACGGACTGTGTGTAGCCAGGGCATTGCTGCCGTGCCGAGAGGAGGTGCCCGTGAGACTGCTAAATCCTACGGACGCCGATCACGACGTCCAGGCCGGGACGGAGTTGGGAATGTGCGAGCCCGTGGTGAGCGTAACAGCTATCGACGAGACACAGGAGCCGGCGCCGAAGCAACACCTGGGGCCCCGGCTAGAAGGCTTGGTTGAGAGGGCGGCCGACCACCTGACCACAGAACAGCTGGAGAAGGTTCGACAACTGCTAAGGCGGTATCAGCGCGTCTTCAGCCAAGGTGATAGTGACTACGGCCGCACGGACAAAGTGCTTCACCGCATCGACACCGGGGACGCCCGGCCTATTCGGCAACCACATAGACGCGTTCCGCTGGCGAAGCAAGGGGCGGTACGAGACATGCTGGAGGACATGAGATCCAGGGGAGTGATTGAAGACTCTGACAGCCCTTGGTGTTCCCCTGTAGTCTTGGTGACAAAGAAGAACGGCGAGCTGCGCTTCTGCGTAGACTACAGAAAGTTGAACGCCGTCACCCGGAAGGACTGTTTTCCCTTACCCCGGATTGACGACACCCTGGACACGCTAGCTGGTGCACAGTGGTTCTCGACCCTGGACCTGAAGTCGGGCTACTGGCAGGTAGCTCTAGACCCGAGAGACAAGGAGAAGACTGCATTCTCGACGGGCCAAGGGCTCTGGCAGTTCACGGTTATGCCCTTTGGCCTCTGCAACGCACCAGCTACCTTCCAGCGCCTTATGGAGTCAGTGATGAGAGGGCTGACTTACGATGCCTGCCTGCTATACCTGGACGACATCATCATCGTCGGGAAGACTTTTGAAGATCACCTCGAGAACCTGAGTAAGGTGCTACAGAGACTGCAAGCGACCAACTTGAAGCTGAACGCGAAGAAGTGCCAGCTCTTCCGCAAGGAAGTTAACTACTTGGGCCACATAGTCTCGGCAACCGGAGTGGCCACAGACCCGGAGAAGACACAGGCTGTGAGAGATTGGCCTCGCCCAAAGGATAGGAAAGAGTTGCGCAGTTTCCTGGGGCTGTGCAGTTATTACCGCCGCTTCATAAAGGGGTTCTCCAACATCGCAAAACCCCTCACCCGCCTGACGGAGGAACACCGGCCTTATGTGTGGACAGAGGACGCCGAAAACGCTTTCCAGCACCTAAAGGAGACCCTGTGCAGTGCTCCAATTTTGGGTTTCCCACAACCGGGTGGCGCCTTCATTGTGGACACCGACGCCAGCGACCATTGCATTGGAGGCGTCCTGTCGCAGATCCAGGACGGCCATGAGCGGGTGATAGCCTATTACAGCAAGACGCTATCCAAGGCAGAGAAGAACTACTGCGTCACCCGACGGGAGTTACTGGCGGTAGTAAAGACATTGGAGCACTTCCACAAGTACCTGTACGGTCAGCCATTCCACCTGAGGACTGACCATTCCGCCCTAACCTGGCTATTGAGCTTTAAGAACCTGGAAGGCCAGACAGCACGTTGGGTCCAGAGGCTACAGTAGTACGACTTCACCTCGGAACATCGTAGAGGGAAGAGCCACGGTAACGCTGACGCCATGTCCCGAAGACCCTGTCCGGAAGAGTGCGGCCAGTGTACAAGAGTGGAGGAGAAGGAGCGTGCCGCAGCAGTCCGAGTAGTCACGGCAGTGCCTGCTGATGGCTGGGATAGCGCAGGCCTGAGGAGGGAGCAGCTGGCGGACGCAGACTTGGGGCCACTCTTGAGGGAAGTGGAGGCAGGGACGAGACCAACCTGGGAGGACATCGCACCGAGGAGCGCCACCTACAAGTCGTATTGGGCCCAATGGGACTCGTTGAAGACCAAAGAGGGCGTGCTGTTCCGGGTATGGGAGTCACCCGATGGGAAGACGCAGAGAGAACAGTTAGTACTTCCCCGGAGTAAGGTCCCGGAAGTCTTGGAGGAAGTGCACGCTGGTACTTCGGGAGGACACCTGGGAGCGAACCGAACGATCGACAAACTTCGGCAGCGATACTACTGGCTGAGACTCCGAGCAGATGCCGAGAGATGGTGCCGTCAGTGTCACGTGTGCGCGGCGAGTCGTGGCCCCCAGACTAGGAGCCGGGGTCGCATGCAGCAGTACAACGTCGGAGCCCCATTCGAACGGATCGCCGTTGACATTGCTGGACCGTTCCCAGTTTCCGACCGAGGCAACAAGTACCTAATGGTGGTCGTGGACTACTTCACCAAGTGGCCGGAGGTGTATGCCATCCCAAACCAAGAGGCAAAGACAATCACAGACTGCCTCGTGGAGCAAGTGTTCTGCCGATTTGGGATGCCGTTAGAGCTACACAGTGACCAGGGTACCAACTTTGAGTCCAACCTAATGAAGGAGGCACTACAAAGGCTTGGGGTGAACAAGACCCGCACGACATCTCTACATCCCCAGTCGGATGGCATGGTCGAAAGGTACATCAAGACCTTAGAGGAACACCTGAGGAAGGTCGTGGCCAGCCATCAGCGAGACTGGGACGTCAAGGTGCCACTGTTCTTGCTGGCCTACCGCTCATCTACACACGACACAACTGGGATGACGCCAGCCAGCTTAATGTTCGGCCGAGAGTTACGCCTCCCTTGTGACCTGGCTTTTGGAAGCCCTCCGGAAGCGAAACAGCCAGCGATCGAGTATGTGGAGAACTTGGTGGACCATCTCCACGACATGCACGAGATGGCTCGCCAGAACATCCAGAAGGCGAGCGACCACATGAAGACCAGGTATGACAGGCAAGCCAACAGCCAAGGGTTCCAGCAAGGTGACCTAGTCTGGTTGTACCGTCCTACCCGGACCAAGGGACGGTGCCCGAAGCTCCAGCAGCCATGGCAAGGACCGTACCGGGTGGTGAAGAGGATTAACGACGTGGTCTACCGCATCCAGAAGGTTCCCCGAGGGAAGATGTTGGTGGTACACCTGGATCGTCTAGCCCGCTATGATGGTGCTGTTCGGGACGACCAGCTTTGAGGAGGGAGCAGTGTCACCCAGTTATCGGGAAGCACCACAGACAACAGCTGAGAAGGGGCCGGAGGCCACGCCACGCCCACTCATCTGTCTCCTGTCACTAACTGAGGGGTGATTTGCGGTAGTGTCACCGGTCCCTCGTTGTTTCTCTCCCCTTCTCCGGTGGTCTGGAACGTTCGGTGATTAGAGACTTCTAGAAAAACACTGACATTCCTATAAAAGGGTTTCAGAGAGACAGTTAGTTAGTGTTTGACGTGCTAGTGAAGTAGCGCCGTGTACGTGCATCGGAACGATAACGGACGAACTGGTGAATCGTAATTGTGTGCATTACGTAATTTTGTGTAATTGGCAAGTGTTTAACTGTAAGTCGGTGGAAATAAAGAACATTTTCGAGTGGTGAAATTGGACTTTTCATTTCACGAACCCACAAAGTCACAATACAATTTAGTAGCTTTAATGTTATACACCATTTTATTTTTACTCTTTTGATAAAAACTAATTTCTGTTTAAGTTACACATCATTCCATTTTTAATTATATATTAAATTAAATAATTGATTACCTTAACTGCTTTCAACAATAAAAGTACATAATGAACATCTTGAAGTACCATAATTTGAAATTCATCTGTAATAACTAAGGTAGCTACAAAACAGGAATGAACATAAGGCGGGGCTGGCATGCTTGGTCTATTGCTACGAGTCAATGCAGTGCGTGTGACATTGTACAGTTAAGCATGCATACTGGCTCGCTTTGCCGAACTATACGGCTAATTTCTTTGCATGCTCTAAGGATACTAATTACAGAATAATATTGTTTTACCCATGTTACAGAGCTTTTTTTTTTTTTTTTTTTTTTTTTTTTTTGTGAGGATGACTGTCAAAACCCCATGTTTGTAGCACATCTGATTTTGGAGATATGGAAGGATAAGACACCTGACTAGAAAGAAAGGAATCATTAACTGTCAGTGAAGAAAACCACACACATGCTATGCTACAGTTGCATTTTGTACCTTGCATTCAGTAAAGTGGTGATATTTTAAGAGTGTACATGTGCTTTTCAAAGTTAGTAAATATACCACTTAGTAAACCTAGTACTGGTGCACCTAGTAATAACTGCGAAACAACTCATAAAATTTTACATAAGCAGGCTAGATATAATCTTGTTAACATGTACTCCTTTTTCAAACTGTCAATTAAAGACATTTTCGGAAGTACAAATTTCACTCAGATTCAAGAATTAATGGCACAAGCTTGTTGCATGAGTGCTCATACTGTGATGAACATTGTTAAATAAGGCAAACAGTTTACCAAATTAGGAGTAGTTTCCATATTTACATCTCCAGGGAAACATTGAACAGCCAAAAAGCGTGCTACCAACTTTGACCATTTTCAAAACTGTGTTTTATGTAGAACAATTTATGATTTATATGACAAGGTGAATATCCATCTGCCAAAAGGCTGACCCATTTAATGAGGGAGAAAATAGAATATACGGATTCTGTATCTTCTATGTATAATATTCTGAAATCTCTTGGGTTCAAATATACTGGAACCAATGATGGTTGCAAATTTCTGCTTGAAATAAGTGATATTGTTACTGCAAGACTAATATTTCTGCACAACATTAGAAGTACAGGTGATTTACTGTGTAAAAATGCTTCATAAATACACATTTATAGCTTGAAGTACTTTAATGAAACAAAAGTTGATTTAAATTTCAGTACAGACAGTATACAGATATAAGTAGAAACTATATTCACAAATCATTGAAACGTCACTATTTTGTTTAACTATAGCAAACGCCTTCTTTCGTCAAACACATCTAATTTGAGTCATTTTGCTTTGTGTGCATATGAACGATAGCTACCTATGTAAGTGAACTGTTCTCTGGTTCAAGGTTTTAAGGTTCAGATTATGCTATCATGCAATAATCATTGTATTGTTGTTACACACATGCTGAAATATTAAGCAAACTTCTCTGTCAGCATATGTATGTATACCTCAAATCACTTGCTAGGTGGATTTGGTGAGACAAAGACATATATCTTCCATCTCTGTTGCCCGCTAACTGTGGAACTGGCAATGCCAAGACAGTACTATGATCGTATTGGCTGTACCCATTTTAATTCTTATTTGTAGCTACTCTATTACAGTCTGTGAGGTTTAACTAGTCGTGTGCCTTTTAGAAAGAGAAAGGAATACTGACCGTCTCACTCTATGACGTAGTGGGCAAAGCAGACACCCTAGCCAAGCATGCATCAGTGGCGGAGCGCCCCTTCTCCACTCCGTCCGATTGTTGCTCATCCCCCGATTCACAGTCAGAAATTTCAAAAGAATCTTTGTTTTCTTCTTCCGATTCCAAGTCTTTTAAATTTATAACTAATCTGTCTGTAATTTGATCTATCAGACCATCTTTTCACCGGTAAAACTTATCAGTGTTTTGTACATGCTCACACGTGCTTTCCCAGCTTTCTGGGGTCACTTTTCTAATCGCATTATGAAACAAGGCTCTTAGATCGACACTTTTAAATGAAATGTTATGTTTGGCATCATCATTCTTCACTTGTGCCCAAATAAGTTCTATAGCATTAAAGTTGCAGTGATAAGGTGGCAATCTTACTACGGTATGACCGTGTACCTCTGCGAGACTATTTCATACACTTTGAAATTATCTTTTTCAGTTTAATTAATTCGTATAGCACTGGATTTGTTGCTTGTGGATCAAACTCAATATTCCTATAACGAAGTCATTCCTGCATATGGGATTTAAGTGAAGATGAAGTGGGTGCTTTATTAATTTCTATGGAATGATAAGGGGCATTGTCCATAATGATGACATCACTAGACGGGATGTTAGGTAGTAATGTATTAACAAACCAATCCTTGAAAATATTACTATCCATTTTTTCATGGTAGTCTTTGGTTGAATTTGACTTAAAAGTTAGCAAAGCATTAGGAATAAATCCTACTGAATATCCAGCATGTTCATATATAATTGGCTGCCCTTTGCCGATTGGTGTTTTAAGAGGGAAATCAGTTACATTTTCATCAGCAATACACTTCCACACCGTATTTCTCGTATGGTTTATATTTACCCAAGTTTTGTCAAAGTACACTATAGGCCTACCTGTAGATCTCAGTTCTTTCACTCGTCTTAAAAATTTAAATCTTTTAGAAACAATATCCATTCGTTCCATTAAAAAGTGTCTTCTTTGTGAATTTTTACCGTAACTGAAATTAAGCTTTTTAAGAATTTTTCTTAAGGACCACACGCTTCCTTTAAGTAAGTCTTTAGCCCTTAAAGCCTCATGTATGTCCAGCAAACTAGGTAGAAAGTCCGTACGATACAGCGAATAGATTGTTCGCTTAATAGCAGCAGCTGTGAGTGAATCAATTTTTGTTTTTCGCAGTCTTCTATTAGGGCGCTTCTTGCCTGGTGTTTGCAGTCTACCGCCGCTAGCTTCTGCATTTTTGTCTTCTTTTAAAATTCGTTGGACAGAACTAGAAGAAATACCTGTAGCAGCAGCAGTTCTCTCAACGATGCTGGTCACTGAAATTGTTGGCTTTCCACATTTCAAAGCTTCACATTCATCACTGAAGAAACCGTGAACTTTGACTACAATTTCCCTAGAATCTGATTTTAGAACTTTCCCTCGAGATTCAACTTGAAACAACACAATCACAACTAAAACTACAAGAAAATAATTCAACATTATATCCATATGTTGCAACAATGAAAACATTCTGTGTGTCATGTAAATCCACAAAACAATAAATGCACAGTTCTATCGCTCATACACCACTGACAACCTTTAATCAACACACAACGGAGTGGGGGTTGCAAGCGTCTACTTTCCATGAATCACGACAAAGCAGTGGTTGCTGACCCGCCCACGTGTGCTAGACAAGGACAGCATTCTGTCTTAGACAAGGATAGTAGAGAATACGCCAACTTAAACCTCACAGACTGTAATACAACTGCTTTCTATTGTGGCTAAAAGCTTTGAACTAAATTGATGGAAGAATGATGCCATTATACTGAATGAGCAGTATACACATATTTCATTTGCTGTGCAATGGGATCTATCATAAGCTTCTTGTAATGCCATAGTTATAAATTATAAAATTTTGGGTGGCATCAATTACAGGTTTCATATTTCATTAATAAATGGAATTTTATTTCCCAGCTTGGCATTACCTAAAAATTAAAACCTGAATAAACCATGTGCAGCAAAATTCAAATCTGAGAGAAGCCAACGTTTTAGTTGCCAAAGGCATCAAATGTTTGACATCATGCACACTATCAATTTTATTACTTGCATTACTATCCTGTAAAATGGGCATCAAATTGTATCATCCTGTAAAATGAAATGCAAGCTGAGTACCTAAAAGGATGCAAGTGAACACTCAAAATGAAGTAATAGTACAACAGAACCCCAATTAAACATTATGATAGAGGGGGTGAACTTGATGGTAAACCAAAGATGACTGATAATTCATCTTACTTGATGTAAACAGTAGGTTTTATAAGCAATTACACAGAAACTCAGTAACACGCAAGTTCTCTGTTACATTTGATTTTGTTAAGAGCACTAATGTCGCCAGGCATTGTTTTGATAATGGCTGCCATGCGCAGGCGAATGCTTAGAGAGAGAGAAGTGGGGTGAAAGAGACAAATAGTGCCCAAGCCACGCCCACAGAGCCGATGAGCGCTTGTTACTTGCCGAGAGAGAAAGAGCCAGAGAGATGTCTGGATAGTTCCCTCTCCTTCGCCTGCAGCCTCGAAAGATTGTACGGCTTCAGCAACTTTCAAGAAACAGCAGCTCGTGTATACAGACTCTGCCCAGTCTGTATATATACTGTTTGCTATGTTATACAAAACAAAACCTTGAAAATTTCACCACAAATAATCAAATACATCATCATAACACCAGAGGTAAAACAGACTTAAGAACAATAACACATAGAACTACACTTTATTCCAAAGGAGTTAGATATTCAGCAGTCACTCTGTATAATAAACTACCGGCCAATCTGAAAAACATAAAATCCATGAGGTGTTTCAAACTATCGTTGAAAGAAATTTTATTAAGTGATTCATATTATGATATAAGTGAATTTCTAGATACACTGTAGCTGGCCATATAATTGTATATATTTGTGATGCATTTTAAATGCTGTGTAGTTGTAGAGCCATGCAACTATATATATTTATGAGTTCATGCTTGGATCTTATTAATTACACTTGATGCAACTTATTTTTTATTTTTATACTTATATTATTTGTATTGTTCTAAATATTTGTACTGACATATCCAATGTCATTGTATTGACTTAACGGATGAATAAAACTACTACTACTACTACTACTACTACTACTACTACTACTACTACAAATGCGGCGGTGGGAGCTCTTGCCAGTCAGTCATGCAGCATAGCTGCTGGCGAATAAAGGAAGTTGCTATCCAGTTGTAATCGGACTTGTGAGTTTTCATGCACTGTGTAAGTTGTGTGGACATTTGAACTGTACCAACTTGCGAGTTGAGAACTGATAAATGTGTAGTAATTTGAAAGTGAATTCTTTTGTTTGTTTACGTGTAGTGAAGCCACGAGAGACTGTGTTGGTGTACGTTACGTCATCCTGCTGTAAAGGGCTGTACATGCTGTCTATCTACGGAGATAAAGAGCATTTTGAATTTCTGCAAACTAGACTTTTAAGTTTACGAACCCACAAAGTCACAGTAAGGATGATTACCGTCTGTGGGTCAGTCTGTGCAGTTGTTTCATAAAACCAATATAAGTGCACGTACTTGCTTGCTCCAGTCCTTTTTCTCAATTTTGTAAGTACAGTAAACTCCTGATAATTTGGACATTTTTTACAGAAAAAGTAGTGCATTATTTTTCATCCACTTGAAAATGAAACTTTTTGTATTTGAGTTGCTGAGAGAAGGAGTTATAGGAGACAGCAATAAATGACTTGCTGAATAACTATGGAGTATGGCCTGCCTATTCCAAGAATATCAAAAACAAGCTCAGTTTTCTACTGTTAATTAGCATGTAAGTGTCAACAAAGCTAATTAAAAGAAGCCAGAGAAACGAAAAAAAATCTGTCGACATTAAAGCAAAAATTAGAATTAATTGAAAGATTTGAGAAGGAAGAAAAATGAAGTGACGATTATGGGAATAGAATATAGATTGCTCAGGACATCAAAAAGAGTAAGCAGAAAATACAGGTTAAATTAAAGGGAGTCGATTAATGACACTAAACAACACTTACTTTTAAATTTTTCCGGAACATGTTTCAGAGACTTTGCCATCAACTCTGGTGGACCAGAGGAGACATATGACAAAATATCGTCAACTACACCAATGAGAACCAGTCGATGGCCGGCTGAGGATAGAGGCAAAGTCTCTGAAACATGTTCCGGAAAAATTTAAAAGTAAGTGTTGTTTAGTGTCATTAATCGACTCCCTTTAATTTAATTTATCATAACAACACTGTTTTCAACACTTCCAAGAAAGGAAGAAAATACAGGACTTTGTCAGGAACACCAATTTTGCTGGACATCTGCACAAGAAAGCATGAATTTGTCATTGTTTCCAGTATGATGTGTACTGAAAAAGTTAATTTTTCTAAAGAAGTTGTAGGGTTACAAGGAGAATTTAATGCCTGAACAGGTTTCTGTATACATTTTAGAGACAGCATGCTTTGTCCATCAAAATATAAGTTTTTTTAAAAAGAATTCAGATTTTCATATATATAACACAAGAGCAGCTGATAACTTACATTTAACCTCACATAGGATCAATAAAAGCCTTAACAGCATCGCCCATAGAGGAAATAGTTTGTATAACAAATTACCATATACTTTAAAATCACTTGATAAGAAACATTTTAAAACTAAATTAAATGAGCTACTCTTAGTCCATATGCCATATTCAATACAGGAATTTTTAAATCTTGAATTTACATAAAATGGTGGTCTTCTGGTCTTGAAATGCCTCTGTACGTTTATGTATAGATTGTTGTAATTCTTGCGGCTAATAAAAATCTTATCTTATCTTATTGCTTTACAAAATTCTTAATTGAAGAATGTTTTTATTCTGTATAAGAGTATTTAGTTAGTTTTCTCTTCTGCTGTTTGATATATTATGTTCTTATACATTTTTGTTTTTTAAATTATTATATTATCTATTTCTTGTAATCACATATTCTTTTGTATATTTTTTACCTGTTATATATTAATGTTATTCTTTATATTGTGCTTGACATGTCCATTATTGTGTACAAGATAACAAGGATGAATAAAGATGAACATGAATATGAAATATTTGTGTTTTTTATTTTTTGTTCATTTTCTCACTCCCCATCATTTCCCTAAATAATCAAGAGTTTATATATATATATATATATATATATATATATATATATATATATATATATATATATATATATATATACAAATATAACAATTTGTAACTTAAAAATTCACTTGTAAGAAATGATGATACTTTTCTTATAAATTCTCCGGGATCGCAATTTCATATAAACTTATATTTATTTATTTATTTATTTATTTATTTATTTATTTATTTATTTATTTATTTATTTATTTATTTATTTATTTATTTATTTATTTATTTATTTATTTATTTATTTATTTATTTATTTATTTATTTATTTATTTATTTATTTATTTATTTATTTATTTATTTATTTATTTATTTATTTATTTATTTATTTATTTATTTATTTATTTAGCATTTAATTTCTGTACAGAAATATTTGCTTTTTCAAGATACAGTACAAACAATACAAACTAGAAATTCAGAAAATACAGAATTAATTCTACATGCAATAATCAGATTAAATTGTATCAATGTCAACAAATACAGAAAACTTACATGAATTGTCAACCATTAGTATCATAAAATTATTCTTATGTAATCATTTACTCTACTTAATCTGGTACCTAAAATATTCAAAGAACTCTTGAGTACTATAGAAGCACTGATTTATTGAAAATGATTTCACATCTCTTCTGAATCTTCTCTTATCATTGTTTTCGATTTTCTTTAAGATTAAGTTATACATGTGAACCCCTTTATGAAGTACTGAGTTAAGTTTTTTATTTGATCTTGATCCCAGTATATGTAATTTAGTATTATTCCTAGTATAATGTTCATGAATAGTGTTATTTGTTTGAAAATATTGTATGTTGTTGTTTATAAAGCATACAGTTTCTAAGATATACAGACATGGCAGAGTTAGTATATTATTTTCCTTAAAATATTTCATACAATGAGTCCTTTTGCTTAGATTAAACATTCTTCTTATTATTTTCTTTTGTGTTACAAATAAATCTTTTATTTCGGTAGCTGATCCCCAGATAAAGATACCATATGCAAGATAAGACTGCACATATGAATAGTAAATCAGCATTAATGTTTGTGTATTACAAATTTTCCTTAGCATTGATATTATGTAGTGGGCTTTATTAATTTTTGCAGTAATATACTGAATATGCGGCTTCCAGGTTAAAAATTTGTCAATAATTACCCCCAAAAATTTTGTTTCATTGGTATATTGTATTACCTCATTGCCAAAAGCGATTACAGGAGCTATATTAGCTTCATTTCTATTTGCCAGTGAAATATGCATACTTTGTGTCTTTTTAATATTAAGTAGTAATTTATTATTAGTTAGCCAATGCATCATATTTGTCATCACAGTATTAGCATAATGTTGCAATTCAGAATTATTGCAGCCTTTGATAATTATATTAGTGTCGTCAGCATATAGAATGGTTTCTGCATGGGGAATATTAAGTGGAAGGTCATTAATATATACTAGAAAAAGCAGTGGTCCCAGGATAGAACCCTGTGGAACCCCACATCTCACAATTTCAATATTGGAATTAATATTATGACCATTTAATTCATTATTAACTACAGTATACTGTCTTCTACCCTCAAGGTAGGATTCAAACCAATCATGAGATACCCCTCTTATACCATAGGCTTCAAGTTTGGATAATAGAATATTATGGTCAACCAAATCAAATGCCTTAGACAAATCCATAAAAATCCCAATAGTATAATTATTTGCATCAAACCCTTCTAATGTTTGTTTCATAAAGGAGTATAGTGCATTAGAAATTGATTTATTTTTCCTAAATCCATTTTGTTTATCACTGAATACATATTTTTCAAGAAAAGGAGATATCCTGTTGAACATAACAGTTTCCAAGATTTTTGAAAACCCCGATTGAACTGAGATAGGTCTATAATTATCAACATTTTTTGTATCTCCCTTCTTAAATACTGGTACAACTTTTATTAATTTTAAGACATTAGGAAATTTGCCTGTTGATATAGAACAATTACATATATCCATTAATGGTGCTACTATATATTCTTTGCAAGATTTGATTATACATGATGTGTGTTTGGAGGAATTTAGTAACAGTGACGTCAAAATTAATATAAAATTATTTGTGGTTGGTTTATTGACACTCGTCACTTACTTTTTCATATATTTATGAGAGACTAGTTTCAAAGGCCCTGGCCTCCATTTTCAAGTTGGGAAGAGATTGAAAATGGAGGCCAGGGCCTTTGAAACTAGTCTCTCATAAATATATGAAAAAGTAAGTGACGAGTGTCAATAAACCAACCACAAATAATTTTATATTTGATTATACACTCTGGTACATCATCAAATCCAGCAGAGAATGTGTTCTTTTTTGAATGTATTATTTTAAGAATCTCCTCAGAAGTTACTGGTTTGAGAAATACACTTTTATCGTTTCTGATTAATTTGATAGGAGTATTTGTTATATTGGGATGAGTCAAAGGTACTCTATCAGCAACACTAATAAAGTGTTTATTAAGGATATTTGATACCTCAGCAGGATTATCTAATTTTGTATTATCAACTATTAAAGTAATTTTGTCTCTAGTTCTGACCATGTTGTTAGTGCTTTCATTTTTTACTATATTCCAGATAGTCTTATTTTTATTCGACGAATTTGAAATGCAAGTATCTATATATTGCTTTTTTGCAGCTTTTATTACCTTATTATATATTTGCTTATACTTCTTATGATATTCTATAAATGCTTCAGTTTTGTTTACTTTACTCAACTGATTTAGATAGCGTTTTCTTTTGCTAGAGATAATAATTCCCTTTGTTATCCATTTCTTCCTTTTACTAGTACACATCTTCAGTTGGAAACAAAGCTGTTGCCATCGTTACGAATGCTAGATGTTAATATGTTCTTGTTAGTACTACCAAAATCTAAAAATAAAACAAACCTAAAAACAGAATCGACTGCCGGTATTTCAAAATTCATTACACGATGATGTGTATAAGTTTACATGAAATCGCAATCCTGGAGAATTTATAAGAATTATCATCATTTCTTATAAGATAAGTGAAGTTTTAAGTTACAAATTGTTATATTTGTATATATTTGTTTGCTTCACTGTTAATAGCTTTATATTTTATGTATTAATCAAGAGTTTATTGTACATCACTAGGCAACAATAATGCATTTTTATTACTATCATTATGTTTTTGTGATCTGAAACTAAAACTTAGTAATATATATCTGAAGGCATCAGAATGGCCTCTTGACCAGGGGCGGCTTCTGAGGTAGTGCCGCTGTGCCATGGCACCATCTGTATGAAAACGAAAGAAAGAGAAGTGTATAAGAATTGCGCAAAAGGAATTGTTTATGAGTATTTGCTCCCTCGTTTGAATAGGCGCGTTGAACGCCAGCGCTCTCTCTTGGTTGTTTTCCGTAGCTTGGTGCCGATTCCAGAATGGCACCGTCTACGCTCATAAACGCCTGTGTTAGGGCTAGGGGCTAAGATGTCTGCTTATACACAGCTTCTTATGGGAGGAGGTCGGAGAAGGTAGTGCCGGGATTTCTCTGGCGCATAACTTACGCTTTGCCCGTTAGAGTGCAGTAAAACACGGGACTTCAGAGAACCACGATCCTGCCACCTAGCGAAAGACAATGGTAAGAATACATTTCGCGCTATATCTTCCTTTAATGCAGTGTCACCATCCTACTGCAAGTTAATGCTGAAGAACTTCAAAACGCAAATTAACGCTTAATGAAATCAGTTGTAGAAGCACAACACACAGATATCTTTATAAATAAAATTAATTTGGTTTCAATGTGAATATAGTATTAGATTTTAAAATTAAGAAACAGTATTTCAAAATGTGCATATTTCACAGCAGCAGTTTTGTTGGTAGAACATAAAACCCGCGCGTCCAGCATGTGTTGGACACATGTTTTCAAAACAATGGTAGAGTAGTTCTGTATGTGCTCTTGTAATGCTGTAGTTCATCGTGAGTGTTCAGTGTTTTTTCTTTAAGTTAAACTTCACAGTAAAGTTACGAACAAGAACAATGTGAGTAAATTACTGAAAACTCCATTTAGTAACAGGACTCTAAGTGGAAAAAATGCAGATAAAAACAATGGGTAGGCTACTGCCAAATCTGAATCTGCAGCAGCAAACAAAAAATCGATGCCGTAAGTTTAATCCAGATATTTATCAAAAGAACAAATGGGTTTGCCGCTGTGATGAAAACAATGCAGTTTTTTGTTTTCCTTGTGTGTTATTTGGGGGAGATGTCCATTGGTATAAGACTGGAATAGCTGATATTGGGCATTTATGGTCTAAAATGAAAATGCATAAAACATCGAAGCAACACATGGACAAAGTTCTGAGCGTTTCATTTCTAGGCAAAACCAATATTAAGGACAACTTAGATTTGCAGTATGGGCAAACAGTCAACAGCCATAACAAACAAGTATACAAGAACAGGTATATATTGAACTTAAATATAAACTGTATTCGGTTCTGTGGTGCTTTGGAGTTGGCTCTTAGGGGACACGATGAATCTGAAGCCTCTCAAAATAAGGTTTTTTTTCGTGAGCTCATTCAGTTTAGTGCGGAGTTGGATAAAGAACTTCAAGTACATCTCAGCCAGTCATCAGTATTCAAAGGAATTTCTAAGATTGTTCTGCATGTTCTGTTTGGTACAGTATATTATAAAATAGGATGGATTATTGATAAGATTACCTCAATCGTTCGTAATTGGTACACATATTTATTCTTTAACAACCCTTATTTATTTATGGCACCATCAATACAATACCTCACCGGCCACCCCTGCTCTTGACTAAACTGAATGTTCATTCAGTATTCAGTTGATAACAGTGCTACCTCAAATTACTTGCAAATACATATCCTAGACATATAATTTAGGAATTATTTAACTTTCACAAATGTAACATAGAGATAAAACAATAAAAAGGTGGTTAGATGAACAGTTATCCACGTGTTGGATGATCAAGGTTTTACTCTAGTTAAGGACCTGATCTTACCTAAAACATCTGTGAAAGAAACTAATATATCCACTTTTAATCGGAGAGTGGGGTACTCCACCATGCCCCATTCGATCTGTGTTCCACCAAACTGTTCTTCCCTGCAATAAAAATAATTTGTCACTTGTATATTACACTCACTTTTGGGAGAGCAAAGGGTACAAAATTATAAAGACTTTTTTGTATAGCTAATATATGATTAATATACATATCACGCCGTATTTTCCTTGATTCTTTTAAGGCCTTTGACTGTGTTAACATAGAAATCCTAATGTCAAAACTGGAGAACTACAGAATCAGAGGCATACCACTACTATGGCTTGGCTCATATCTACAAAATAGAGAACAATGCGTGGAAATAATACATGATTTAAATGGAAAGTTAATGAAATTTCAATCATCGTTAAAAAAAGTAATACACGTAGTGCCCCAAGGCTCAAAATTAGGACCATATTTATTCCTACTGTATATAAAAAGCTTATTTCAAATAATAAAAGAAGCAGGGGGAACAGTGATAAGCTATGGGGATGACACTACAATTTTAGTAACAGGAAAAGCAGAAATAGAAGGACAAAATATGGGAAATACTCTACTAGTAAAAGTAAACAGACATTTAGAAAACTTAGGCATGATATTAAACACAAACAAAACAGAATGGATGCGAGCCACAGATGAAACTGCCTGAGGCATCCCACTCAGTTAAAAGCATATGGAGAACAATTCCTTGATAAAAAATTGTTTATTAACTACTACAATTAATTGCTGATAATATGATGAAAGAGCAGTTTAAGTCATGAGTGCCTAATGCTTTAGAATAATTGTAACTTAAATTGACTACTGAAAATATAGTGAGTACTAAACATTTTCAGAAATTTCTATCTAATTTTACAAGTACTGCAAATTGGTGATGAAGCATTTTTATGTTTCTTTAGGCACTCCATTTATGAAGCTGTTATGAAACATGAACATGTTCAAAACATATATAAAGACTAAAATTGAGTCATACCTTTTAAAACTTGTAACTTCACTCATGTCCTTTTACAAAATCAGGAATATTTTCAAAACAGTTGCAGTTTCATCATCAGCTGATTAGCGACTCATCACAGTTGGTTGTTGTCTGGATCTCTCGTAATTGGCTCCCTCTCTCGGAAGATTCTTTACATAAGTTCAGTAGACCATTCACTGATGGCGCATCAAAGTTTAGAATATGTGGAATGTTTTTAATAGTAAAAATTTTTTCCCATGTTGTAAGTTCAAGTTTTGTTGACAATGGTTTTAGTAGTTTGATCTTGTCCCCGATGTGGTGGTTATCATTCCAGAAATGAAAAGCAACTGCCGATTTTTTTTTTTTTTTTTTTTTTTTTTTTTTGTAGATAGTATAATTTAATTTATTCATCCCCTATATTTCATACAGAGAATACATAAACACAATACTCACAGACAAAGGTGCATGTATACTTTGTTACATTAACAGTGAATAAATCTATCTAACTAAACATCATCATCAGCATGTCCATTACTGGAAACTGGTTTCTGTTTGTTTATATTTTATGTTCCTATGGTGTTCTGTTAATCTAGTTTTTAAATGTCTCTTTGTCAAACCAAATATAAAATTTGTCACAATCTTCAAAATTTAACCTATATATGCCTGATTTTTGTTCTGGTGGGATCGTGCTTTTTAAGGGATTATTTAACAGATTCTCACTCAAGAAATTGTCTTTATACAAATATAACAATTTGTAACAAAAGATTCACTTATGAAAATGGTGTTAATTCTTCTTTCTAATTGAAATTCTTCTGTAATTTACTGTAGCTAGTTTCATTATCATTTTCTACGTACTCAATTTTAGTCTTTATACATGAAATTAGCTTCACTGTTAACAACGCTTTTATTTATAGCAATTCAAATCTTCAAAAAAATACATGTTTGAATTGCACAGGATATGCAAGTGCATTTTCTGCGTGTAAGAAAATTACATACCATGTATCATTTGAAAGTACTTCATACTTGTAGGTTATTTCCTCACAGGTAAGATAGCAATTGCAGGATTGTGTATCTTCAGCTAGGATCTCATTGGATGTCAGAGTCTCTGAGAAAAGATAAAAAATGTTATTATCAAAGTAAAATGGAGGTGTATAAGCAGCAAATGGAGTAGTATATGTCTTATCAGTAAATATTATTCTTTGCAGAGTAACAACTCTTTCACAATATTAACGTGATGCCACCGAAGTAGACATGTCACAAGAAGTCATAGACATGTCACAAGAAGGGTGTCCAATCTGTTGCATCAATATTTGATGTATCCTCCTTGGGCTGCAATACAGGCAGACTGGGGCAGTACTAGTAAAGCAAATTTCAATAAAATATTTTCATTACAAAAAGGACTGCTAGTTACCTTGCTAATCTTGCAAACAAGGAATCTTGTAGGCACTCCTTTAGACAGTTAAAGCTGCTCACACTTTCTAGTCTTTATATATGTATATAAAACCATCCTGTACTTAAACAAGTTCAAAATACAAATGTTATCAATTCTGATAATCATAATTACAATACAAGAAATAGGAATGATTTTTACATTAAGGGTCACAGGCTTTGTCTTCATGAGAAGATGCCTAGTTTTATGGGGGTAAAATTATAAAATGCTTTACCAAAAGAAATTAAAATGGAAAAAAATGTTGTAAATTTAAAAAGCTTTGCAAAATTTCCTGATAAATAGAGCATATTATACTGTTGAAGAGTTTTTATTGTAAATAGCTGTTTTATTGTTATATTCTACTTGTATATGTTTAAGCAGTGACCAATCCAATGTATATATTATTGACATGATTCAATTATGAATTTCACTGTATTGAATTGCAATAAACTCAACTCCACTCAACTCAGGAGACGAATGGCATCCTGCAATACACTGTCCCAAGCATCCTGCAACTGTTGTCCCATTCTGTCAATGGCTTTGACTGGCCATGGAGAACCAGTATCTTTCCCATTATGTCCCATACATGTTCAATGGGAGAGACGTAAGCACACCGTGATGGTGAGGGCAAATGTCATATATCATGAAGAGCATGTTACATTGCAGAAAGTGTGTGGGGATGTGCATTATCCTGCTGAAAACAGTACATTGCCTTCCTGTTGAAGAAATTAGTAACACAGGATTATCTGCTGGATATAGCTCACACTGATTTCATATCGCTGCACAAACACCAAAGGCAAGTGTGAGTTGTAAGTGATGTCATCCCACAACTGTCAGGATTTGAGCCTTTTTGTCATGGGCGAATGCACCCTGGACTTGTTCGCTCACTAGCTCTACATCATACATGTATATGTATCAACCATCACTAGCGTACAGATAAAACCTATTTTCATCATTGAAGACTATAGAGTGCCATTCCATTGTCTAATTAACCCTTTCTCGACACTACAGGCAACCTACATAATGGTGTTGTGGTGTAAGACTTACCTTAGCCAGAGCACACATGATTTGAGTCTCACTTCAAGAAGACAGCTTCAAAG
Organism: Mantis religiosa; assembly: GCA_030765055.1. Classification (NCBI taxonomy): domain Eukaryota; kingdom Metazoa; phylum Arthropoda; class Insecta; order Mantodea; family Mantidae; genus Mantis; species Mantis religiosa. Next base: position 21,050,648 of record CM060953.1, on the reverse strand, counting down.
AAGACAGTTTATGTTGATACATAAGGTGCTACTTGTGCCCAGATCACTTCCCTGGTTGCCAATGAAGCCCTACAACATGTCGATCCAGAAGTGCATTTGTAATACGTGGGTGCTCAGAAGCTGGTTTACTGGAGTGAGAATGTTCCAAAGATCATTGCTGAAAACACTAATGTACCACCATTGTGACCAACATGTGCAGCAGTTTGTCGATGGGTCCATCCAACTTCATGCAGACCAAAAATTTGACTCTGTTGCAATTTTTTTTCCCTCCAATCTTTCAACAAGCTGATGAAGCAAATGATTTATTTGTGAAACTAACCCTGTTAAAAATACATGATTATTGGCAACATTAGGCCCACTTAGTCAACTTGTGAGGTGTCAACAGTCCCTGACACATACTCTGATTTCAACTTCTGCATGTGCTGCCTCTCTATGTGCTTGGAATTTATTTCTAGCTCTGGGATGACGCATCATCAATACACTATTGATACACACAGAAGATTTAATCACTTGTTCCAGATACAGTGATTTGAACTGTAGTAATAGCTATCAGCCATAGCTATCAGTTACATGTCATTAAATTTGATGCAGTTTCTAAACCTAACTACTAATAAAAGTGATTAAAGGCTTGTTCCACTCATTTTACCACTGACACACATGTTAGTCAAATGTAGTTTGAACTAAATGGTAAGGGCGTCTCTAGTAGATGTAGGGAAGTGAGTGGTTATCCATGTAGGCCAATGGACACACTTGATTGAACTGGGCAGTTTGGTCTCTATGTACTTCTGTTTGCATTTTGGTCCTAAATATATTTAAGGAGTTGGTTGTTAGTCTGGTGAACAATCAAATCCTACATTTGTCAATATACCCTGTTCAGCAATCCAGTAGATATCACCCCTCACTTAGATAAATCTCTAATATGACTCGTTTTCTGTGCTTCAGTTATTCCTATCTCAGCCCCCTGCAAACACATTCTGTGCAATTTCCCCTAGCTACTGTTGACCCACTACAAGAAGGCAAGCTAGAGGAATGTGTAGCATAATCACTTTTGCTGTTCCAATGGTGTTTATGCTCACCTTCCCAGTGTGACAAGGATGGAAGGTTTTGTTTAAAATATGCAAGTGTTGTCACATAACTTACCTATACCTTACATTTATGACTTTAGATCCTCAAAATAAATAGAGTATTAAAAATTTACTACATTTCTCTAAAAAAGATAAAATTCCTGATAGTAAGAAATCTGGTATTTATAAATTTAATTATTTAGATTGTGATCAGGTTTATATTGGTAGGACAAAATGTAATTTGGAAACCAGAACGAAAGAACATTTTCGTAACATTAAGTATAAACAAACTGATCAATCGGCCGTAGCAGATCATTTTTGGTCATTTAACCATGAAATAAATCCTGAAGTTAAATTATTAAAACAATTAAATGATCCAATAAATTTAATAGTTTGGGAAAATATATTTATTTTAAAAAATAAACATCGCGTAATGAATTTTAAAATAATGGCAGTTGATTCTGTTTTTAAATTTGTTTCATTTTCAGATTTTGGTAATACTGAAAAAACATAGTAACATAGTAACCTTTATCCATGACGACGAAGTTTGTTGACTGATGATGCAAGCAAGGGTTCGTGAAATCCATTTTCTTAAGATAACTGAATTTTTTTGTTACAAATAGTTATATTTGTGTAATTACCTATACATAACACCTATCACTGCGTTTACTGCAACAAACATTAGATCTGGCAGCATGGGTCACTCATATGCACTCTCATACACTCATTTCCTAGTAAACACATCTGTTAGCGGAGCAGATAAACAGTTCAAGCTCCTCTGCCCTTCATGCCCCTCTAGCTTTCTTGTTGTGGGCATACAGAAGCAGTCTGAAGTAAGGTTCTTGATACTCACTTACTTTTAATGCTATTAAATTACTGTAACTGATGATAGTAATCAACATGAAAGGATTTATAAACTTACCATGATGTTTTTCTAAACACATAAATCCATCAATATCACATTCCTTGTACTTTCCTGTAACAAAACATTACATTTGTGAAAATGAAGTTCACATAATCACATTCATTAACTACTTATTATATTTACCCTACTCTTGAGCTGTATACCAAGCTTATTTATGACTTTGTGTATTTAAAGCTGTCATGAGATCACTGAAGCCATGTACACATTTGTGTGATTGAAGATTTTGTATCCACTTAAGACAAGTAAAGTTCAATAAACTTTTGTTATTTAGAAATGCAGTTCAAGTTGTGGTACCTTCTGAAAGGGTTACATTTATAACATTAACACATGTATAAATAAATTAATACATTTTAATTTCTGGTTATATTTTAAATTTTCTATTATGTATACTTAAATTCCTATTATGTGTTTCAAATAGGAAGAGTTCTGGCTTGTAGCAAATCAGATGCATTAGAGCCTTCAGTGTTGCCGCCTCATTACCCACACTCTTTTTATATTTCCCTCTCTCTCTCTCTCTCTCTCTCTCTCTCTCTCTCTCTCTCTCTCTCTCTCTCTCTCTCTCTCTCTCTCTCTCTCTCTCTCTCTCTCTCTCTCGCACATTTGCAAGTCTTCTTGGTGCTAGATGTAAGGGAATGCAAACTGAATTTTCCAAAACTTTATAATAATGCAGTTGTTGAAATCATAATTGCAACATGGATATTTGTATATTATGCACATGTTTTAAATATATAGTTAAAAAATAATTATAGTTTATGAATTAGCTATTTTTCTAATCCAACAAAACTGCCAGTGCTGCAACCATATAGCTATGAATGTCACTTCCATTAAGAGACAATTCATCATTGTCATTGTCTTCATCGTCTGAGTGTTGCAAATTTATGATGATAGGCTCCAAAATCTCGTCACGTGCTATTTCTCTCCAAAAGCATGTTCTTGTAGTTTATCTGCATGTATTATGCAGTTTTTCCAGTCTTGTGCAACCTTGTCAATTTCTTGTTGGATAAGTCATTCAACGTCAATCAGTTTAAAAGTGTTATTTCTGTTTGCAACATAATTTGAGCCCACATTAACTCAATTGGATTGTTCTGGCAATGGTAAGGGGGGAAGGTGGTTTATATTACCTCGTATCTCATTTCAATTGCAAACTGATCTGGCTGATACACTTTCCCTGGTTTTTAAATGAAAAAACAACTGAATAATACTGCTTCGAACTCTCTAGAGTAAACATAGATTACGTACAACTCATAAACAAACATATAATGTGACAAGTCACGTTCTGCCGATGCACCATTCTACAAGCCAGCAGGAAGTGTATTGTTTGTTCTCACTCTAATTTAACAAACACGTTGTCTTATTCAGAGTAATTGTTTTATCATGTCATGTCAAACATTTATGTTTCAGTTCTGAGGAATTACAAATATATGCACATGCATATATGCCAACCAATAATGATATGCATTACAATGCTTACTTCGTGATGCATTGTTGTAACATAATGATGCTTTATTTATTTGTATTAGGAAAACTATTTGAGCTAAAAATATGGGGTTTTTATGGTTATGTTAGATACATTATTCTCTATCTTCCTCATGGATCAGTTTTTGCATGATCAAATTTTTATCTTGGCACAAATAGTATTTATTAGAGATTGACTAGGTTGGCGCTCGTAAAACACCACTTGGGGGGAATGCCATATGACAACACCGAAGGACTCCAATTGGTTGCTCGTCTAGTAGCACTCAAGGACAAACATCATTCCATTTAAAACACATAATAGTAATCTACAGTAATCTATAATGAACTACAGCAGAGACTAAATGTTCTTTAATGCTCAACTGTGCACATTTAATTCATCATCATCGTCATCATCATCATTATTTAAAGGGCTTGTGGCATAATATGGAAAAAATATTTACCAGCTTTATGGTTTACCATAAAATATATGGAATCAAAGGCTCTTTTACTACATACTTTACAACAAAGAAGGCATTTCTATAATTTTGTGAGCATATTCAAAATATTGTAGATTTTCTCCATGGACTTACAGGGCATTCAATTATATTATATTACAACTTAATTTTGCAGACGAATTTGTCACAGTAATTGGTATACAGTGCTATGATTGCTCAGAGCTTATCTGTGTATCCATGCTTCATCATGGTTTTCCCTTCACAGGGCTGCAACAAAATGCATAGTGTGCAGATTTAAAATTTGATTATACAACTAGTGACCTCTAGTAACCAGCAGTTAATAGATACAAATATTCAGTAATGGATGATGTGAACTGTATCAACTCCTTCGAGTAAACTTATATTTTATTCATATTCTATGGTTATGAATGAGCCTCAGATTTAACCATTAAGTTTCCAGTGAAAATAAATATATAATTTTTTTGTTAACAATGCTGTTAATAATTCCTTTCTTGGAAGTGTTGAAAACAGTGTTGTTGTAATAAATTAAATTTAAAGGGAGTCGATTAATGACACTAAACAACACTTACTTTTAAATTTTCCCGGGACATGTTTCAGAGACTATTTGCCTCCATTGTCAAGGACATAGACTGGTTCTCAGTGGTGTAGCTGGCGATATATTACCATAGGTCTGCTCTGGTGGCGATTCAAGGAACTTGCTGAATAAATCTTCTGGGGGATGTCGAAATTGAATACTTTGTTCCTATTTTTAGAAATGAAGATTTGTTCCCATGTGGACAGTTCTTGTTTTCCTTATGTATGTTTTAGCAGTTTTGGATCTGGATTTATGTAATATAATCAGACCACCATTACTCCTTAAAAAACCTAATTTGCTCAAACATCAAAATGCCATCCCATCTAACAAAAAACCTGGTATATATCAAATTGAATGTTGTGACTGTAGTCAAATTTTTATTGGAAAAACCAAAAGAAATTTAGAAACAAGAGCAAAGGAACACTTTAGGAACATCAAATACAAACAAATAGAAAAATCAACAGTTGCCACGCATGTTTGGGAAAAAAACCACAACATAAATCCAGAATCAAAACAACTAAAACATACATCAGGAAAACAAGAACTGTACACATGGGAACAAATCTTCATTTAAAAAAATAGGAACAAAGTATTCAATTTCGACATCCCCCAGAAAGACTTGTTCAGCTAGTTCCTAGAACCGCCACCAGAGACCTATGACAAAATATCGCCAGCTACACCATGTAGATCTAGTCGATATCCATTGACAATGGAGGCAAATAGCCTCTGAAACATGTCCCAGGAAAATTTAAAAGTAAGTGTTGTTTAGTGTCATTAATTGACTCCCTTTAAATTTAAAATTTAATGCTGTTAATTACCTGGATCATATCAGTGGTGCCAGTGTGACAGAACTCTTGCTGCAGGAGCTGTTTTACATCCCAGTAAATCTATTGACATCGATCTGGGCCAGGTTTCAACTTGTGACCTTTGCATCAGTAACTCAGCACCTACCAACTGAACCACTCAACCAAGAGTTTCCAGTGAGAGTAGGTACCTTGAACCTTCATTTTAGAAAAAGAGTCTGTTTAATACTAACCTTCATTCATCATATTTGGGTAAAAGAAGGGTATACAGCCACAGTGCTTAACAGCAAAGTTAACCCGACACTGGCTGTAGCAAATATTTCTGGTATACACATTAGTAATTTCAATGTTTTCAGCCTCATCATTGAAACGGCACTTTCGATGGTGTACATTTAATTTCCTTACATCCTCAGTAGCATACAAGGATAATGCCTTTAACCTGTATATAATATAATACATATATTCATTGTAATCTGCCATGTCTCCGTAAGTTGGTATATCCCACGGATCTCTGAAATGTATCTGTAAAAAGAGAAAAGCAATTTTCATTTTGTTAAGGAAATTTCCATTGTGTGTTTTAATTTACTGTCACATTAAAAGTTAATAATTATCATTTATTTGAATTTTAAGTTTCACAGAACTTGGAGCATAGGTTAGGTTAGGGTTTTGTGGGCATATTCAATGATAAATACAGATGTGTATCACAACTATCAAAACAAACATAAGCACTACGTAATAGCAAGAAACGTTCTATTTCTCTAAATAGAGTTACTATCTGTGCCAACAGCTATGTACATACAACTTAACCATCTAGTGACTATGTTTTTTAGTTCATGTGATTACATATAGCCATACTACTTTCTCTGTACTGTTGGCATGGCCATGTGCTACTTTCTCAATGAAAAACCTAAAAATCCAAATTTTGGCAGTTACAATCTTTCCCATGTCCATGTAACAATTCTCACAATAAACAATTACTGTAATTCTACCCTATTTTCTATTTCTTGTAAGCCTAAACTAAAATAGCTACAAGTTTATGATAAAGAAATATTTTATAAGAAGTTTCGTACTTACATAAGCTCCAGTATTCAAATGATTATACATTACTGCTATTCCAACATTCAGATAGGATCCTCTCAGAAGATCAGTACTTGTTTTAGTGCCACTGAAATAATTAAAAAAAATCTGATATGTTACACTATTGCAACAAATGCCCATTAAAATTTACATAATCAATTTTATGTAGGTTAAACTGTAATAAGAAGAAGTATACTACAATGTGGATAGTAAAAGTAATCTTTGTATTGGGCTATGTTTAGATTTGTCTAAAGCTTTTGACCTAGTCAGTCATGATATATTATTATCCAAATTAAATTCATATGGCATCAGAGGGACTGTAAACAACTGGTGTGTCTCGTATTTAAAAGACAGGAAACAGATAGTGGAATTACAATTCTTAGATGCAAAGACTAATACAAAGTGAGTAACTGGTGGAAATAGGAAATATAAAATCACACGGAAAAAGATAAATAGAGGAGTTCCTCAAGGCTCTATTCTGGGCCCAGTGTTGTTTTTAGTTTATATAAATGATCTTCCCTTGAATTTAAGACATGCAAACACAGTATTATTCGCAGATGACATCAATATGGTAATTGGTAATAAAAGTTCTGTTGATCTGCAAGCCATGGTAAATGAGACAATGATAAAAATTCAACAGTGGCTTATAAATAATAAATTAGTAGCTAATATAGATAAAACTGTCTCCATTAACTTTAGTCAAAAAACTCGGTATGACCCCATTCAGTTTCTCATAAACAGCTCCTTTGTAACAGAAACTCAGATTACAAAATTTTTGGGAATATGGATTGATTCCAGTCTAAATTGGGAACATCATATAAAGCAATTAAGTGACAAGCTAAGTCGACTGTGCTGTGCATTTCGAATTCTAAAAAAGGAACTAAACATTGAAGTATTAAAAATAATATATTTTGGATATGTACAACCTATAATTACATATGGAATTATTCTGTGGGGGTCTACATCCAAGTCCTCGTGTATATATAAGATGCAAAAAAGAATATTAAAAATAATTAAAAAGGTTCCCTTAAGAACAGAAAGCAGGCCAATATTTCAAGAATTTCACATCCTACCTGTTCAATGTATTTATATTTATGAAGTAGTTTCTTTTTTACATAGGAACAGATCACAATTTACAAGTAATTCAGATTGTCACACATACAATACAAGGAACAGTAAAAATATACATTTAAATCATCATCGCCTCACTCCGAGTCTGGATTTCATCTCTCACAAAGGAATCTTTCTATATTGTAAACTCCTAGCTAAGCTAAGAATTCTGAATTATAAAAATTTCAGAAAAGCTGTAAAACATATCCTATTAGAAATAATGCCACAGACAACAGATGAGTTAATTGAGTAAATTTGTTAAATTAGTTAATTAAGTAAAATTAAAATTAAATTAAAATTAAGTAAAGTTAATTAAGTAAAATTAAATAATGAAGTAAATATCGATTTTTTCGTAAAATTTATAATGACTCTTATAGTCTATTTCTTAAAAATGTAATACATTAAAAATTATGTGACCTAAGTTGCATTATTCTTAATTACTATTTACTTCATTATTATTCTGTTAATTACTACTGCATTACTTTAATCACTATTGTATTATTTAACTACTATTGTATTATTTAATTGCTAATGTATTATTTAATTACTATTGTATTATTCATAACTGTATTATTCATAAGAATTGTATTATTCTTATGAGTACAAATTTGATGAAGCCATGAATATTGTATATTCCTACGGTGAATATAACTTACTCACTTACTTATGATGAACATTCTGAAATGAAAATTATAAAATGTGGGGTCCCTCAGGGTTCCATCTTGGCCCCTCTTCTATTTCTAGTTTATATTAATGATATAACCCATAATGTAGATAAGGAAAATATTAAACCTACTATTTTTGCAGATGACACAAACATACTCATCACTGGTAATGATAAAGGTAATTTACTTCAAAATTTAAATGAAATTAATGAAACTATTATACCATGGCTTGATCAAAACAGACTAATTTTAAACAAAGATAAAACAGTAGCAATAGGTTTTCGGCATAAACTAAATAGAAGTATTACCTTCCCTGACCTTAATTTGGATGGCATCAACATTTCATATGTAACAGATACAGACATTTTAGGTTTGTGGTTAAATCAAAACTTGGATTGGACTGTACATATAGAAGATTTGATTAAAAAGTTAAGTAAGCAGTGCTATGCTATAAAAACATTAAAAATGATAGCAGATGTAAAGACAGTCCGAATGGCATATTTTGCATATTTTCATTCCCTTATGAATTATGGTAGCATCTTTTGGGGTAATTCAAATATGTCGGAAAAGGTTTTTTGAATTCAAAAAAAGAGCCATAAGAATAATAGTGAACCAACCTGCACATGTGAGCTGTAAAGTGTATTTTAAGGAACTGAAAGTTATAAGCCTGCCATGTTTATACATATACAAAGTTCTTTTACATGTAAAAGCTAGTTTAAATTGCTTTAAAACATATGCAGTGACACACCAGCATAATACAACCTACTAGCAATTGGTCATAGTACCACGTTATACAAACATTCCTTCACTTAGTGGTACCCAACAGTACAATAAGTTACCTCTTTATTTAAAACAGATTGACAACCAAAAGATTTTTAAATTGAAACTACACACATTATTAAGTGAAGCATGTATTTATTCTATTCAAGAGTATTTGGAAAGTTAGTTTTATTATTATATTTTGGCATTTACTCTTATACATGTTTTTGTAATTTCTATATTTAAATTTTGTGCTTAAATTTTGTAAATATATTTTTTTTTTGACGTGTCCACAATCTTGTATGGAGATCTAAAGGATGAATAAATTGAATTGAATTGAACTGAATAAATCAGACAAACTGCAGAAACTGGTTCCTGACTGAAAATGTAGGAAAAAATGCTGTAAATGCAATGCTGCCATGCTGTCATGATAGATAAATACCAACACCTACCACATCACATAACTTTACAAATATATATATGTGTGTGTGTGTAGCAAACCTGTGCATTGAGATAATTACAGGTTCTGTGCTATCTCCCACACTCTTTAGTGTGTTCATGGCAGACTTCTCAACTCAACTGTAGGTCGAAATGGCACAGTATGCTGACGACGTGTTGTTGTTCTGCAAAGACAGACACATACTCAGAGCCTTCAATCCTATACAGAGACACCTCCATCTCACACAAGAGTGGTGCAGGCATTGGTGGACGTCTGTAAATTCGGAAAAAGTGACGCCATTCTTCTCACAAAGTGTCACACCTCCGCTGACTGCCCCAAATTCCACTTTAGAGGCAGTAGGATAGAGTCGACTAATTCCATCAAGTACCTGGGTGTCCTACTTGATAGAGGCCTTACTTTTCGCAGACTCATTTGTGACCTCTCGGCATGGGTTTAGAGGGCTATTGCCTCCTTGTACCCAATGCTGGGCTCAGCCTCGATGCCTGTCCACTTGAAGTTACACCTCTTTAGAGCGCTCGTATACCAACTCTTGCTATACGCCTGTGAGATCTGGGGCATGGACACAGATAGCTGGCTCGCAAGATCTGGGGCTTGGCCACAGATAGCTGGCTCGCATATCTTCAGCATGCGCAGAGTAGAGGACTCCGATCCATCTGTTCTGTAGGTCGTTCCTTCCCTCTGAGGTTGATTTCATTGCATTTCATTTCATTTTATTTCATCCTCATGCTCAATTTACATAGGGTACGTCACAATACATTATAGACATACATTATATACATTATATTTTGCAATATCATTACCTACGACTTTACAGTTTTAATTATGACACACACACACACACACACACACACACACACACACACACACACACACACACACACACACACACACACACACACACACACACACAATATGTTTACACACTATGTTTAGTACTGTGCTTGAATTCCTCAATGCTGTATAGAAGGCGTTTTCTGTTAAAAGTTTTTTTAATGCTTTTAAGCACATCTTTCTCTTCCTTTTTTGGAAGTGTTGAAAACAGTGCTGTTATAATAAATTAAATTTAAGGGGAGTCGATTAATGACACTTATTAATCAACTCCCTTTAAATTAATTTAACATCTTTCTTTGTTCTATATCTTTTATTTCTTTTGGTAGTGTGTTATAAAGTTCTTTTCCTGTACTTTCAATTGAAGAATTATTTAATGTTCCCCTGATTGCAGTTCTATAATAATCATGTTTATTTCTTACATTATAGGTATGATTCACAAAGCCTCTCTTCTTCTTTATGTGGAGGATGAAATTAGGCACCGGGCTGCAAAATTCTACACTCAATTACCATCTCATAGAAGCGCCCTGGTTCGGTCTCTAAGAGATTACGACCATACAAGACGCTGCTTCTGGCTTTTCTGGGTACCCCGCATGGCATACGGGCACCTGAGGTAATACTGGAGTTAATCCAAGCAGCAGCAAAAGCTGAATTCCATTTTAATCATCCAATGAACTATTTGACTTCAGAATTATCCCACGTTTAAACCTACAAACACCAGGGTGTAAAAAAAAAGAAAAATGGTATTGCATCCTGATCAAAATTAGAGGAGCAAACAAGCTACCTTGCAACAACTTCCTCATTCAAATAATGCCACCCCATCCTGCATTCAGCAAAATTTTCAACCTGCGGTAAAACCCAAAACATGGGTGGGCACGCAGCAAAAACCTTCGGGCTGTTAACAGCCTGTCAATACCTTGTGTGTGTGAGATAATTACCTAAAGAACAACAGTTTCAATCCCTTAACACACAAACATACACTGCTGAACAGCTTAACACACAGACTGGGGTACAGTTCCCTCCATAGCGTAATTAAGTCCTATACATAATAGTTTGCTACATAATATTTTCTTAAAAAGGTCTTTTTGTCTTATCTTTCAAATATAGTGAATAAAAATACAAAGATTGCAATTTATTCAAAAGTCAAGTGTTATAAAAGTGTTATTCCACAATGAGTGATATGTAGTTCAATTTCTAGAGGTTGTGGCTTACATTAAAAGTTCTAAATGTCTAAAATTTTATTTTTGAACTGCAAGGATAATCAAAGGTATTGACACTGACATTGGCTGGGTTTTCTTCTAGCCTTCTCGTAATTTTGACAAACTGTTAGGGGGAAAAGTTACAAAGTGTGAAAGTTGTAGCCATTTTAAGTATGATAAAAAATAATTTGTTTCATGCATTACATATTTGCTTTCTTTTACATGACTGACTCAATTGCACATAATGGCATTGATATAGCTTGATACTCAATTGGGTTGGGGGGAGGGTCAAAGTATGCAAATGAAAGCTACATAATGAAACACATATAAAATACTACACAAATATAACTATTTGCAACAAAAATTTCACTTATCTTAAGAAAATGATGTCAATTTTTCTTATTAATTGAGATCAATTTCACAAACAAATCGCTTGCATCATCAGGCAATCAGCACTGTCGTCAAGGAAGTTTGATTTATAGATTAATAAATATACCCCTCAATAAAGAGGAATTTAATAAAGAATATAAACATATTATTAATATATCGAGATTTAACTGTCGAGATTTGTCTTCGATGGAAAATATTATAAACAAATTTCAGGACTAGCTATGGGAAGCCCGCTATCACCATTTTTGGCCAATCTATACATGAGCTTTTTCGAAACACATATTACTAAAGCCTTCCCTCATATGTTTAAAACATGGTACAGATACGTAGACGACATCTTTGCAATAGTGCCCTACAAACTAATAGATGATGCTTTGAAACTACTCAACCTGCAAGAACCCAGCATACAATTCACAGTAGAAACTGAAGAGGACTGTACTCTACCTTTTTTAGACCTTAAAATCAAAAAAGGCAATGAAAAACTAGAATTTGGCATTCATAGAAAAGCAACACACACAGATAATTACATCAAAGTAAATAGTTTCAACCCAGTTCCACACAAACATGCAACCATCAACAGTCTGACACACAGATTAGTAAATCTACCTCTCAGCCAGCAAGAATATCAAAACGAATACCATCAAATCTTAAAAACTGCAATTAAAAATGGATATGGAAAAAACCTTGTAGATAAAAAACTAAAATTATTCAAACTTCAAAAGAAATTAAAACAGATCACAGCTCTCACACCAATAAAACAAGAAACTAGATTTGCTAAATTTACTTACCACCCCTGGGCCACAAAAAAGTTCCAAAAAATATTCAAGAAATACAATATAACATTGGCACCAAAAAACAATTACAACATTAAAAACCTACTTCACAGTAATAATACTGATAAGATAAAACCAGAGGAAAAGTCAGGCATTTACAAAATTAAGTGTAAAGGCTGTGAAAAAATTTACATAGGGAGGACAAAAAGAAACATAGGCACTAGAAAGAAAGAACACTTCAGGCACTTAAGATACAAAAATATTGATAAGTCCGCAATAGCAGCTCATTTCTGGTCTGAAAATCATGAAATTGAAGATAGCACAGAATTACTAAAATGCGTAAAAAAACATAGTGAACTCGTCATATGGGAGAGGATATACATAGAAAAACATAAAAACCAACTAATGAACTTTGAAATCCCGCTAGAAGAGAATCCCACATTTCAGTTCATCACTAAATCAACAGATGGCAGTAACAACCCCAGAATTACCCACACCGCTGGATCTAGCGTCAGTCGCACAAGAGCCGTAGATGCAAACGAAGATTTGCGAAACATGTCCTCAAAATAGGTACGAAAGTGAAGCAGATGTGTAAGAAATACGACTCATCTAAAATTTAATATTATTAATACTACTTTAATTAATGGTTTTGATAAAGACTTTATACAAAAGAAAATTGAAAAATTTAAATATAAAAAAACTGTTAATGATGTTTCTACCATTAAACAAATAAAACACAATTATAATTTAAAAAAATATTTTACTTACCATCCTTGGGTTAATAAACATTTCCAAAAAATTTTGAAAGAGTTTGGTGTAACTTTAGCTCCTCAAAATATAGTATTAAAAATTTACTACATTTCTCTAAAAAAGATCAAATTTCTAATGATAAAAAATCTGGTATTTATCAATTTAGTTGTTTAGATTGTGATCAAGTTTACATTGGTAAGACGAAACATAATTTGGAAACCAGAAAGAAAGAACATTTTCGTAACATTAAGTATAAACAAACTGATAAATCGGCCATAGCAGATCATTTTTGGTCATTTAACCATGAAATAAATCCCAAAGTTAAATTATTAAAACAATTAAATGGTATGATTGATTTAATGGTTTGGGAAATGATATTTATTTTAAAAAATAAACATCATGTAATGATTAATTTATGCGATAGATGAGTCGTATAATGAATTTTGAAATATCAGCAAATGATTCTGCTTTTAGGTTTGTTTCGTTTTCAGATTTTGGTAATACTAAAAAAACATAATAACATGTAACCGGTATCCTTGACGACGAAGCGTGTTGATTGACTGACGACACAAGCGATTTGTTTGTGAAATCGATCCCAATTAATAAGAAAAATTGACATCATTTTCTTAAGATTAGTGAAGTTTTTATTACAAATAGTTATATTTGTGTAATATTCAGGGGCGGCTGGTGGCTCTGAAAATCGGTGGTTCACAAATTTATCCATGCAATTTAATTTTTTTAAAGTAACAAACGGTTGTTTAAGCCTACCACTATAGACTGCTGTATACACAAGTTAACGGTAATTCACAGCGTATAACACAACATGCGTGTTTCAGAAACACTCTAGAGCATAACACTCTTCCATTTATGCAGCTAAAAATGGACTTGATATCTCTTCATGGCAGACTTCAAGTGTACATTGCAAGATTTCGTTCTGGATTGTCTGAAGGTCCCCTTAAACACTGCAGCATTCTCCAGATAGGTTTTTCAGAACACAGTCTAGCTCTGCACGAAGTTTATCAGTCCTTGAGAAATACCAGGATTGCTTGATGTAGCTAAATCATAGTGTCCTCGTAGAGCTAACTCAAAGGCTCCACAAAACCTAATGCAGTTAACAATAATGTTTAAAACATACCTATTTTGAGCCACTTTCTGGTTGAGTTCTTCAATTGTTCTCCGATATGCTCTGTCCATCTGCTTTGCTATATTTACATTGTCAAGCATAGCAAAACTGTGTTTTTCATACGCAGTTTTTAAGTTACGTGTTTTTAGCGCGATCATGAAGATGCTGCAAAACATTCACGCCATGTTTTGTCCACGGATCTTCACCGCCAAAGAGAACGCAAGGAAAGCAAAACAGGCTATTTTTAATATTACAACCACACATCAAATTATATTTCTCATATACATTGTTGTTAAAGTTTCTGTTCAAATATCTTGTTTTTGTTTTGACTACCTATGTGATTTTTATATTTGGCGTGGGACTTCCAAGTCGCTTATTTTCGGTTTTTTCTTCTAAGCTCATTTTTAAAAAGGATGTGCTATACCAGTGGTTTGCAACTGAGAGTGAACTACTTGGCACCTGCAAACAATACAGCGCGCTGAGGGCCACTGCACTAGACAAGGTCGAACTGAAAGCCAAATGGAACATGCCCTTGCATTAAAGGGAGACACAGCATTTTGGTTGTGGTGCAAACATGCTACCCCATTGAGAAGCCGCCCCTGGTAATATTCATTGCTTCACTGTAGCTAGCTTCATTTTCTCCATAATATATAAAATATGTTTAAAAATATTTACCAGTCATGTTTTGGAGAATTAAAGAACTAATTGTTGTAAGAAGAAGATGAAGAAGAATTTAGGTTATTTATTTAATTATCAAATTGATACATTTCCTTGTTTTTGTCAATTAACATCCCTAGTTGAAAGATACCATGTGTAATAGTGGCACAACTTTCTTTATTTTCATATCTAGTCTACAAGTTACTCATAGCATTTGAGTTACACTTTTCTAAACCTGTCACTAATAATAAACATTCAAAAATAGATGTTTTACATGGTGATTTTCAATTGTTTCTCTCAGATTAATTTTTTAAAAATATATTTACTAAAAGCATGTCAATACTGTCTAAATCTAAGTGTTCAGATCTAAATTATAATTTAAATTGCACAAGAGAAAAATAGGTTACTGCTGAATTTGGGGACAAAAGCAATAAAAAATAAAAGACTTGAGAGCAATGCTACACAGATCATAAACTCACCTTGAGACTATTGAGTTGTGAGCATAACACATTCCCAGTTCAGTCATTATTTCAGGCAGTTCATAAGCATTTTTTTCTTCTGAACTGTCACTTTTAAAATCATACTTTATCTGAAAGAAATTATATCTGTAAATTAAGCTTATACTTGCAAACAGGTTTATTAGATTATTTCGTTTAAATAGCAGATTACAAAATTTCAAAGTAAACAATGCTTAAAATGTATAACAGATTTCTTTATTTGCTCTTTGAATTTATATACTGTGCAGTCGAACCATTACTTCTGAAGATTAGCATTCACTCTTCTATTCTTACTTTTAGATAATACAGAAAATGAGAAGTGGAGTTATTTAAAGAAGCAATACCTATCTGCAATGGAACAAGTCTGAGACATTCAGGTCTAGCAATTGTCATTAATGTATTGCAGAAAAAAGTACATTATTTATTCTGTAACAGAGAGAATCTGAAAATAAAAATGAGTAACTTTACATCATGTTGTAAGTCAGTGCTGCTTTGAAAACTCTTTGCTACCTGTAACAGCACTTTCCACATTCCTTTATGACAGTGGTTGTTTGTGCTAGAAATGCAATACATTCCAATGAGTTAGGACTATGATACAATGAAGCACAAAATTAATATAATTTTGAGTCAAACTAATACTCAATGCTCCACTTATTGCTAGTATTTACCTAGAACGCATTTCGTTAGGATCTTCCTAACATAATCAGCTGTTGTCGACTAATGGATGTTGGTTTGGTGAACTTATTGGGGTGTCTCTGTCGGTATCTTGATGAACTTGAAGTTTGGGTTCTATTCAAAGTTAGTGTCGAAATTTAACAATTTTCTTTCATATTTCTTTATGAAAATTTTATCTCACATGGTTAATGCAGCTGAACCCTGGACACTTTTTAAGTGGATTTCTCGTTCTATATCGTGATTATCATCCCAAAAATGGTATGCTACTGCCAATTTATCTATTTCTTTGTTCCTGATGTTTCCAAAATGTTCTTTAAGCCTAATGTTCAAGTTCCTTTTTGTTTTTCCAATGTAAAAGTTGTCACAGCCCTTCAGTTTGTCCGGTACACACCTGATTTTTTGTTTGTGTGTATCTCCTTTGTATTATGATTTCAAAAGATGTTGTACTCTAAATTTGTTCTGTGGGGCCAAAGTAATGTTGTGCTCTTTGAAGACTTTTTGGAAAAGGTGTGTAGCTCTGAGATGATATGTACATTTTCTGTATGAAGTTTCATTTCTGATTGGGGAAAGAGTAGTTACTTGTTTGCATCTTTGTTGTCTTTTGAATTTATCAATTTTCTTGTTGACCAATTCAGCACTGAATCCATTGTATTCTGCAATGTGAATTATATTATTGTACTCTTTGATATATTCTATTTTGTTTAAGGGGACATTGATCAGCCTGTAAGTTAAACTGTTGACAACAGCATGCTTGTGTTGTCTTGGGTTATATCCATCTGATTTTATGAAATTTTCTGTGTGTGTTTCCTTCCTATGTATGCCAAATTCTAGTTTTGCATGTTTTCTGATTAGTTTCAGACATACTGCAGCACGCTGTTTTCTGTTTTAGAAATGACATTGTATAACTTTTAAAAGACCATGTAAGTAACAATGCATTATTAAAAGTATATGAAATCGAGTACGATCAATAATGAACTACTGATACATGGAAAGCATCTGCGTAACTAATGGAACGCATCTATGACGTCAACGAGCTGAGAGCCAGCAAGCTCGGTAATCATTATTGCGCATGCGTACAAACCCCCTCTTGCCTACCTGATGTCCTAAGTTCAGTAGATTTTCGCACAAATGCGTGCTGCAGCTGGTTGTTGCACGGTGATCATTCGCTGCAGGTGAAGCAGGGCCGCCAACACTCATAGTTATAGCTGTAGAAGTTGAATATGCACTGGATATCATTTAACAATCTATCATTGCTTTATATTTTAGTTCTAGAAACTAATTTCATTCTTCTTACGTAAACAGATCCAATACCTAATGGTTATAAAATCGCAGGACAGATTGTTTGTGATACACCTATCATGTTGGCCCTACATTCCCGTGACCATAACGCGAGTCGCTCATAACAAGTGAATGTGGTTCGCATTGTATCCAAGTATTTCTTTGTGTAACGTTATTTAGTGGATGATATCAGTTTCTCTATTTTGTGTGTGAGTGAGAAACATGTTATAAATTCGCTTTATTCTTTCTATGCAGCTGTTCAGGCTCATGGACACAAACTAATGCTCCTGGCTCATCTCCGTTCCTGGGTTACGTTCCAAAGCCCAGCCTGTGACAGAAAGGACTTACTGATACAGCCCTTTTGAGCTCACATAAGCAAATTCAAAGTGTAATTAGCCCATTATATCTGTGCCCTCATCAGTGCATCCTACACAAGCACCGCACTGGATATTTATTGTACACTCATATTAATGTTACAATGACCTAAACTTAGTTTCATACAAAGCCTATTTGTTTACGATTAGACCAGCGTGGGAGCTTTCTGACTATTGTAATTCATAGTTCTGAACAAAGATAACCATGAGATAATATGTAATTATAATACGGCGAAAATGAGGTGAGCGGAGACCATGGGTCCATAAAGAAAAGAGTTATTCGAGGTTGGGCTGAGACTAATGGAGTATATTGTAAAAAAGTCGGTCGAAGGACTTGTGGAAAGATTACGTCACCGTTATTGTTTGGTACAAGGAAGAGCGAGAGTATGGGAATCGCCTTACCTTATTGCTTATGAGCTGGTGGAACAGGACCACGTTGGCTGACGACTCACAAGGTGGGTTGTTACTGCGCAAATACCGTTCGAGCGATTTACCGCGCTCGGCCAATGCAAGGCTTGGAGTCAGTCAGTGAGCGGTGAGACAGGCAGTAGTACAAGAGTAGTAATGATAGCACTGCATACAAATGTGGTACGCTCCGTGATAAGGAGTCGGCAGACCATGGAACGGTGCACGGGTCAATAAATACGGCTCCGTAGTAAGGAGGTGGACCTGTGTGTAGGTCTTTTTTCACACGATTTTGTCTTTTGTCACAGCAAGAACTTGATTCAAATGACGGATACAATATCAGTAGCTGGGTACTTGTCACCTTGACAGTAACGTCATATGTGAAATTTTCGAGAAATCAACATTGTTACCAACCCTGTAACATATTCACGTACATACCTCGTAATACAGTTCCCAAAGACTAGTTGTGGGTATTATTGGATCATTCTGGAATTCCTTGAGAGTGTGAAGATTGTCGTAATTAAGATTTGCGATAGTTTTCAGAAAGTCCTCCAGACGGGGAATGTCGTCTGTCTTTGCTTCCAAAGCTAACCTGAAAAATTACATATAAATACATATAGATTTAGAAGATGTGTCGTTTTCAGT